>JAVSCE010000180.1:0-473529 GCA_032199065.1 Smutsia gigantea
CCGTTGTCATTTTTCCTTTCTCATTTCTGATTCTGTTTATGTGTGTAGACTCTCTTTTTTACTTGATAAGTTTGGCTAGGGGGTTATCTGTTTTGTTTATTTTCTCGAAGAAGCAGCTCCTGCTTTCTTTGATTCTTTCTATTGTTTTATTCTTCTCAATTTTATTTATTTCTGCTCTAATCTTTATTATGTCCCTCCTTCTAATGACTTTGGACCTCATTTGTTCTTCTTTTTCTAGTTTTGTTAATTGTGAGTTTAGACTGTTCATTTGCGATTGTTCTTCTTTCCTGAGGTAGGCCTGTATTGCAATATAGTTCCCTCTTAGCACGGCCTTCGCTGTGTCCAACAGATTTTCTGTTGTTGAATCATTGTTGTCATTTTTCTGCATATATTGCCTTATCTGTATTTTTATTTGGTCATTGACCCATTGATTATTTAGGAGCATGTTATTAAGCCTCCCAGTGTTTGTGGACTTTTTCATTTTCTTTTCATAGTTTATTTCTAGTTTCATACCTTTGTGTTCTGAGAAGCTTGTTGGTACAATTTCAGTCTTTTTGAATTTACTAAGGCTGTTGTTGTGGCCTAGTATATGATCTATTCTTGAAAATGTTGCATGTGCACTTGAGAAGAATGTGTATCCTGTTGCTTTTGGGTGGAGTGTTCTGTAGATGTCTGTTAGGTCCGTCTGTTCTAAAGTCTTTTTCATTGCCTTTGTCTCCTTACTTATTTTCTGCCTTGTTGATTTGTCCTTTGGCATGAATGGTGTGCTGAAATCTCCTAAAATGAATGCATTGCATCCTATTTCCCACTTTAATTCTGTTAGTATTTGTTTCACATATGTAGATGATCCTGTGTTGGGTGCTTAGATATTTATAATGGTTATATCCTGTTGTTGAACTGACCCCTTTATCATTATTTAATGTCCTTCTTTGTCTCTTGTGAATTTCTTTGTTTTGAAGTCTATTTTGAATGATACAAGTACGGGAACTCCTGTTTTTTTCTCCTTTTTAGTTGCATTAGGTACCATTTTACATCCCTTTATTGTCAATCTGTGTATGTCTTTGGGTTTGAAGTGAGTCTCTTGTACGCAGCATAGAGACGGATCTTGTGTTTTTTATCCATTCAGTGATTCTGTGTCTTTTGATTGGTGCATTCAGACTATTTACATGTAGGGTGATTATTGATAGGTATGTACTTATTGCCATTGCATGCTTTAGGTTCGTGGTTACCAAGGTTCAAGGGTAATGCCCTTACTATCTAACAGTCTGATTTAACTCAGTATGGTATTACAAACACAACTTAAAGGTTCTTTTTTTTCTACTCCTTTTTCTTCCTCCTCACTCTTTATATATTAGGTATCATATTCTGTACACTGTGTATCCCTTGATTGATTTGGGGGTCGTTGATTTGATTTTAGATCTGCTTAGTATTAATTGTTCTACTTTCTTGCTGTGGTTTTATTTCCCCTGGTGACAGCTATTTAGCCTTAGGAATACGTCCATCTATAGCAGTCCCTCCGAAATGCACTGTAGAGGTGGTTTGTGGGAGGTAAATTCTCTGAGCTTTTGTTTACCTGAAAATTGTTTAATCCTCCTTCAAGTTTAAATGATAACCTTGCCTGGTAGAGTATTTGTGGTTCACGGCTCTTCTGCTTCATTGCATTAAATATATCATGCCACTCCTTTCTGGCCTCTAAGTCTTCTGTTGAGAAATCTGATGATAGCCTGATGGGTTTTCCTTTGTATGTGATCTTTTTTCTCTCTCTTGCTGCTTTTAAAAGTCTGTCTTAACCTTGATCTTAGGGATTTTAATTATTATATATCTTGGTGTTGTATTCCTTGGGTCCTGTTGGGAGATCTGTGCACCTCCATGGCTTGAGACAGTATTTCCGTTCCCAGATTGGGGACGTTTTCAGCAACTACCTCCTCAAAGACACTTTCTAACCCTTTTTTCTCCCTTCTTCTTCTTCTGTACCCCTATAATGAGAATATTGTTCCATTTGCATTGGTCACACATTTCTCTAGATATTCTTTCATTCTTTGACATTCTTTTATCGCTCTGTGCCTCAGCATCTTTTTTTAAATAAATTTTTTATAGTTTATTTTGGTATCATTAATCTACAAATACATATGAAATCTTATGGTGATTAAACTACCCCCTTCATCAGGTCCCCCCACAAACCCCATTACAGTCACTGTCCATCAGCATAGTGAGATGCTATAGAGTCACTACTTGTCTTCTCTGAGTTCTACACCCCTCCCTGTGCCCCCCCAACATTACATCTGCTAATTGTACTGCCCCTTTTTCCCCCTTGTCCCTTCCTTCCCACCCATCTTCCTCAGTCCCTTTCCCTTTGGTAAATATTAGTCCGTTCTTGGGTTCTGTGAGTCTGATACTGTTTTGTTCCTTCATTTTTTTCTTTGTTCTTATACTCCACATATGAGTGAAATCATTTGGTACTTGTCTTTTTCGGCTTGGCTTATTTCACTGAGCATAATACTCTCTAGCTCCATCCATGTTATTGCAAATGGTAGGATTTGTTTTCCTCTTATGGCTGTAAAATATTCCATTGTGTATATGTACCACCTCTTTATCCATTCATCTACTGATGGACACTTAGGTTGCTTCCATTTCTTGGCTATTGTAAATAGTGCTGCAATAAACATAGGGGTGCATCTGTCTTTTTCAAACAGGGCTGTGGCATTTTTAGGGTGAATTCCTAGGAGTGGAATTCCTGGGTCAAATGGTATTTCTATTTTGAGTTTTTTGAGGAACCTCCATACTGCCTTCCACAATGGTTGAACTAATTTGCATTCCCACCAGCAGTGTAGGAGGGTTCCCTTTTCTCCACACCCTCGCTAACATTTGTTGTTGTTTGTGTTTAGAATGTTGGCTATCCTCACTGCTGTGAGGTGATATCTCATTGTGGTTTTAATCTGCATTTCTTTGACGATTAGTGATGTGGAGCATCTTTTCATGTGCCTGTTGGCCATCTGAGTTTCTTCTTTGGAGAAGTGTCTAATCAGGTCCTCTGCCCATTTCTTAATTGGATTATTTACTTTATGTTTGTTGAGGTGGGTGAGTTCTTTATATATTTTGGATGTCCACTGCTTATTGGACACATCATTTATGAATATATTCTCCCATACTGTAGAATGCCTTTTTGTTCTACTGATGGTGTCCTTTGCTGTGCAGAAGCTTTTCAGCTTGATATAGTCCCACTTGTTCATTTCTGCTTTTGTTTCCCTTGCTTGGGAGATATGTTCATAAAGAAGTCACTCATGTTTATGTCTAAGAAATTTTTGCCTATTTTTTTTTCTAAGAGTTTTATGGTTTCATGACTTACATTCAGGTCTTTGATCCACCTTGAGTTTACCTTTGTATATGGGGCTAGACAGTAGTCCAGTTACATTCTCTTACATGTAGCTGTCCAGTTTTTCCAACACCAGCTGCTGAAGAGGCTGTCATCTCCCCATTGTATATCCAAGGCTCCTTTATCAAATATTAATTGACTATGGAGATGATCATGTGGTTTTTGTCGTTCTTTTTGTTGATGTGGTGGATGATGTTGATGGATTTTCGAATGTTGTACCATCCTTGCATCCCTAGGATGAATCCCACTTGATCATGGTGTATGATCCTCTTGATGTATTTTTGAATTCGGTTTGCTAATATTTTGTTGAGTATTTTTGCATCTACGTTCATCAGGGATATTGGTCTGTAATTTTCTTTTTTTGTGGTGTCTTTGCCCAGTTTTAGTATTAGAGTGATGCTGGCTTTATAGAATGAGTATGGAAGTACTCCCTCCTCTTCTATTTTTTGAAAAATTTTAAGGAGAATGGGTGTTATTTCTTCTCAATATGTCTGGTAGAATTCAGAGGTGAATCCATCAGGTCCGGGGGTTTTGTTCTTGGGTAGTTTTTTGATTACCCCTTCAATTTCGTTGCTGGTGATTGGTCTGTTTAGTTTTTCTGTTTGTTGTTTGGTCAGTTTTGGAAAGTTGTATTTTTCTAAGAAGTTGTCCATTTCTTCTGTGTTTTCCAGCTTGTTAGCATATAGATTCTCATAATATTTTCTTGTAATTCTTTGTATTTCTGTGGGGTCTGTCGTTATTTTTCTTTCTCATTTCTGATTCTGTTTATGTGCGTAGATTCTCTTTTTCTCTTAATAAGTCTGGCTAGGGGTTTATCTATTTTGTTTATTTTTTCAAAGAGCAAGTTCTTGGTTTCATTGATTTTTTTCTATTGTTTTATTCTTCTCAATTTTATTTATTTTTTCTCTGATCTTTATTGTGTCCCTCCTTCTGGTGACTTTGGGTCTCATTTGTTCTTGTATTTCCCATTTCAGTAATTGTGTCTTTAGACTATTCATTTGGGAATGTTCTTCCTTCTTTAAATAGGCCTGGATTGTAATATACTTTCCTCTTAGAACTGCCTTTGCTGTGTCCCACATAAGTTGTGGCTTTGTGTTGTTGTTGTCATTAGTCTCCATATGTTGTTTGATTTCTGTTTTGATTTGGTCGTTAACCCATTGATTAATTAGGAGAATGTTGTTAAGTCTCCATGTATTTGTGAGCCTTTTTGTTTTCTTTCTAAAATTTATCTCTAGTTTTATACCTTTGTGATCTGAGAAGTTGGTTGGTAGAATTTCAATATTTTTGAATTTACTGAGGTTCTTTTTATGGCCTAGTATGTGGTCTATTCTGGAATATGTTCCATGTGCACTTGAGAAGAATGTGTATCCTGTTGCTTTTGGGTGTAGAGTTCTGTGGATGTCTGTTAGGTCCATCTGTTCTAGTGTGTTGTTCAGTGCCTCTGTGTCTTTACTTATTCTCTGTCTGTTTGATCTGTCCTTTGGTGTGAGTGGTGTGTTGAAGTCACCTAAAATGAATGCATTGCTGTCTATTTCCTCCTTTAATTCTGTTAGTATTTGTTTCACATATGCCGGCGCTCCTGTATTGGGTGCATATATATTTATAATGGTTATATCCTCTTGTTGGATTGACCCCTTTATAATTATGTAATGTCCTTCTTTATCTCTTGCTACTTTCTTCGTTTTGAAGTCTATTTTGTCTGATATAAGTACTGCAACACCTGCTTTTTTCTCTTTGTTGTTTGCATGAAATATCTTTTTCCATTCCTTCATTTTTAGTCTGTGTATATCTTTGGGTTTGAGGTGACTTTCTTGTAGGCAGCATATAGATGGGTCTTGCTTTTTATCCATTCTGTTACTCTGTGTCTTTTGATTGGTGCATTCAGTCCATTTGTATTTAGAGTGATTCTCCATAGATATGTACTTATTGCCATTGCTGGCTTTAGATTCGTGGTTACCCAGGGTTCAAGGGTTGCTTCTTTACTATCTAACAATCTAACTTAACTTTCTTGTTAAGTTATTGTAAACACAGTCTGGTGTTTCTTTATTTCTCTTCCTTCTTATTCTTCCTCCTCCATTCTTTCTATACTAGGTGTTTTATTCTTTGCCTTTAGTTAGTATTTGGATGGTCTGCTTTCTTTGCTATGATTTTATTTTCTCTGGTGACCTCTTTTTAGCCTTAGGAGTGCTTCCCTCTAGAGCAGTTCCTTTAAGATATCCTGTAGAGGTGGTTTATGGGAGGCAAATTCTCTCAGCTTTCGCTTGTCTGGAAATTGTTTAATCCCTCCATCATATTTAAGTGATAATCGTGCTGGATACAATGTTCTTGGTTCAAGTCCCCTTTGTTTCATTACGTTAAATATATCATGCCATTCTCTTCTGGCCTGTAAGGTTTCTGTTGAGAAGTCTGATGATAGTCTGATGGGTTTTCCTTTGTAGGTGATCTTTTTTCTCTCTCTAGCAGCCTTTAATACTCTGCCCTTATCTTTGATCTTTGGCATTTTAATTATTATGTGTCTTGGTGTTGTCTTCCTTGGGTCCCTTGTGTTGGGAGATCTTTGGGCTTCTGTGGACTGCGAGACTATTTCCTTCCCCAGCATTGGAAAGTTTTCAGCAATTATTTCTTCAAAGACACTTCCTATCCCTTTTTCTGTCTCTTCTTCCTTTGGTACTCCTATAATGCGAATATTGTTCCGTTTGGATTGGTCACATAGTTCTCTTAATATTCTTTCAGTCCTAGAGATCCTTTTATCTCTCTCTGCCTCAGCTTCTCTGTATTCCTGTTCTCTGATTTCTATTCCATTAACAGTGTCTTGCATCTCGTCCAGTCTGCTGCTAAGCCCGTCGATGGCTTTTCTCATTTCTGCATTGTCTTTCCTGATGTCCCTCACTTCCTCCCTCAGCTCTTGCATATTTCTCTGTAGATCCATCAGCATGGTTATCACTTTTATTCTGAATTCTTTTTCAGGAAGATTGTGCATTTGTATCCCTTTACGTTCCCTCTCTGGGGTTGTCTGGGTGTGGGTCACCTTTGTCAGTACCATATTCTTCTTTCTTTTCATGGCTATAGAAGTGGTCGCTGGTAGGTGCTATGTATGTCAGCTGAGCTCTTTAAGACTTAAAAAAAAAACAAAGAAAAAAATGAAGGAAGGGGAAGAAAAGAGAAAAAAAGAAAGAAAGAAAGAAAAGAAAAGAAAGGAAAAAAAATGCCCACCGGGAGTAGATTCTGTAAGGATGCTGTAGGTGGCGCTGTTGCTCCACTATTCCGCAAGCGCGACCATGCCTGTCCGCACGGCCGTTTGTAGCTCTGACCAGGGCAGGAACGAATGGGAGGCTCTTCTCTGTGTGAAGTCTCAGTGCGGCTACTTTTTCCCAGTTGCCAGCCAAGGGGTCTGAAATTCCTCAGGACTCCCAGCCTGCTGGGCTGAGTGTGCTGGGACGATCGTGTTCCTCCGTTGGGCCCCTGTCTCTTTAAGACCAGTAAAAAAAACGTGCGCTTTTCTCTTTTCCCGGAGAGCCGGCTGCAGAGAACCGGGCGCGTTCCCAGCTCAAAACCTGAGCTTTCTGCCTCTCCAATATCTGATACACTGTGCAATCTGTGTCAGTGCTCCCGGCACAGATCACGGGGCGTGGTTATTTTGCAGGCCTCTTCCACTCCCTCCTGGCTCTGAATCCTCTCCTCCTGCCGGTGTGCTGGGGTGGGGGAGTGCTCAGGTCCCGCTGGGACGTGGCTCCGTATCTTACCCATCTCTTGGGGTGCTGAGTCCTCTCAGGTGCAGATGCAGGCTGTGTGCTGTCCTATATATTCTGGCCTCTCTTTTAGGAATAGTTGTATTTGCTGTATTTTCATAGATATATATGGTTTGGGAGGAAATTTCTGCTGCCCTGCTCACGCCGCCATCTTCCCGGAACTGCCTCAGCTTCTTTGTATTCCTCTTCTTTAATTTCCATTCCATTTACCATCTCTTCTACTCTTTTAAATCCCTCCATTGTATGTTTCATTTCAGATATAGAATTTTTTAATGATTGAATCTCCGTCCTAAATTTGTCCCTAAGTTCTTGAATATTTTTCTGTTTTTCCATGAGCATGTTTATGATTTTTATTTTGAACTCTCTTTCAGGAAGATTAGTGAGTTCAGTTTCATTTGGACCTTTATCTGGGTTTTGTGAGATTTTGGTCTGAACCAGGTTCCTTTGACGTTTCATATTTGTATGTGGCACCCGCTAGTGCCCAGAAACTCTAATCTCTGTAGCTGCTCAGCCCCTGGAATCATGTTGGGGGTTGCACTGGAGTGGCACTCCTGCCTGAGGGGAGGAAAGATCTGTTTCTTCCTTCACGGCTGCAGTGCCTGTGTCCACTGTCAGAACTAGTGGGCCCAGCCCACAGGTGTAAGTCTCTGTGCTTTGGATCTGTAGCTGCCATAGGTGGGGCCTCCCACTGGCTGGCCTGATGCCAGGGCAGGGACTACAGGTTTGGGAGCTGTGCCAGCAGGCCATGAGGAAGGCCCAGCAGGCTGCGTATCACAGTGGGGGACCTCGGAGCTGAGCAGCCAGCCAGGGGGAGGAGCATCTGAAGCTCCTGAAATTTCCCAACCTGCTGGGTAGAGCATACCCAGACAGCCTTGTCCAACTATCCCTTCTCCCAAGCAGCACGCTCCATGCAAACCCTGCCCCTTCCATAGCCCTCTCACTGCTAGGAAGCCTCTCAGACCACCCATCTTTCCCTTGTCCCAGAGCAGCCAGGTGTGGATCCCTGTCCTCCACAAATGGCTGGAATCTCAGTCCCTCCATGTGTTCCACCTGTCTTAGCTTTCCAACCCCACTAATCTCCAGAGCACCATGCAGTGTAGGTTTGTGCTCCCAAAGCCGATCTCCACTGCCGGGTGTTCACTAGTCCTACGTTTCCACTCCCTCCCTGCTCCATTTCTCTTCTTCTTGCTGGTGAGCTGGGGTGGGGGAAGGGCTTGGGTCCTGCCAGATCCAGGCTTTGGTAGGTTATCCTGTTTCTTGAGGTCTGCTCTGTTCTCCAGCTGTATGCAGTCTGGTGCAGCCTTCTTTCCTGTTGCTCTTTTAGGATTAGTTATATTAACTATGTTTTCTTATTATATGTGGTTTTGGGAGGAGTTCTCTGTATCACCTCTCACACTGCCATCTTGAATCCCTCCTAGCATAATTCTTTTGGAAATCATCTATAATGTTGCATGTCTTGATAATTGTTTTTCTTTTTATTGCTGTAATCCATTTTAAGGGGAGACATTCATCAGCTGATGGATTATTTTCAGATTTTGGCAATCATGAATAAATCTTATGTGAATATTTATTGGTATTTGTGTACACATATGCCTTATTTCTCTCTATTAAATGCCTGAAAGTAAAATTGCTCGATGTTAAATTTAAGTATATGTTTAACTTGATGAGAGACTGCCAAACTTTTCCAAAGTGGCTCTATCTTTGTGCATTCCCACCAACAACATATGACAGTTCTAATTCTTCACCATCTTTATCAACAGTTGGTATTTTTAATTTTAGCCATTCTAGTGGGTGTAGCTCATTGTGGTTTTAATGTGCATTTTTCTAAAGAATAATGATGATGAACATCTTTTCTTATGCTTATTTTTCATTTGCATGTCTTTTGTGATGTATCCAAATCATTTGCCAATGTTATGGATTGCCAGTCTTCTTTTAAATTAGTTGTAAGAGTTCATTATATATTCTGGATAGAATTCCTTTATTGGATATTTGTTTTGTCAACCTACAGCTTTTTATTTTCTTAGTAATGCCTTTGAAAGGGTGAAATTTTAATTTTGATTATCTATTTATCACATTTTTATTTTATAATTTGAACTTTATGTATCCTATGACAACTTAAACTTATAAAGATTTTCTTACTTCTTAAAGTTTTATAGTTTTAGCTTTTTTATTTAGGTCTATGACCCATTTCAAGTTTTTGCGTATGATGAGAGCTAAGGATCACAGTCCTTTTTTTTTTTTTTTGCATATATCAAATTGTTCTAGTACTGTTTATTGAAAAGACTAGTTTTTTTTCCTCTTTCTCTGTAATGAACTATATTTTCATCTTTGTTGAAAGACAATTGACCATATATGTGTATACTTATTTCTGGATTTCCTATTCATTTTCTTTGGTCTATCATTTTGTCAGTCAATTGTTTTGTACTGTAGCTCTAAAGTAAGTCTTGAAATCAGGCAGTGTATATTCACCAATTTGTTTGTCAATAATGCTTAGGCTCTCTTAGTCCTCATGTTTCCATAAAAATTTTAGATTCAGCCTGTCAATTTCTGCCAGAAATCAAGCTAAAAATTTAACTGTTTTTTTTTTTGACTCTGTAGATCAATAGATGAATTCGGGGAAAACTGATATCTTAATATCAAGTTTTTTGACATCTTAACATATTTCTCCATTTATTTGGATATTATTTAAGTTTTTCTCAGCTATGTTCAGTGGTTGTCAATATAGAGACCTTGCACACTTGTTAACTTTATTCATATTCACATTTTTTGTTACTGTATATAGTATCAAGATTTTTATTTCCAATAACTCAGTGTGAATATATAGAAATACTGTGTGTGTGTGTGTGTGTGTGTGTGTGTGTGTGTGTGTATTTTTTATTTTTGTATAGAGACTCTGTATCTTGTGACTGCTAAACTCACATTAATTTTAGCTTTTTTTGGCAAATTCATTAAACTTTTCTACATAGAAATTATTCATGCCATCTATGAACAAAAATTATTTTACTTTGTCTTCATAATTTGTATGCCTTTTATTTATTTTCTTTGCCTTACTGAACTGGCTTGAACTGTTAATACATTATTGAAAAAATTAGTTGAGTCCATACATCCTTTCCTTTTTTTTTAATTTAGGGCAACAACCTACATTATTTCAACATGAAATATAATGCTATATATAAAATTTTCATAGATACTCTCTATCATCATAAGAAAATGCCTTCTATTTCCAGTTTACTGAGAATTGTTTCCATTAATTTTTATCCAGTGCTTTATGATTTTCTATTTTCTTGCATTTTGCTTTTACCTCTATGTTTCCTTCTTTCTGTTAATTGTGTAACTTTGATCTTCTCTTTCTAGTTTGTAAAGTGGAATCTTAGATCTTTATTTTGAGATCTTTCTTCTTCAAAATGTAAGTATTTAAGATGATAAATTTTCTCTGAAATATTTTTTAATGGTGCCTAATATCCTGGAATCAGTTGTTCTAGAAACTGGTTCCATCTGTACCCTTTCCTTGGTTTTGTCACTGAGCTCTTTTAAAATTATGCCATTTTCTATTGCGTTTCTGTCACTTGCAGCCAAACTATTCCATAAAATATAGTTTTTTTGCAATAGGTGGTGGATTAGGTTTGAACTAAGAAGGTGAAGCAGATGTTCTGCTTACCACCCCTTTTCAATTGATATTCATTTTCTAATAGATAAACGTTGGAAAAGTTCTAAGAGAAAGGAACAGATGAATCTATACCACCAAAATTTTGCAGCATGTTATTAACTTCTTCTAAGAGGAGGGAAAAATTACCTATTTATGATTATTAGACCCTAAATTTTAGTTCCTGTTTCATTCATGTTTTAGAGCCATAGATTTCATTATACCTTATTAACAAATGACCTTAGAATACCTCTTAAGGATGTAACTCTTTATGGGAGAAAATATGAGGTCCATACACAAAAATGTCAATGTGGAGTTTATCTCAGAAAACTTTTTTAAGCCTTTATTCCTTTATAACTGCCCTTAAAACCCCATAACACACACAGGATGGCTGCTTGTTAGTCAGTTATTGGCACATCAGTTTTGTTTTCTGGTTTTCATCTTCTTGACCTAAATCACCTTCTAAATTATAAAGCACAAACCTTTTCAAAGAAGATAAATTACCAGCTGCTGGATCATTGCATTCTAACTTTATACAGCTTATTTAGGACTTTCACCTTAAAGTCCAAACTCCTTAGAGATTTACTGAAGGTATTCGTGATATATTATCAAGCTAAATTTCAAAATTATTTATCTGTGTATTATCATCTATCTATCTATCTATCTATCTATCTATCTATCTATCTATCTATCATCTATCTATCTATCATCTATCTATCTATCTATCTATCTATCTATCTATCTATCTATCTATCATCTATCTATCTATCTATCTATCATCTATCTACCTAGCATCTGTATCTGTCTATCTACCTATCTAGCCTGTATTTAGATAGATCTCCTTCTAGGTGCATACAGTCTTAAGCTGAGACTGGACCACCAGTTTTTTCTCAATATTGCCTGTACTTAAGCCTCTCTTCTCAAGTCAGGCTGTCCTGGCAGTTTGTATTCTTTTTCCTTTTTCATCTCCTGGAAATAGACCTATCTTCAAGTTGCCTAAAAAAATATAAAACATCTTCTTCCTAAAGCCTTTCCTGATCCTTAATCCTCAGACTCAACATTCCTTCCCTGCTGTTTCCACAACACATTGCTTGTTATACCTACATTATCCTCACTGGCTACATCGTTCATGCTTATCTTCTGGTTGGACTCTATGTTGCAGTAAGGCAGAAACTCAGTCTTCATCAACCTTGGTCTCCTTCTGTCACTTTAGTCTTGGAATTCATCTGGCAATGAGATTCCTTGGTTTGGAGAGGAGAAACAAGGAATATGAAGCCAAGATAAATTTGGCTTAAAATATAGAATATTAATCTGCATAGAATGTCTGAGAATTATTACTAGTGCCTTTAAGGCACTATAAATACCTACTTGTCAAAAGTAAGGAACAATTTGTGTTGTGTAGCAAAGAAAACTCATTTTTTTTATTATTAACATACTATTTAAGGGTCAGGGAGATGAGCCAAGAGCAAAAGCAATGTCAGATAATTCCATAACTGAAGTGTTTATTTCTGGTTGACAACAATCTATTTATACCTACATATTATTTAAAGCTTTAGCTGTGGAATGGGATGGCTAAGAATTGTATGACATACTGGAATTTTTAAAAAATGGTCTTGGCAGATATTTCATATTCTTCCATATTAGTGTATGAGCTCCCTTCTCTCTGTGATTTATCTTGATTTATAAAGTTGTTGGAGGTGCATATTACCAATTATTTTGACCTGCCAACTCAGCAGCAGTTCCCCCAAATATACACACCACTTTCACTTGAATTGTATATTTTAAAGCCTCACCCCAGGGACATTTGAACAACTTCCTCGCCCAAGTGCTGTAGACACTTCTTGGATATTAAATTTGAAAAAAGCAACCTTAACTCAAATCCTAATCATTTGAGTTACATTTACAATATCCTCGTTATATAATTTGCAGCCATTTTAAGGAATTTTTGCTCAGAATTGCTAAGCCAGGTTATTGTCTCCTTCATGGGGGAAGAAACAAATAAAAATAGTCGGAACATGAAACAAATATTTCATGGGCACTTAGAAGTGCCCATTTATTTACATTAGCCAGTGCTCTAAGAGGAAAGAGTGAATTTTTCTAAATGAAAAGGCAAGCCAAAGAATGGTTCATGTACCAGTAGCATTATGAAACAGCAGCTTCCGTAACTGAAACTTCAAGCTAAGTAATTCACTGGACAGAAACAGAAACCCCAGCCTCTGTTTATACCCTATCCTGAGGCTATAATGTTTCTCCCAATGTTTTTCTGCCTGTTGAACTCCTACTTAAACTTCAAGACCTGTCTAAAATGTCACCTATTTGGCGAGTCTTTCCTGAGACCTTGACAGTAGTTATTCACATGTCTGTATACCATTAAATAGATTTATTTTCTTCATTACTGCCTCTGCCAAACATATGTACCTTCTCAGGGTTAGCCCAGCCACAGAAGAATTTATTCCAGTGTAATGGAACGAATACCTCTTCCTGGTTATGAACTAGAACCTCTACATCCTAATATCGTTCTAGGCCATACAAAGCCACTGCAGCCATTGTAGACAAAGTTCTTTGACACACCTGGTTCTACTAAGTTTTACCCTTGTGATCCTTCAGCCATCATCTCCCGTGGCCATTCCAATGCTCCTCTCTGTAATATTAAACCTTGTCTCTCTTGATAACTTTTCATACTTTCCTTCCTTTATGTCAACTGTCTTTTGGGCATCATTAGAATTTACAACGTTGCTTTCTCAATTCATCATTTCTCTCCTGGCTTCACTTAAGCAAAAAAAAAAATATCCCATGGTGAATTACTACATCCCCTCTCTCCCAGGTTCCTACAACTTCCAGGCCTCCCTGTCCTAGATCCATACCCAATGAGTTCACCTCTTAACCACTTGCTTACTGGTGGTACAGCAAGGTTGCCAGTCAATTATGGAGAAAATTCTCTACAAATTAATGGGCACTAAACCTGGCTGGGCCCAATGTGCGAGTCAGCAATTACTGAACATATTCCTGGTTACTCCATTGCCTGTTGCCCACATAGTTATTCCTGCTCTTCTTGACCTTTCCCCTTTTGCCTCACATATGACCCTTTCTCTCTCCTAGAAAATTTATTTTTTATGATCTTGCAGAAGTAATATTAATGAAACATCTCATTGAATACTTTGTTAGTTTTTTAATAAAAAATGTGGTAAAACATCAAATAAAAAGAAAAACAAAAAACAAAGGGGGACTTTGATCAACCCCAGAGGAGCCCTGTTCCTTCCCCAGGCAAACCAGGGCTAATTTCCTGTGATCCTTTCAATGTATTTTACGCATCTGTGTGCATAAATGTGTATGTAGTCTTCCTTCATCTAATGTCACTTCCTCTCTCACATTCCACACTCGAGATGTATGAAACCACTGTTAGTCATCCATCATGGAATCAGAGCCTGCATGGCTTGGCCCTTGATGTTTACTGCAATGTCCTACCTCATCACCTTCCTCAACACATCTTTTCCCTGGAAATCTGCCTTGATCATGATAGCCTCACTGCTGAGCATGTTACCTAGTGTACGGGAAGCATTCAAGGAATGTTAGGAGTTATTATTTTTATCATTATTTATAAAGGAGTGTATTTTCTACCTTCAGTTTATCATTGGTAAAATGTGAGTATTCTTTTCCTTTTTTATCAAGCAGCTGCTCTTGGGACTGTAGAGAGTAGTAGTTAAGAATTTTCCAAAGAGATTACATGAAGTTTGAAAAAAATGCCAAGATGCCATTTTGTGCAATTTAGGTGGAGAAAGAATATGAAAAAGAATAAGAGTAAAGGAATAGAATTCTGGGAAACAGTGTATATCTCATTTGACTGATAAGAGGACCTAATTTAAATATTTCTGAATTCTGAGTTGATCAGATTGGAGCCTTAACTGTGTTTTGCCTCCAAATTTTCTGGCAGGATTTCAAAATTCTTTCATGAGAGATAGAACTTTACTCTCTTCTGTTATCTCTATAATGAGTACTTTGAAAAACCTTAACAGTGAATATGATGTTGGAAAATGAGACATTATATTCCTGGGTTAGCAAGTTAGCAATGGTAGCTCTGTAATAGCTACTTAGGAAGCTGGGGGCAATTTGGCTGGAAGTGAGGAGAAGAAGTCTTCCTCAAAGTTACATTTGGATAGGAAACATGCATGTTTTACTTATTTGGGGTGGTTTTGGGAGACTAATGACTTCACATTCCTAGTCCCTCTGTAGAGTTTCCCCTATAGTCCAAAATCAAGTCACAAAATCCATTCCTTAAGTTCTGATACTTTTGTGCTCTACCAACACCTTACCCAAATTTATTTCCTAAATGGTAATTATCTAGACAAGAAGAGAAGCTCTGGGGGCATCATAACTTAAGAAAAAGTTGACTTTATTTGTTTGTATTGTCTTGTTTAGGACACAGCTATAACATAGCAAATTTCTTCTCTTATTAACTTTTTATCATTATAGCTAGAAGGAAGTATCCATGAGATAGGCTTAGTAAGTGTGCTTCTCTCCTCACATGAACACACAGAGTCTGCAGGATTCAGGGTCTGCAATTTAAAATTCATCTCTTCAAGATGCAACTCTACTATGACTAATGGCTTTATGAATAATGAAAGCCATGGATCGCTTTGGTTGCAAAACAAATTAAAGTGTAGAACACCTTTGGGACTTCTGTCTATGAGTGTCAAGGTCAAGAGCAGCAACTGCTACAGTGACATCCTCCCCCCATGTAATGGTCATCCAGACACTGATTTCCAGAAGTACTTGGTAACTCTGTTTCTGACACTGTTTCAGGACACTGAAATATCCTACCAGCTAAGAACTTCTTATTTTAGGTCAATGAATATACTCACAGATGAAATATGAATGGCAACAGCAGAAAACCAGAATTTTCTAACCAAAGACAAAGCATGGTAAACAAATAAAAACAGTAAAAACTGCTTGAAGTCATTTTCTTTCATTTCCTGAAAAGTAGTTTTTTCGACATGTATATTCAAATATATGTTATTTGGATAAAAAGCTAAGCCAAGAAAAATCCAATATTCAACACTTCCCATTTATTAGATGTAGTTTTCTTCAACTACTGGAGTGCTAGATCTTTCTAAGGGACCAGACTTTTGAGATAGATATAGATTTCTAAGTTTCTAATATATATAACATACATGAACAAATTATTATATATACATTGTCAAATGTATATATGTATTTTTTTAAACAATTGATTTGGGTATCATTAATCGACAATCACATGTGCAATATTATGGTTATTAAACTACCCCCTTCATCAGGTCCCCCCCAACAACCCCATTACAGTCACTGTCCATCAGCGTAGTGAGATGCTATAGAATCACTACTTGTCTTTGAGTTGTACAGCCCTCCCCGCGCATCCCTTAACATTACGTCTGCTAGTCGTAATGCCCTTTATCCCTCCCTTCCCACCCACCTTCCCCAGTCCCTTTCCCTTTGGTAACTATTAGTCCTTTCTTGGGTTCTGTGAGTCTGCTGCTGTTTTGTTCCTTCAGTTTTTTTCTTTGTTCTTATACTCCACATATGAGTGAAATCATTTGATACTTGTCTTTTTCGGCTTGGTTTATTTCACTGAGCATAATACCCTCTAGCTCCATCCATGTTGTTGCAAATGGTAGGATTTGTTTTCTTCTTATGGCTGAATAATATTCCATTGTGTATATGTACCTCCTCTTCTTTATCCATTCATCTACTGATGGACACTTAGGTTGCTTCCATTTCTTGGCTATTGTAAATAGTGCTGCGATAAACATAGGGGTGCATATGTCTTTCTCAAACTGGGCTGCTGCAGTCTTAGGGTAAATTCCTAGGAGTGGAATTCCTGGGTCAAATGGTATTTCTATTTTGAGTTTTTTGAAGAACCTCCATACTGATTTCCACAATGGTTGAACTAATTTGCATTCCCACCAGCAGTGTAGGAGGGTTCCCTTTTCTCCACATCCTCGCCAACATTTGTTGTTGTTTGTGTTTTGGATGTTGGCCATCCTCACTGGTGTGAGGTGATATCTCATTGTGGTTTTAATCTGCATTTCTCTGATGATTAGTGATGTGGAGCATCTTTTCATGTGCCTGTTGGCCATCTGAATTTCTTCTTTAGAGAAGTGTCTATTCATGTCCTCTGTCCATTTCTTAATTGGATTATTTGCTTTTTGTTTCTTGAGGTGCATGAGTTCTTTATATATTTTGGATGTCAACCCTTTATCGGATACGTCATTTATGAATATATTCTCCCATACTGTAGGATGTCTTTTTGTTCTACTGATGGTGTCCTTTGCTGTACAGAAGCTCTTCAGCTTGATATAGTCCCACTTGTTCATTTTTGCTTTTTTGTTTCCCTTGCCGGGGAGATATGTTCATGAAGAAGTTGCTCATGTTTATGTCCAAGAGATTTTTGCCTATGTTTTTTTCTAAGAGTTTTATGGTTTCATGACTTACATTCAGGTCTTTGATCCACCTTGAGTTTACCTTTGTGTATGGGGCTAGACAGTAGTCCAGTTTCATTCTCTTACATGTAGCTGTCCAGTTTTTCCAACACCAGCTGCTGAAGAGGCTGTCATCTCCCCATTGTATATCCAAGGCACTTTTATCAAATATTAATTGACTGTATATGTTTGGGTTAATGTTTGGATTTTCTATTCTGTTCCACTGGTCTGTGGGTCTGTTTTTGTGCCAATACCAAATTGTCTTGATTACTGTGGCTTTGTAGTAGAGCTTGAAGTCAGGGAGCGTAATTCCCCCTGTTTTATTCCTCCTTCTCAGGAATGCTTTGGCTATTCGGGGTCTTTTGTGGTTCCATATGAATTTTAGAATTATTTGTTCCAGTTCATTGAAGAAAGCTGTTGGTAGTTTGATAGGGATTGCATTGAATCTGTAGATTGCTGTAGGTAGTATAGCCATTTTGACAATATTTATTCTTCCTAGCCAAGAGCATGGGATGCATTTTCCATTTGTTAGTGTCCTCTTTAATTTCTCTTAGGAGTGTCTTGTAGTTTTCAGAGTACAGGTCTTTCACTTCCTTCGTTAGGTTTACTCCTAGGTATTTTATTCTTTTTGATGCAGTTGTGAATGGAATTGTTTTTCTGATTTCTCTTTCTGTTAGTTCATCATTAGTGTATAGGAAAGCAACAGATTTCTGCATGTTAATTTTGTATCCTGCAACTTTGCTGAATTCAGATATTAGTTCTCGTAGTTTTGGAGTGGAGTCTTTAGGGTTTTTTATGTACAGTATCATGTTATGTACAAATAGTGACAATTTGAGTTCTTCTTTACCAATCTGGATGCCTTGTATATCTTTTTTTGGTCTGATTGCCGTGGCTAGGACCTCCAGGACTATGTTGAATAACAGTGGAGAGAGTGGGCATCCCTGTGTTGCTCCCGATCTTAGATGAAAAGCTTTCAGCTTCTCGCTGTTAAGTATGATGTTAGCTGTGGGTTTGTCATATATGGCCTTTATGATGTTGAGGTACTTGCCATCTATACCCATTTTGCTGAGAGTTTTAATAATGAATGGATGCTGAATTTTGTAAAATGCTTTTTCAGCATCTATGGAGATGATCATGTGGTTTTTGTCCTTCTTTTTGTTAATGTGGTGGATCATGTTGATGGATTTTCGAATGTTGTACCATCCTTGCATCCCTGGGATGAATCCCACTTGATCATGGTGTATGATCCTCTTGATGTATTTTTGAATTCAGTTTGCTAATATTTTGTTGAGTGTTTTTGCATCTATGTTCATCAGGGATATTGGTCTGTAATTTTCTTTTTTGTTGAGGTCTTTGCCCGGTTTTGGTATTAGAGTGATGGTGGCTTCATAGAATGAGTGTGGAAGTATTCCCTCCTCTTCTGTTCCTTGGAAAACTTTAAGGAGAATTGGTGTTATTTCTTCTCTATATGTCTGGTAGAATTCAGAGGTGAATCCATCTGGTCCGGGGGTTTTGTTCTTGGGTAGTTTTTGATTATCGCTTCAATTTCGTTGCTGGTGATTGGTCAGTTTAGTTTTTCTGTTTCTTGTTTGGTACGTTTTGGAAAGTTGTATTTTTCTAAGAAGTTGTCCATTTCCTCTAGGTTTTCCAGCTTGTTAGCATATAGATTCTCATAGTATTCTCTTATAATTCTTTGTATTTCTGTGGGTTCTGTCATGATTTTTCCTTTCTCATTTCTGATTCTGTTTATGTGTGTAGATTCTCGTTTTCTCTTAATAAGTCTGGCTAGGGGTTTATCTATTTTGTTTATTTTTTCAAAGAACCAGCTCTTGGTTTTATTGATTTTTTCTATTGTTTTATTCTTCTCAATTTTATTTATTTCTTCTCTGATCTTTATTATGTCCCTCCTTCTGGTGACTTTGGGCCTGTTTTTTTCTTCTTTTTCCAATTTCAGTAATTGTGTCTTTAGACTATTCATTTGGGAATGTTCTTCCTTCTTTAAATAGGCCTGGATTGCAATATACTTTCCTCTTAGAACTGCCTTTGCTGCGTCCCACAGTTGTTGTGGCTTTGTGTTGTTGTTATCATTAGTCTCCATATATTCTTTGATTTCTGTTTTGATTTGGTCATTAACCCATTGATTAATTAGGAGAATGTTAAATCTTCATGTATTTGTGAGCCTTTTTGATTTCCTCTTATATTTATTTCTTGTTTTATACCTTTGTTATCTGAGAAGTTGGTTGGTAGGATTTCAATATTTTTGAATTTACTGAGGTTCTTTTTGTGGCCTAGTATGTGGTCTATTCTGGAAAATGTTCTATGTGCACTTGAGAAGAATGTGTATCCTGCTGCTTTTGGGTGTAGAGTTCTGTAGATGTCTGTTAGGTCCATCTGTTCTAGTGTGTTGTTCAGTGCCTCTGTGTCTTTACTTATTCTCTGTCTGGTTGATCTGTCCTTTGAAGTGAGTGGTGTGTTGAAGTCTCCTAAAATGAATGCATTGCTGTCTATTTCCTCCTTTAATTCTGTTAGTATTGGTTTCACATATGCTGGCGCTCCTGTGTTGGGTGCATATATATTTATAATGGTTATTTCTTTTTGTTGGACTGATCCCTTTATCATTATGTAATGTCTTTCTTTATCTCTTGCTACTTTCTTCGTTTTGAAGTCTATTTTGTCTGATACACGTACTGCAACACCTGCTTTTTTCTCTTGTTGTTTGCATGAAATATTTTTTTCCATCCCTTCACTTTTAGTCTTTGTATATCTTTGGGTTTGAGGTGAGTCTTTTGTAAGCAGCATATAGATGGGTCTTGCTTTTTTATCCATTCTGTTACTCTGTGTCTTTTGATTGGTGCATTCAGTCCATTTACATTTAGGGTGATTATAGGTAGATATGTACTTATTGCAACTGCTGGCTTTAGATTCGTGTTTACCAAAGGTTCAAGGGTTGCTTCTTTACTATCTAACAATCTAACTTAACTTTGTTGTTAAGTATTGTAAACACAGTCTGATGTTTCTTTATTTCTCTCCCTTCTTATTCTTCCTCCTCCATTCTTTATATACTAGGTGTTTTATTCTTTGCCTTTAGTTAGTATTTGGATTGTCTGCTTTCTTTGCTATGATTTTATTTTCTCTGGTGACATCTTTTTAGCCTTAGGGATGCTGCCGTCTAGAGCGGTCCATTTAAGATATCCTGTAGTGGTGGTTTATCGGAGGCAAACTCTCTCAACTTTTGCTTGTCTGGAAATTGTTTAATCCCTCTGTCATATTTAAATGATAATCATGCTGGATACAATATTCTCTGTTCAAGGCCCTTCTGTTTCATTACGTTAAATATATCATGCCATTCTCTTCTGGCCTGTAAGGTATCTGTTGGGAATTCTGATGATAGTCTGATGGGTTTTCTTTTGTAGGTGATCTTTTTTCTCTCTCTAGCAGCCTTTAATACTCTGTCTTTATCTTTGATCTTTGCCATTTTAATTATTATGTGTCTTGGTGTTGTCTTCCTTGGGTCCCTTGTGTTTGGAGATCTGTGGGCTTCCGTGGACTGCAAGACTATTTCCTTCCCCAACATGGGGAAGTTTTCAGCAATTATTTCTTCAAAGACACTTTCTATACCTTTTCTGTCTCTTCTTC
The DNA here is from genome assembly GCA_032199065.1 of Smutsia gigantea. Taxonomy (NCBI): domain Eukaryota; kingdom Metazoa; phylum Chordata; class Mammalia; order Pholidota; family Manidae; genus Smutsia; species Smutsia gigantea. The sequence continues at coordinate 20,857 of JAVSCE010000180.1, forward strand.
CTCTGGTACTCCTATAATGTGAATATTGATCCATTTGGATTGGTCACAGTTTTCTTAATATTCTTTCATTCCTAGAGATCCTTTTATCTCTCTCTGCCTCAGCTTCTCTGTATTCCTGTTCTCTTATTTCTATTCCATTAACAGTCTCTTGCATCTCATCCAGTCTGCTGCTAAGCCCGTCGATGTCTTGTCTCATTTCTGCATTGTCTTTCCTCACTTCCCTCACTTCCTCCCTCAGCTCTTGCACATTTCTCTGTAGATCCATCAGTATGGTTATGACTTTTATTCTGAATTCTTTTTCTGGAAGATTGTGCATTTCCATCCCTTCAGGCTCCCTCTCTGGGGTTGTCTGGTTGGTCTTAGTCTGGACCATATTCCTCTCTCTTTTCATGGCTATAGACGTGGTCACTGGTAGTTGCCACGTATGTCGGCTGGGCTCTTTAAGACTGCCTCGTGGGGTGCCAAGTCCTCTCAGGTGTCGCTGCATGGTATGTGCTGTCCTGTATCTTCTGTTCTCTTTTTTAGGAATAGTTGTACTTGTTGTATTTTCATAAATACATATGGTTTTGGGAGGAGATTTCCACCGCCCTGCTCACTCTGCCATCTTCCCGGAAGTCCCCGTATATATGTATTTTTAAGTCATGCTAACTACATTTATTTTTTTTTCAAATAGAATACCAAAGCATTTAAGTAACTTTAATTGCCAAATATTTTCACTAGCTTATCCTAGGGATTATTATTCAGAGTGTTTATAAAATGTTTGTGTCTATAGATCCACAGAAATTTTTTTATTCATAAAAAATCCACATGGAATTGCCTTTAGTAATTCTAAATGAATTTCTTTTTCTATTGGAAGCAAATATTTTGGTCATTAAACATATAATATGTTTAGCTCACATAATTTGCCACCTTGAATGTTGGCAATGTAGATATAGGCACATGAACATAAAAAACCACTTGATTTGTAGACTTTTGTGAATATTGCTGTCCACTGTGATTGGTGTTTTCAAGAGGCAGCCTGTATTAGGCTGGTTAGTTTCCTTCAGATTCCAATCCAAGCAGTTGATCCATTAGACTTCATTACTTAGCCACTTTTTTGGGATGAGTTATCATCTGGAATCAGATGCCTGGGTGAGCTGGGCTTCATGAGATAAGGCCATAGAGTAAACTGAGTGGAAATTGTGGCTCACTTTTATTGTGATGTGTATTTCTATTAAATGTAATTGCTAATCTTAATTTGCAGCTGGACAATCTATATTTTAAGAGATTGATGAGCATAAGTGTAATTCTCTTTAATGTTCTCAGTCACTGTTACCCTGTTAATGCAGACTGGGCAGGACTCAACATGTCAACCCAAGGAAGTACATGCATATCAGCCTGTGTACTAGAAAGAGCTTTAGGAGTCTCCTAATCTGATGTAATTTTCAAACTGTGCCTTAGAGTGCTATGGGTAACCCAGTTACCTCTCCAACCATAACTCAACTAAAGGGGGCTCTAATTTAATCACTTTTACAAATTAAGTCTTTGAATAAAACTTCCTTTGTGCATAGTATTTTGTAGCTGAAAAAAGTTTAAAACTATTGCTTTCATTTAACTACTCGATTAACTTTGTTCATTTAATATAGTACATGATAATTATCTTCACTACAAGTTAAAGTTGTGGGTGGTATTATCTTTCCAATTTTATAGATGAAGAAATGGAAACAGAGAGAGCTTGAATATTTGTCCTGAGGTTGCCCGGCTCGTATGTGGCAGCCAGGGGATTCCAACCCAGGCTTTCGCCTTCAGATTTATAGCCTGAAGCCACCTTGGTTTTGGAGTCACATTCTTGTGGGGCTTGTTGACATCTTTCGATAGCTTCATTCATGATTAAGTCGCATGATACTGTTGTTTCTTTTTAAACTTTGTACTGTAATGTTATTAGCCTTAGAAACATAGTTCTCAGTCTGGCTTCCGATATTCTGAAGAAAAATCTCTGGAGATTTGTTAATACAACCTTTTCTCCACCTATGTGCATGCTCTGAGTCCTCAAGGATTGCATGCATTCCCTTTTACTGAGTAAAGAGCAGAAAAGGAAAGATCACAGGTTTTCAAACTCTACATTTTCTCAGGGGCTCTGCTGTCCCATTAGGAGAATTCTTTTCCTTGATCTGACAGATCTCTCATCTTAGCTATTTGCCCTTCAGAGTCTGGAGCCAGGGTGATTCTCATGGTCATGTCATTCTCTACTGCTTGTTACACACACCCACAGCATGTCTTTGAACAAAACAGCTGCTCTCAAAGGAATTTTAATGCTTTTTCTAGAATGTAGCGTTTTACTAATATTTTCCATTAAAAATTTAATTTTGAATACCAATTTATTGATTAGGTAGCACATTCACATGGTTCAAAATTCAATGGATACAGAGGGGGAGTGAAGGGTATTCTTCCTATTCTGATGGCCAGCTACGCAGTTATACCATCCAGAGACATCCAAATGAATAAGCAGAGAACATGGTAGCCACTTCCCTTTTAACATCTATACCAATCAATTTCACTTCTTCCCGTAACTTCTGACTATGTACCCATGTCTGGCCTTGCTTTTCTTTGCCCTTTTCATCACTTATTTTGTCCCCTGCATGGAATAGTTTAAGTAAACAATGGGTTCATTTGCAGAAGCAGAGCACTGCAATAATAAAAGACAATTGTAAAACATTTGGGAAGTCAAGGTGTCAGAGGACAGTTTTATTAATGGGAATGCCTCATTCAGGTGAGGTTGAAATAAAGTAGACAAATTGTAAAATCATTTTCAATTCTATATGGAGACTATTCTTGTCCTGCTCTCTACCCCAATTCATTGTCTCACTTCCCTTCCAAGTCGTCAACTTGAATATAAGCGCTTTGACAGAGGTGTAAAGCCAAGAAGACCGGACATCTCTTTCTTGGCTTGTCATTTACTTGCTATTGGCTGCTCCAGTTTCCACAGTTGTCAAATAAACAGATTTTGCCATGGTCCTCATTATGGCACTATGGGTATATTATAAGCCACACAAGTTATTGGGCAGTATACAAAACATTTTGAATCAGAAGACCTAAGTTCAAGTTCATCTCCTCACATATTAGTTATATGACTCTGGACAAGTTATTTTACCTCTTGAAATGTCAGTTTACTTATGCAAGAGTGATGATGTGAGGGCTGAAGTAGGCAGTGCCTGTGAAATGTCAGGCACATACTAGGTACCTGATAAGTGGTAGTTTATTCTGCATACAGCAATTAAAAATTTCCAGAACTTTATTTTCAGTATTTGTTGGTAACAACACTATGGGTACTTTTAAATTGAGATATAATCCATGTAACATGAAATTCCCTTTCAGAGTGTATGATCAATGGCTTTAGTATACTCACAAATTTGTATGGCCATTGACAAACTAATCCAGGACATTTCATCATGCCTGTAAGTCCCTATACTCATTAAGTAGTCAGTCTCCATTTCTCCACTCCCCTGCACCAACCAGCCCCTGGCAATTAATAATCTGCTTTCTGTCTCTATGGATTTACTTATTCTAGATATTTGTTATAAATGTTCATACAATATATGGCTTCTTTCATTTACATTTTGTTTCTGAGGTTCATCCATATTGTAGCAGTTGTACTCCACTCCTTTTTATAGCTACGTAATATTCCACTTGTATGGATATACCACATTTGGCTTATCTGTTCATCAACTGACAGATGTTTGAGTTGTGTTACATTTTGATTATTATGAATAATGCTATGAGCATTGATATACAAGTTTGATTGGATGTAATGTTTTTATTTCTTTTGGGTCAATACTTAGGAGTTCAATTGTTGGATCACATGTAACTCTATGCTTAACTTTCTGAGGGACTACCAAACTGTTTTCCATAGCTGCTGCTTCAAGAGTGTGTGTGTGGTGGTGCTGTGTGTGTGTGTGTAAGGAGGACAGGGAGGGAAAAGAGAATAAATAGAGGGAGAATAAAGGTGAGGTGATGATTTTATTACTTTTTCCTAGTGACCCTTTTACCTTTTGAGAGTTTAAAGGAGACTGTCTGGAAGTTAACCCTGACCTTGGTGAGTGACCTACCCCCACCATGCTTTTGTGCTTTTATTTCCTGATCCAAGCCATCTCCACATGGTTTATCATCATGGCTGAGTACCTTTAGGACAGTATCAATGTAAATGGAAACATTTGAGTCCTTTCAGCCACTAATTTCCAATTTGATTCTGGCTGACACTCTGAAACAGGAGTGTCATTGTTCTTGCATTTGTGCTGTCCAGCCTAATTAAGGAACAGAATATTTCATAAGTAGATTAATGGAAGCCATCTCAGTAACCGAAATTATTTCAGGCATGGCTGTATTGCACCTCACTAGAGAAGAATGAATTGAGGCAGCTTTCAATTAGAAGACAAAACATATGTACATTATGGGACTCATTATTTTTGTCTTCCTCATGTTTCTAGAAAGGATTCTTAGATTTATTCCTCTACCTATATTCTCATTTAGAATAAAAGAGCTTTTAAATCAAATTGGTGCTGATTTTCCATTGGATTTGTAATCAGCAGGTTTCATGCAGCCCTAGATCTGTCACAAATATCATTTAGTGAGTTTATTTAAAGTCTCTGAGCATCACTTTTCATTTGAAAAATTGTAAGTAATAACTCAGTACCTTATTTATGTTATAGTGTTGAGAGAATATGAACAAAAGTACTTAATAATCCTCAATGTCTTCCTCACTGCACATCCCTTCTTCTTGATACTCCCTCTTTTCCATGGTACTGTTCCATCAGGTCCTTCTTCCTAGTATATGGTCATTCTTAATTTCAGTGTTTGGATCAGTGATTCATCCTTGACTTCCTCAACTCCAGAGAGCTGCACCTCCAGCTTCATTTCATGGTCATGGCAACACTAATCTTATCAACCCTATCCAAGCCCATGATCACATCCTAACTAAATCTTATCCCCGTTAATTTCTCCCATGAAAACTCTTATCCTTCAGTACTTCACTCTCTGACCAGCACCTCTCATTTTTTTTATTCTCTTTCTCAATCTCATTTCATCTATTAATTTGGACATTTAAAATCTGTGAACTTTATGTATTGATTAATACATAATTGATCATCTACCTTCCAACCCCCTCAACTGTTAGCCAGATATTTAGACACACCAAGAAAAGAGGATTCTTATTCAAATAAATTAAGCAAATAATCTCAGAAACATTGGTATAGCTAATGCTCCACAGAAAATTCATCCATCTTGTGGTATTTGGGTAGCCCCCAGGATAACTGCCTCTTACTGCAGTCTTTTTGAAATATTCATTCTTTGGATCTTCTTTTTTACTAATCCATTGACTTTTTAATTTTATAATTAATTCTTATTATGAAGTAATAAATAAACCAAATAATGCCAGAGGAATTTGTGGTAGACAGAATTTTGACCATCATGATCTCTGTTCTCTGGTGGTACTCTCATGATTGTGTTACCTTATATGGCAGAAAAATTATGCTGACTAATCAAGTAAGTCCTTATAAAGCAGAGAGTTTTCACTGTCAAGACCAATGTCATAAAACTTTTCCCATATGTTTTCTTCTGGGAGTTTTATACCTTTGGTTTCTAGGCTGTCTTTAATCCATTTTGAGTTGATTTGTCTGTATAGTGTAAGATAAATGTCTAATTTCATTCTTTTGTTTATGGACATCCACTTTTCCCATCACCATTTGTTGAAGAGACTATCCTTTTTCCATTATGTATTCTTGGTATCCCAGTCAAAGATCAGTTGGCCCCATATATGGGGATTTTTTTCTGGGATCTCGATTATGTTCCATTGATCTGTATGACTGTCTTTATGCCAGTATAATTACTGATTTGATTACCGTAGCTTTGTAATATATTTTGAAATCAGGATGTGTGATGGATCCAGCTTTGTCCTTTCTCAGGATTGATTCAGGTCTCCCTGGTCTTTTGTAATTAATATGAATTGCAGAATTGTTCTTTCTATTTTCTATACGTAAAAAAATGCCACTGGAATTTTGGCAATGATTTTGTGGATATGACACCAAAAGCAGAAGCAACAAAAGCAAAAACAAACAATTAGGACAACATAAAACTAAAAAGCTTCAGCACAGCAAAGGAAAATATCAACAAAATGAAAAGGCACACTATGGAATGGGAGAAAATATTTGTAATCTATATATCTGGTAAGGGATTAATATTAAAATACCTAAGGAACTCCTGTAACACAATAGTAAAAACAAAACAAAATAAAAACTAATAACGCAATTAAAAAATGGAGAAAGGATTTAAATAGACATTTCTCCAAAGAAAATATATAAATGGTCAATAGGTAAGTGAAAATTCTCAATATCAGTAATTATCAGGGAAATGAAAATCAAAACCGCAATGAGATATTACTTCACACCTTTTAGGATGACTGTTATAAAAAAATAATGAAAGACAAGTGTTGAAAAAGATGTGGAGAAATTGAAATGCTTGCACATGGTTGTTGGGAATGCAAAATGGTACAGTCAGTATGGAAAACAGTATGAGTTCCTCAAAAAATTAAAAAAAAAGAACTACTGTATGATCCAACAACCCCTCTTCTGGGTATTTACCTAAAAGAATTGAAATCAGGATCCTGAAGAGACATTAGCATTCTTGTGTTTATTGCAGTACTATTCACAGTAGCCAAGATATGGAAACAACGTAAATGACCATTGACATGGAATGGATAAAGAAAATGTGGTATACCATGGAAAACTATTAATCCTTAAAAAAGAAAATTCTTCAAAATGCAGCAACATAGATGAACCTGGAGGATAAGCTCATGAAAGATAAATATTTCACGGTTTCACTTATATGAGAAATCTAAAATAGTTAAATTCATAGCATCAGAAAGTAGAATGGAGGTTGCCAGGGCCTGGGAGCAGGGATGGGAAGTCATTAATCAATGGGCATAAAATTGTTAAACAAAATGAAAATTTTCCAGTGATCTTCTGTACAACATTGTACTTATAGAAAACAATGTGTTGTCCATTTAAAAATGTGGTAAGAGGGTAGATCTCATATTAAGTGTACTGATCATGTAAAATAAAAAAATTAAATAAAGCAGAGAGTTTTCTCTGCCTGGGGCAGAAGAGGAAGTCAGTACATGGAGGATTTATATGTGCTGAGTTAAAGATGGATGGCCATGTGACAAGAAATGTGAATGGCCTCTAGAACTAAAAGCAGCCTCCAGCTGACAGCTGGCATGCATTACAGTCCTTGAACCAAAAGAAAATGATTTCTGCCAACAAATACTGAGCTCGAAAGAAGACCTTGAGACACAGATGAGAGCCACAGTCCTCATGAAAGCTTTGATTTCAGTCCAGTGAGAATCCAAACAGTGTATCCAGGCATGATATCACTATGCTTTTGACCTTAAGAACCATGAACTCACAAATGGGTGGTGTTTTAAGCCACTAAGTATGTAGTAATTTATTACAGCATCAAGAGAAAACTAGTATAGTTTATAACAAGAAAAGTAGCAGTTCTTTGACTTCATGTATCTTACTTCTCAAAACAAACACTTTGCATTTTTCTAAGCATCAGTTTTTTTACATTTACTCCTAGAGTATTTCATTTTATCCTGAGAGAACATGTTTATAGTACTCAAATTTATCTGATTTAGATGTTATCTTTTGACTTGCTGTGATTCCTGAGAATTAGCTCAAAGAACCTTCACTTTCCCTTCTTTCTTCTTCAGATAGTTATTTATCTATATTTAGTTTCTTTTTTTGTCATATATGTAATCATGAATAATGTATTGACATCTTAGCTTCTTGTTACATCAACTATAGAGTATGTCTTTCTTACTCCCTTCATAAGTTAGCAGTAATAGAGAACATAAACTACTCTCCCTATCACCTCCATTTTCCAGATTTTGAAAGTGGTCCTTTGCTTTTTCTTTTTGATAACTTTAATTAAATATTTGTAGCTTTTTTTCATTTTGAAGACCAATAAACAGAAAATTTTGGATAAATAGTGAACTAGATAAAATAAAAGCCCTCCTTCCTCAACCACCTAGAATGCAACATATAGTGTGTAGAATTCTCAAAGGGCTACATGGTGAGTGTCAAATCTGCTTATTTGCTAGGATGAATAATAAGTATCTTGATTGTTGCTTGGCTTAGGGGACAGTGTCCTCTAGAAATTCCTAGTGAAGTTCCTATGCCATAACAAACTACTGTAAGATACAGGAATAAGTAAGTAGGCAGATTAACAGTCAGACTGGTCCCAAGACAGAAATGCAGGGTCTCTGGGCAGAAACAAATACAAAACCTCTCAGGAACACTGTGGCCTTAATACCAGCTGTACAGAGTTCCCATCAATTAGGAGTCACTGAAGATGAGTTTACTATCCTAAATTATCAAAGGCATGAAATGACATGAGTCAGAGTCAATAATATAATGACAAATGTGCTTAAACCCCAAAGTTCAGTTACAGGCTAGTTAATAAGTATTAACTAAGCAATTAAAAACATAAAAGAGAATCAAATACCTAAAGCAAACAGACACTAAAAAAATGGCACATTAGAAAATGATACCCCCAAAGAACTTCCATAAATAACAAAATGTAGTCACCCAAAGAAAAACTTCTATGGATAGGTTAAATAGCTGATCAGAAATAGCTGAAGAGAGTATTAGTAAACTGGAAGATAAAACTAAGGAGATTAACCATGATGCAGCACACAGCTGACAAAGACATGGCGGTGGTTAATAGATATGCTGGAGAGAGTGAAAAATTCCAACATATATATGGTAAGCATTCCAAAAGGAGAGAATAGATAAATTGTGGAAGAGGCAATGTATATGGTGATAATGGCTATGAATTTTTCAGAATGTACAAATACATGAGTTCTCAGATTCTGGCCATGCTACATGTTCAAGTCAAGATCCAACAGCTCTCACTGTTGGGTTGGGTTTTCTGTTTAAGTCTCTTTTATACCATCACAATGATCCCTTTCTTTTCTTTCATTCTTCTCCTTTAAAAAAAATTTTTTTTTTGTCCCACATTCCAAGTTCAGCTAATTGCTTCCTTGTGGTGCCCCTTAACTTGTCCTCTATCCCCTAAATTTCCTATAATTGTTAGATATGGTTTTATGAGATTCATGCTTAACTTTTTAGACCAAAATATTTCACAGGTGATTTTGTATATTCTTTCTAGTGCATTATAGTATAAAGCACATAATATCTAGCTTTCATGATTTACTGATATTGATATTGGTCAAGAGATTTAATTGGTGGCAGGCTGATCTCCCTGAAAGAATAATTGTAATTTTTTAAATATTAAATAAAACAGTAATATATGTTTTTTGTTTATCATACTATAGAAATTACATTTCATTCATAAACATTTCTTTATACTATCAGTTAACCTACATTTAATACAATAAAGATGCTTTTATCAAATGTTACTTTTAGGCCAGAAGGTTATTTCCAAACTCATTTTCAAGATCATATCAATTCAGTGAATTGAAGATATAGTAATATATTTCATATACGGCAATATTCTTCATCACATATATTGTGTATTGCGTATGATTTTATTGAAAGTGTTCAGTGCTCAAAATGATACTACCATAATGAAAAAACGTATTGAAGTTGTTAAAACTGCTATATAATGCAGTGCTGGGCTGAAAGGATGACTGAAACTTATTAAAAGTTTTAAAATAATACCTCAGTGATGATTTCTAATACTCAAGGATATTATTTTTTAACTTATAAATAGATTTTAATATTCCTTGGATTTCCCTGACTTCATTGTTAGAGATACTTGTAGCTAGATTTGTTTACCATAATATTCCATGGACATCTATCCCGTCAAATCTACTTTTTGCTGCATAGAAAGAATGGTCTTTGCTAGTTTTCCTATTTGATGTATCCTGGTATTCTCACATTTTTGTTTTGACTTCCTACCACTTTTCTATTTCTTCTCAGTAGCTATGATACTGAGCACCAAACTTGGAGTCATGGGCTCTTAATAGGAATTGCCCTGTTGCTCAGTTACTGTGGGGTTTTGCAAAAAAAAAAACAAAAAAAACAAAACCCTCTAATCTCTGAGCTTTGTGTACCTCATATGTAAAACTCTGATAATAATTGCAATCTTACAGGACTGTTGAGAAGATTAAATGAAATGTTTTATATGAAATTTTCTAAGACATTGCCTGGCACATCATTGGCTTTCAAGAAATCCTGGTATAATAAAGTGTCTCTATTATCCATATTATTCAAGTCTCTTATGTGCTTATTTGTTCTTTTCCTGGTCCAAATTTTAAAAACAACTTTGGGATCATAACCTTTATTGAGAATTTATTTAGAGTTATGGGCTTTCTTTAAAGAAACAGATTCTTATAACATTGTATATATAAACACCATTGGGGGTTCACTGATCCCAGGTTAATAATCCTTCCATCTAAATGATCTTGTTCGCTCACATAAATTCAAGTATGATTTATGAGTATATTTTTATCCCTGTTTTCTCCTAATCTTCTGATCACAATTCCCACTGGACATCTTCCTCTAGGTAAATATCCAGCTTATGCTTTGAATTTAACACACTTTAAATGATGTTAATCTTTACTGTCGCAAATCAGTTGTCTCTTAATGACTCTCTTCTTTTTGTTAAGTCATCACCATCACTTTATCAAGCATCCAACTTAGAATCATTGCAGTGTGGATGGATGACAAATTCCATTTAACTGTGGTCAATTTTGAGAAGCCAGTAGAGTAGTCTGGATAAGAATTAAACTCCATCAATCCACTGAAATCGTTTTCACAATTTTATGTCTCTCCATTACCATAGCAACAAATATTCTGTGATAAGTATTAGGGATCTTATGAAAAGAGATAAGAAGTAAGTAAAGTGAGTTCCCAAATGCCTTATTTAAAAATATTTCCCTAGAGGGCCAAAGTACACACAAACACACATACACACCCATACCCACACATTATTTCTTTTGGACTTTGCGCAAGTATGTCACCTACTTTATGATTTGGAAAAGGATATAAAATCATCTGAGATATTTCTAAGGTTTGCAGCTCCAAGGATGTTGGTTTAGTTCCATGGAAATGTTATATCCTATGTCCACTATCAATGGTTAAACAAATAACCACATCACACTATTCATACAATTCTAGTAATGGGAAAGTGAAGGGATTCCAGCTTTCCTATTATAAAATTTATAATATAATGTAAATTATCACCAAATTGTTCTCTCCAGGAAAAAAAAAATATATCTATAAGAGTTCTTTATCTGTATGATCAAAGAACTTATTGGAAATATGCTCTAATTTAAAGAATCTGAGCTTTAACGTGGGTGGGTCTAACATATGTATCTTTTTTAATTTTTAATTTTTTTATTTTGGTATAATTAATATACAGTCACATAAGCAACACTGTGGTTAATAAATTCCCCCCATTATCAGGTCCCCACCACATACCCCATTACAGTCACTGTCCAGCAGCATAGTAAGATGTATAGAGTCCCTACTTGTCTTCTCTGTGTTATTCTGCCTTGCCCATGCCCCCACCCCTACATTATGTGTGCTAGTCATAATGTCCCTCCTTCTTCTTCTCACTTCCTACCCACCCTCTCCAGTCCCTTTCCCTTTGGCAACTGTTAGTCCATTCTTGGGGTCTGAGAGTCTGCTGCTGTTTTGTTCCTTCAGTTTTTGCTTTGTTCTTATGCTCAGCAGATGAATGAAATCATTTGGTACTTCTCTCTCTGCCTGGCTTATTTCACTGAGCATAATAACCTCTAGCTCCATCCATGTTGTTGCAAATGGTAGGAATTGTTTTCTTCTTATGGCTGAATAATATTCCATTGTGTGTATGTACCACCTCTTCTTTATCCATTCATCTACTGATGGACACTTAGGCTGCTTCCATTTCTTAGCTATTGCAAACAGTGTTGTAATAAACATAGGGGTGTATATGTCTTTTTCAAACTGGGCTCCTGCATTCTTAGGGTAAATTCCTAGGAGTGGATTTCCAGGGTCAAATGATATTTCTGTTTTTAGTTTTTTGAGGAACCTCCATACTGCTTTCCACAGTGGTTGAACTAGTTTACATTTCCGCCAGCAGTGTAGGAGGGTACCCCTTTCTCCGCATACTCACCAGCATTTGTTGTTCCTAGTCTTTCTATGCTGGCCATAATAACTGGTGTGAGGTGATATCTCATTGTAGTTTTAATTTGCATTTCCCTGATAATTAGGGATGTGGAATATCTTTTCTTGTGCCTGTTGGCCATCTGAATTTCTTCTTTGGAGAAGTGTCTGTTCATATTCTCTGCCCATATTTTAATAGGGTTATTTGCTTTTTGGGTTGTTGAGGCATGTGAGTTCTTTATATATTTTGGATGTTAACCCCTTGTTGGATGCGTCATTTACAAATATATTCTCCCATACTGTAGGATGCCTTTTTGTTCTGTTGATGGTGTCCTTTGTGTACAGAAACTTTTTAGTTTGATATGGTCCCATGTGTTCATTTTTGCTTTTGGTTTCCCTTGCTCGAGGAAATGCGTTCAGGAAGAAGTTGCTCATGTTTATATTTAAGAGATATTTGCCTATGTTTTCTTCTGAAAGTTTTATGGTTTCATGACTCACATTCAGGTCTTTGATCCATTTTGAGTTTATTTTTGTTTATAAAGTTAGACAATAATCCAGTTTCATTCTCTTGCATGTAGCTGTCCAGTTTTGCCAATACCAGTTGTTGAAGAGGCTGTCATTTCCCCATTGTATATTCATAGCTCCTTTATCATATATTAATTGACCATATATTCTTGGGTTTACATCTGTGCTCTCTAGTCTGTTCCATTGGTCTATGGGTCTGTTCTTGTGCCAGTACCAAATTGCCTAGATTACTGTAGCTTTGTAGTAGAAATTGAAGTTGGGGAGCGTAATTCCCCCACTTTATTCTCACTTCTCAGGATTGCTTGGCTATTTGGGGTCTATTGTGGTTCCATATGAATTTTAGAACTATTTTCTCTAGTTTGTTGAAGAATGCTGTTGGTATTTTGATAGGAATTGCATTAAATCTGTAGATTGCTTTAGGCAGGATGGTCATTTTGACAATATTAATTCTTCCTATCCATGAGCATGGGATGTGTTTCCATTTATAGGTATCTTCTTTAATTTCTCTCATGCGTGTCTTGTAGTTTTCAGAGTGTAGGTCTTTTACTTCCTTGGTTAGGTTTATTCCTAGGTATTTTATTCTTTTTGATGCGATTGTGAATGGAATTATTTTCCTGATTTCTCTTTCTGCTAGTTCATCATTAGTGATTAGGAAAGCAACAGATTTCCGTGTATTAATTTTGTACCCTGCAACTTCGCTGATTTAAATATTAGATCTAGTAGTTTTGGAGTGGATTCTTTAGGGTTTTTATGTACAATATCATGCCATCTGCAAACATGGACAGTTGAACTTCTTCCTTGCCAGTCTTCATGCCTTTTATTTCTTTGTGTTGTCTGATTGCCATGGGTAGGAATTCCAGCATATGTTGAATAAAATCAGGAAGAGTGGGCATCCTTGTCTTGTTTCCAATCTTAAAGGAAAAGGTTTCAGCTTCTCACTGTTAAGTATAATGTTGGCTGTGGGTTTGTCATATATGGCCTTTATTATGTTGAGGTACTTGCCCTCTGTACCCATTTTGTTGAGAGTTTTTATCATGAATGGATGTTGAATTTTGTTAAATGCTTTTTCAGCATCCATGGAGATGTTCATGTGATTTTTCTTTCTTTTTTTTGATGCTGTGGATGTTGTTGATAGTTTTTTGAAAGTTGTACCATCCTTACATCCCTGTAATAAATCCTACTTGATCATGGTGGATGATCTTTTGATTTATTTTTGAATTTGGTTTGCTTATATTTTGTTGAATAGTTTTGCATCTATGTTCATCAGGGATATTGGTCTATTATTTTCTTTTTTTGTGGTGTCTTTGCCTGGTTTTGGTATTAGAGTGATGTTGGCCTCATAGAATGAGTTTGGGAGTATTCCCTCTTCTTTACTTTTTGGAAAACTTTAGGAAGGATGGGTATTAAGTCTTCATTAAATGTTTGATAAAATTCAGCAGTGAAATGATCTGGTTCAGGGGTTCTGTTCTTAGGTAGTTTTTTGATTACCAATTCAATTTCCTTACTGGTAATTGGTCTACTCAGATTTTCCGTTTTCTCCTGTGTCAGCTTTGGCAGGTTGTATTTTTCTAGAAAGTTGTCCATTTCTTCTAGGTTATCCAGTTTGTTAGCTTATAATTTTCATAGTAATCTCTCATAATTCTTTGTATTTCTGTGGTGTCTGTAGTGATTTTTCTTTTCTCATTTCTAATTCTGTTTGTGTGAGTAGACTTTCTTTTTTTCTTGATAAGTCTGGCTAGGGGTTTATCTGTTTTGTTTATTTTCTTGAGGAACCAGCTCCTGCTTTGTTTTATTCTATTGTTTTATTCTTCTCGATTTTATTTATTTATGCTCTTATCTTTATTATGTCCCTCCTTCTACTGACTTTGGCCCTCATTTGTTCTTCTTTTTCTAGTTTTGTTAGACTGTTCATTTGGGATTGTTCTTTTCTGGGGTAGGCCTGTATTACAATATACTTCCCTCTTAGCATGGCCTTTGCTGCATCCCACAGATTTTGTGTTGTTGAATCATTGTCATTTTTCTGCATATATTGCTTGATCTCTGTTGTTATTTGGTCATTGATCCATTGATTATTTAGGAACATGTTATTAAGCCTCCCAGTGTCTGTGGGATTTTTCATTTTCTTTGTGTAATTTATTTCTAGTTTCATAACTTTGTGGTCTGAGAAGCTGGTTGGTACAATTTCAATCTTTTTGAATTTACTGAGGCTCTTTTTGTGGCCTATTATATGATCTATTCTTGAAAATGTTCCATGTGCACTTGAGCTGATTTACTTTTTAATAAACAGGAATACATCTGTGGAAGTGGTTATGTGCAAGACATGAATCACTCAGGTAACTATTTTATAGATATTTCTAAACAACACTCTTTAGACTTTTTAAAATGTTAAAACACTTACAATGATAAGGAAAGTGATACATAAAGAATTCCAAGGCATCAAAAATGGGGCCTCATCTAAGAAAAAAGAAAAATCTGTGACAAGATCTCATGCTGACTTTGGCATTCAGAACATCTATTATGGGAAGCGTTCTCCCATGTCACACACATTGCAGTGCTCCAAATCCTCTTCTATAGAATGATGGTGTATTATCACAGAAGTACTATCAGCCCAGAAGTTACATGTTCCCTAGAGAACCTGATGATAGGTGTGGGCTTTTTGCCTAGAAATGAACCTACACAGATGCACACCCAGTTTTGCATATAATTGACTCACTTGATCAGTCTGTTTTCCCATTGGCTCTACAATCAACAGGAACACCTCTGCTCCTGGGAACCCTACCAACTGCCTATGAAAAACAAGCATTTGATAATCATAAATTCATGAACTTAACAACCCAAGTTCACAAATTTGTTTTTTTCAAATAAAGACATCATTGGAAACATCCATCTGCCTATGCTAAATGTGTCATAGATTAACAAACCATCCTAAGAATGTCAGCTGGGGCACCAATTGCATGGGTAGGCCCCTTAAATATCCACTGATGATGATTAACGAGGAAGTGTTCCCTCAGGAAATAGTGTTTAGACTTTCTAAGTGCTGGACAGGTCTAGTAGGAGGAGACCAAATTATTTGTAATTGTCTCGTCATTTTTGACCTGCTCACAGACATTTTCAAATGTAAACCAACCCTCAGCACATTAATCAAGTTTGAAATACTCATCTCCAAGGAACATTCATCAGAAGCTTTTTCTTAAATACTTCTTAAAAATTACATAAATTAAGTTAGGATTTTGTGATGCCTAGGTAATAATAATTTCCATTCATTAGTTTCATATTTTATAAGAATGTTTACATGTTATCCTCATATTCTAATACTATATTCTTATAATAATTCTGTAAATAATGTAGTGGACATCATTATATGTTGCCATGAAAAGTGAGAAAAATGTCGAATGATGTGTGCAATGTCATAAAGCTACATATTAGGTAGAGCTGAAAGAATTATCCAGATTTTCCCCTTCTTTTGCCTAAACTTCACATTCATTGTGTGCATCATGTTAAAGATCCACAGGGATATACATTAAGTAACCAGAAAGTTCTATTAAAAGATATCTACGCTAATAAAAGCAAGTTGGAATAATGTTGATATTGTTTGTGCCCCACATATTTGAGAAATGCCCTCAGTAAGATTTAAAAAAACATGTAAGATTATCAGTGTGAACACAGTTTTCTGGTTTTGCTTCTTGTAGATGATATCTGGTTATAATGGAAATGAGAAATAAATGATGATTTCACAAAAACATGTGTTATCAGTGAAGACTGTTTTTAGGTTCATGGAAAAGTATCCAGAATTCTCAATCCCTGTAAAAAAGCTTTTATATTTATTATAAATTACATTTTTGGCCTCTATAAAGCTTTTCTATTACAATCATAGTTTATCAGATTATGCAACAGAAAATTCTATTATATAAGCTGACTTTCTACAAGAAGGCTTCATCAACTAGAAAATGAGCTTGCGTAAGAAGGACAAAATCAGAATTCAGGTATTTATGCAAACTAAGTACTTTCCTCTATTTTCTTTTAACTTTATGGATCTGTTCAAGTAGAACTATGACAATGGTTTCAGGAAAAAAGTTCAGCATCTCTCAAAGTGCTAGTTTTTCTTCTTTTTTAAAGAAATATACATTCACTTAGTACTCAATCTATCAACAATTATTTGAGAAGACCTCCCTATCTGGCTTATTTTAGGTGTGATGTGGCTTATGGGACAGGGTTTCCTAAGCAACTACAGAGTGTATGTTATTCCTGAAGGATCACCTGAATTTGTTCAGAAAGGAAAAAAGGCAAGTTTGCATGCAATGATTAGAGAGTGATAAATTATGTCACTTGTTGGATCACCATTATAAATAAGAGTTTAGAAAGAGAGATGTTCTTTACAAACAGTGGATCTTGAGTCAGCCCTCTAAGAATGGACATTTTGATCCTGAAAACAAAGGAGAGAACAACCTGTAAGAGGAAAACTGTGGATCACAATGTGTTTAGAAGAATGGGTGTGAACTAGGTCAGGCCACAGAGGAGGGACAACAGAGGAGGGACCAGATAATCTCTGACACAGTGAATATTTGGCCTGGTAATATGAACTGAAGGAATACCTTGGGTCTTAAATGTTGTTTAGCTTTGAAATTCTAAAATACATGCTAAAGTCAAGAATAGATACTATATTCTTTTTAAAAAAAATCCCTTGCCTGAAGTAACCTTTGTCTTCAGTGAAAGTTTTTTAATTAATCGATAAACAGTAGGTGTTGAGCACCTACTATGTGTCAGCACTGTTGTGGTCACTGCTGGTGGGTGGGACACAAAGGGGAATAACGTGGTTCTTGTTCATCAGAAGTGCACTATCTCATGGCAGAAAGGTTTGTACAGATTAATTACCATTCAATTGGATAAGTGTTATCACAGTGACATAGATAAAAGAGCTGTGGATACATGGAAGACTGACAAAATCCTCAGGAGATGTGTGTCAAGGAAAGTTTGGTTTTAAAATATGAATAGTATTTGTCAGAGAAAATGTGGAGGGTATGGTGGGTGAGAAGGGAAAATATTATGGAAAGGTACAGAGGCATGAGAAAGCTTGCCATATTTGGGGAAGAATACATTCATAGTCATGGATAATAAAGTGTCTTTGGTACAATAGAATATTTACAAATTAAGCAGGAAAAGATTATGAAGAGCCTGTTATGCAACACTAAATTAGGAATTCATCCCCAAAGCAATGGAAACCGAGGAAAGTGGATCACAAAACAAATGAGATGGTTCTATCTGAGACTGGAGAAAAACAACTCTGCTAGAGGGTACAGGGTGGATGGCAAGGGAAAATATGGAGAAAAGTACTTTAGACAGAATTTATTTGATTCATTCAACCAAGAAGTGAGGACTTCATCAAAGATAACTCAGTAAAGCTGTTAAAAAATAAATAATTAATTTGAAAAGTTGATTTAAAAAAGACATTAGCAGTGGAAGAGGGGAAGAGATTTCAGAGAGATGTAATCACTAACTAGGCTCAGAAATTTAAAAAATATCCGCAGATGTTACATTTGGATTTTGTCACTGTCATAGCCGTTGACAATAGCTATTCTCAATTGAATTACTCAATCAAAACTTTCAATTTAAAACTAGCAATAAAGGAATTATTATGCCCTTATAACCACTATATAGACTATTAACATGACTAAGATACAAAGTTAATTAAAGTCAAACTCTATCTGTTGGTATTTTTAAATAGATAAAACCCACTTTAACTTAGAATAATATAAAAATTATTGAGGTCACCTATAAAAGTTGATATCTCTGGAAGTTTCATAATTTAGAAGTGGTTTATAATTTCTAACACTTTTAAATTATTATCCTAGCATTTACAAATATAAAGGTTAATTATTTCATCATTTCCTCTGACAGTACTCAGCAAACTTGGGAGAAGAATCCCATTATGTATCTCGCTGTCAATCTATGAGCAGTTGTAAATTCTTTTTAAAAAAATTAGTTAATTTTTAATTGAAGCAGTTAACATGCATTATTATATTAGTTTCATGTATACAACATACTGATTCCACATTTATTATACATCACAAAGTGCTCACCATGATAAACATAGTTGTCCTGTCACCATACAAAGTAACTATGAAAGTATATTCCCTATGTTGTACTTTATATTTCATGACTGATTTACTTTAATAGCTAGAAGTTTGTACCTCTTAATCCCCTTCAACTATTTCACTCATCCCCCCAAACCCTTTCCCTCTGGCAACCACCCATTTATCCTCTGAATTTATGAGTCTGTTTCTTTTTTATTCACTTGTTTATTCATTGTTTTTTAGATTTCACATATAAGGGAAATCACATAATATTTGTCATTTTCTGACTTACTTCACTTAGCATAATACCCTCTAGGTCCATCCATGTTGTTGCAATTGACAAGATTTTATTCTTTTTTTTATGGCTGAGTAATATTCTATTGTATTTATGTACCCCATCTTTTTTACCCATTCATCTATTTATGGATGCTTAGGTTTCTTTCATATCTTGGCTATTGTAAATAATGCTGAAATAAGCATAGGGGTGAATATATCTTTTCAAATTACTGTTTCTATTTTCTTCAGGTAAATACCCAGATGTGGAATTACTGGATCATATGGTATTTCTATTTTTAATTTTTTGAGGAACCCCCATATTGTATTCCATAGTGGCTGCACCAATTTATATTCCCACTAATAGTGCAAAAGTGTTCCCTTCCCCACATCCTCACCAACACTTATTATTTCTTGTGTTGTTGATATTAGCCATTCTGACTGGTGTGAGGTGATATCTCACTGTGATTTTGATTTCTATTTTCCTGATGATTAATGATGTTGAGCATCTTTTCATGTCTCTGTTAGCCATCTGTATGTATGTACTTTTTGGAAAAATGTCTATTCAGGTCTTCTGCCCATTTTTATTTGGATTGTTCTTTTTTTTGGTGTTGAGTTGTATGAGTTCTTTAGATATGTTAGATATAAACCCCTTATCAGATATATCATTTGCAAATATCTTTTCCCATTCAGTAGGGTGCCTTTTCATTTTGTTGATGTCTTTCCTGTTCTGAGGCTTTTTAGTTTTATGTAGTCCCAATTGTTTATTTTTGCCTTTGTTGCCCTTGCCTGGGGAGACAGATCCAAAAAAATGTTGCTGAGATTCACTTCCAAACAGTTGTAAAGTCCTGTGATGACTTTGCAAATGGTTTATTTTTGTGGGGTTTGGGGGATAATTACTTAGAATCTTCATCCAACAAATGCTCTGAAATATGAATTGCATGTATGAGTACTGTAAAAAATTAGGATTTATTTTTCTTGATAAGATTCAATGTTATAGTTTCATAGACTAGCAATGATTTTAGTAAAAAAAAGTAGGTACAATTACAATCACTTGAGGGCCATTATTTATCTGAAACATGTTAATACTAACCTACTGCTATTGTAATCATATGCTAATGGAAGGCTTAGCCACAGGAAACCCTATCACTGCAAAAATCATACCCAGTAAAAGATGTTTAAGGAAGATACAAATGTAATGTAAATTTGATGGATACCCATCAACAATACAACCATGAAAGATCCAATTGTAATGTAAAGTTGATGGATGGCTTTTCTTTGGCACTGATTTTTTAAAAACTGCATAGAGTATTTAAAGATTCAGTATCCTGTGTTGACAATTTGTGAAAACTGCCATATTATCCATAAAAATTTATATTTAATCACACAAAATTAGAATCTGGTTCAAAGTTATTCAACCAAGTCCTGCTCTAACTTTCAAGATTTTTTTCTCACTAAGAATCAATAGGTACATTATTCAGGATTCTCCAGAGGAATAAAACTAATAGGAGATATAGAGACAGATAAATAAAGAATATCTTTATCTATCTTTCTATAAAAATAGAATATAGAGAGATCAAGAATTGACTCTTGATTATTCAGGTTAGTAAATCTATTGTCTGTTGAACTATAGTCTGTTGGAAATTCAGGTAAGATTTAATGTTTTAGTCTTGAGTCTGAAAGTCTAGGTTGGATACTCAGGTGAGATTTCCATTATTGCAGTTTTCAGGGAGAATTTCTTCTTTCACCAGCTTTATTGAGATACAAATGATGTATGATTGCCACAGTGAGGTTAGGCAATCCCCTAACATAGTTACAATTTGTGTGTGTGTGTGTGTGTGTGTGTGTGTGTGTGTGTGTGTGTGTATGGGGAGATCTTTAAAAATCTACACTTAGCAATTTTCAAATATACCACACAGTATTGTTGGCTATAGTCACCATGCTGTAGATTACATCCCCAGAAATACATTTGTTTTACAACTGGAAGTTTGTACCTTTGGCCATTTTCACCCATTTCCCCCACCTCCCATCTTCTGCTCCTGGAACCATCCATTTGTTCTCTATATCTATGAATTTGTTTTTTTAGGATTCCACATTCCACTTCATTCTAGGGAATGAAATTTTTCTCTCAAAGAGCTATCTGCACCCCTATGTTTATTGTAGCATTATTTATAGAATTCCTTCTTCTTTAGGAAACCCTAGTCTTTCCTTTCAAGGCCTTCAACTGAATGGATGAGGCCCACCCGCATTATGGAGGCCATCTGCTTTACTCAAAGTCTCCTGACTTAAACGTTAGTCACTTCTAAAAAATAACTTCACAGCAATATTGACTGGTATTAGAGCAAACAATTGGGCAGTTTAATTCTAGGCAAGTTGACACATCAAATTAACCATTACAGCAGATGCGAAAAAAAAAATTCTTGGTGTCTGAGGAAGAAAGTTTTGCTTGAAATCTCATCATAAGAATTTGTGAGTTTAGTTTTTATAAGAATATTCTATTTGAATGTTATATTTGAATTCTATTTGAATGTTATATTTGAATTCTATTTGAATCTCTTGAATCATTCAAATTTGGGTTGAAATAAAAATATAAAATTTATTTTCTAAAGTCAGGAAAAATGACATTTCTGTAGACTTTGTAGTAAAGACCCTTAGATATTTGTATAACTTTAAGAATGCAAATGTGATGGATCATTTAGTTAACACATGTTACCTATAATTATTTTAGTGATAATTTCATGTCCTAATGGGTCAATATAACCACCTCATACACATGGTATGTGGCATTCACATTCTTCAAAGTTGATGGTGTGTTTATAAATGCTAGTACTACACAGAAGACTTGCCAGGGACATCCTTAATAACTGGAGGAGAAAGGGGAATAGCATTTATTATGGAGCTTCCTATTTCAAGGAACTTTACATATGCTGACTCACTTAAATCTTAAATTTCTTTATAATATCTTCATATTACAGACAGAGAAATGGAGACTTAGAGTGATTAAGCAACCAATTCACATCACATGCCAAATAAATGGTTGAGACAGAATTAAAGCCTTTGTCCCTATGACTACTATGTAAGATCGCCTCTCAAAGTGGAAGTCCTAGGTCTGATGTTTAAAAATATGAAATTAAAGTTGACATCTTTCCCATTTGTCTATCCAGATATATGAGTTTTCAGAACAGTTTTTATAAGTGGGCATAACAGGAAATAAACAAGAATAAATGGGTATGAGGAAAGGAAGAAATCTTTACTCCATGCTTTTTTTTTCTACTCCTACAAAGTGTGTGCTACCCTCAGAGGAGGGGAGGAGATGCCCACATTAACCATGTTGGCATTTAAGTGACCAAATGGGGTCCCACACTGGAGATAAGCAACTAAAGGGGAGCTGGCCATCCAGAATCAATGGAACAAAAAGTCAGTTCAGTTCCCAAAACATTTTTTTGTCCATCCAGTAACCTGCCCATTAATCCTTATCCATCCAGATGTACTTGTTTTCAATCCCTATGTTAATCCTTACCTTCTCCATGAAGTTTTTTCATTAGTCAGACTGATTCCAGTTGCAAATACAGATACTTTGACTCATATTGCCTTTAAACTGTAGGATAATTATGTAATTTTCATGGAAATTTACAGTTAGGGCTGGCTCAGTGTTGTCTTCAAGGTCGTAGGTCCTTTGTCTCCACTGAGCTTTTGTAAATTGACTTTATTCTATGCCTGGTTTCCTTCTAGTCACAAGGTGGCTATTTGTGACAATTTGTACTAGGTGATTCCTGGTTTATGTGTATTAAGAGGCAAAAGACACTTCCTCCACCACAGAATATAAGTTCTTCCTTCAGTATAATTGGGTAAAATTAACTTGGCCAACTTATGTCACCTATGTCATCCTGTTCAAGTAACTATTGGCTGGGGTTTATTCAGAATCCCTCCCTGTATCTGAATATAAATTACAGACAGGAAAAAAATCAAGGGTTTATTATAAATGGGGCAGGGAGGAAATGATGTTGTTTAGGCGACATAGAGTGTTAGCAACAATCATCCATCTTTGACTTAGATAGTTTGGCTATGGCAGAATTACCAGCATACGGTAATAATTGCCCATATATATTTATTTAAAATATTTTTTTCAGTTTTAATACTTTATACAGTGAAGTATTAACATTGTTTTGCATTTTTGTTTTTTGTATTTATTAAGCATTTAATACACATAGTAGAAGGTGTATAGCAACAATAGAAAGTGTGAAGAAAAATATAATGCACATTTCTCAGTGCAGATCCCTACATGAAAAAGTAGAACATTGGGAATGACATCATCAAGATCATAACATAGTTTGTTACTGACTTTTCTCCCCCTCACAAGAACAATTAACAACTATTCAAGAACAAGATACCACTGAGAGAATCCTGGGACACAGGGAAGAGGCTGAAGCAACCCCAACACACCACAGAGACCAAGACAGAGTAAGAGAAGCAGCTTCAAGTTGACCTCATGGCCCCTTCCCCAGGTCAGTGCAACACCGCATGGATGGGTCTTCCTGAGCCTCTGGGTTCTCCAGTGGAAAAAGAGTAACGCCTGTGATACCCTAGAGTTAGCACATGAGAAGCCATTTTGAAATATCTACCCCATGTTGTAACTGCATGGCCCGAGCCCAAACCTGAGTTACTGGAAAAACCACACAATGTCCCAGTAACCCCCACCCCAGATAGTTCCCCTAGCAATGACCACAGGGAGGAACTCAAAAGTCTAGACACTCCTTAAAGATAAGATACCCTGCATACCTTGCATGTTACATCAGCTTGCAGTCAGGCCAGCCAGACTCAACCAATGAAAAATGTGTAAGACATGCTTGCTTCTAAATCATCCAACCAGCATATGCCAAGTTAGAGTTCCCCTCTTCCTGCACCTTGTAATGCATAAAAACCGTGCCTACCCTGGGCTCGGGGCTCTCACTTTGGAACCGCTGCGTCGTTAACAAGTGTGAGCCCGAGCTCGAGCTTGAAATAAACGACCCTGTGTGTTTGCATTGGAATCAGCTTCTTGGTGGTCTTTCAGGGTCCCGTGACTTGGGCACAACATCTGGGGGCTCGTCCGGGATCCCCAAGACCCCCAGGACTCCCGACCTGAAGAGTCTGAACCGGCCGGTAAAACTTTGTGTGGTAAGAACCTTGTGTCTATTGTTTGTGTTACATACTTTCGCTTTCTGAAAAGGTCCCAATCTGAATCTGAATCTGAATCTGAATCTGAATCTGAATCTGAAGTGATCGCTATAAGACCTGAGCAGACGCGCTGGAGGGTCACCAATCGAGGCCCGTCTGAAGGGAACGGAGCGCCCCTAATCTGTTTAGAGCCTCTGAGGGAGTGAGGCGGGTCGCTCCCACCGAATGGCAGATTGCCGTTGTCCCACTTCGGATTTTGTTTCCGAACACGCGCGGGCGTTTTTTGTTCTGCTCTTTGTCTGTCTGTAATACTTAGTTGGCTATCGAAAGCTTTCTATTTAGAGAAAATGGGTCATACTTCTACTCTGTTATCTCTGATGATGGACCATTTTAAAGAGGTTAAAGAACGGGCAAACAACCTTAGTTTAGGAATCAGGAAGGGTAAACTAATCACTTTTTGTAGCTCTGAATGGCCGACTTTCAGTGTCAGATGGACTGTGGAGGGAACCTTCAACCTGGGTACTATCCTGAGAGCCGGCATATCGTTTTCCATCCCCGTACAGGCTACCCAGACCAGGTCCCCTATATCCTGGTCTGGGAAGACTTGGTCAAGAACCCCCTTCCTTGGCTTAAACCTTTTTTGCCCCAACAAAAACCTGAACCAGTGTTGGCCGTCCAGACTAAGGCCGGACCTGAGACCAGACCAACGGCGCCTCTTTATCCTGTTTTACAGGGAGGGACCGATGAAGACCTCATCTTCCCTCAGCCCTATCACCCCACGCTGGCTCCGACAGTGCAGGCCACTCCTCCGCCGCCAGCGCAGGCTGCTGCCACTGGGGGAAGCAGGCCAGCCCAAAGTACAAGGAGTTGAGGGGCCGCCACCCCAGCTGGCCCAGCCGATTCCACTATCCTCCCGTTGTGGGCGACGGGACCCCCTGACGAGGCTGGGAATCAGCCCCATCACTACTGGCCCTTTGCCACTAGTGATCTATATAACTGGAGAACTCAACATGCTAAATTTTCTGAAAATCCTAGAGAATTAATTAATCTGTTAGAAACAGTTCTGTTTACCCATCAGCCCACATGGGATGATTGCCAACAGCTCCTCCAGATCCTCTTCACGACAGAGGAGGGAGAGAGGATTCAGACCGAGGCCAGAAAGTTGGTTCCTGGAGATAGTGGAGAACCAACCACCAATTTGGACACTATTAATGCCTCCTTTCCCTTGTTCCGCCCTAACTGGGATTTCAACATGGCTGCAGGTAAGGAGAGACTCTGGGTCTACTGCCAGACTCTGTTGGGGGGTCTCAAAGAAGCTGCCAGAAAGCCCACTAATTTGGCCAAAGTAGGAGATGTACGACAGGGCAAAGATGAGAGTCCAGCCTCCTTTTCAGAGTGGATCGTAGAGGACTTCCGCCAATTTACCCCTATGGATCCCGAAGCGACAGAAACTAAAGGGCCATCATAATGGCTTTCATTAACCAAGCTGCCCCAGATATTAGATGTAAGTTACAGAAAATAGGTTAGGAGAGAAAACCATTCAGGACTTAGTGGCAGTGGCAGAAAGAGTATATACACCAGAGAAAGCCCTGAGGACAAACAAGCCAAAGAAACGGACTACCAAACCAAAAATATGGCCCGCATCCTCCTGGCGGCCACTGCAGCTGAACAGAAAGAAAGAGAAAAACGACTCTGGATACACTGGGCTAGTCACATGGGAACCAGGAAGATGCAGGACTTGATAAGACATTCAGGAATAATGTTCAAAAATGCCCACATCAGAATTGAACAAATAGTGGCTAATTGCAAGGCTTGTCAGTTAACTAATGCCACAAAGACTGACAAAAACCCTGGAAACCGACTGAGCGGAGATCGCCCGGGAGCCTACTGGGAAGTTGATTTCACTGAGGTAAAACCTGGTACATATGACATATGGGTACAAATACTTGCTAGTGTTTGTAGATACCTTTTCAGGATGGACAGGAGCCTTCCCCACCACACATGAAACTGCTCAAGTGGTAGCGAAGAAAATCCTCAAAGACATCTTTCCCAGGTATGGTTTCCCAGTTTTAATAGGATCTGATAATGGACCGCCTTCATCTCTAAGGTAAGCCAGGGTTTAGCTACCATTCTGGGGTCTGATTGGAAATTGCACTGTGCCTATAGACCCCAAAGCTCAGGTCACGTAGAAAGGATAAACAGAACTCTAAAAGAGACCTTAACCAAATTAACCTGAGAGACTGGCAGGGACTGGGTGGCTCTCCTTCCCTTTGCCCTCTTTAGAGTGCACAACTCACCCTATAAAATGGGTATTACTCCCTTTGAAATCATGTTTGGAATTCCCCCCCCCCCCCATTATACCTAACCTTCAGTCTGAACTCCTAACTGATTTTGAGGATCCTAATTTACTAAATTCCTTGAAGGCATTACAAGCGGCTCCTGACCAGAGCATCTGGCCTAAGCTGAAAGCCCTCTACAAGTCTGGATTTCCACCTGTCCCCCCTTGTTTCCCGCCAGGGGATTGGGTCTATGTAAAGAGACACCAGCAAGAAAACCTTCAACCACGCTGGAAGGGTCCCTATATCATGGTCCTGACAACACCCACTGCTCTCAAAGTCGACGGAATCGCAACTTGGATCCATTACACCAATGTGAAGCCAGCAGATCCCTTCACACTCACAGAAGACTTCTTGCCACAATGAGAAGTTATTCCAAATGCCAGGAACCCCCTCAAGCTCAAGTTCAAGCAATCCTGATACTGACTCTTGTGACTGTACATACCCCCTCCAACCCTAATCCCCATGCTCCCTTCAATCGAACCTGGTGGATTGCCAACCTGGAAACTGGGTACTGCCTAGCCCTTGCAAGAACTCAAGGGCCACTAACGGAATGGTTCCCTGATCTAAACTTCGATCTTTGTAAATTAGGGGCAGATGCCGGATTCATGGCAACAACAGGAAGGGACTCTTACCCCAATTGTAGATGGAAAAAATTTTATGCGTGTCCCAGAGGTAAAAGGACTTCCCATTGTGGTAGACCTGAACTGTACTTCTGTGCCTCATGGGGATGTGAAACCAATGCCCAGGGATGGAATACCAAAGAAGGAGATCTCATCACCCTAAAAAGGGAATGCTCATAAACAGAACCCCACCACAAACTTGATCCTAAAATTCACTAAAAAAGGCAGGAAAGCTACGGGATGGGATACAGGAAAAACATGGGGACTATGCCTGTATGCAGTTAGCCAATATAATGAGGGTATCCTTTTCACCTTGCAATTAACCAACAGTCCCCTTAGGTCCCCTGCAGCTATAGGGCCTAACCTAGCATTAACCCCAGGAAAGGTTAAACCACCATTGCCCCAGGTCACACTGGGCAAACCTAGCCCAATGCTAGGTTTCTTTGAAACTGTTACCCCATCACAGGAAATTCCAAATCCTGGTTCAGACCTGCTTTGGGACTTGATAGAAAACACATATAAGGTCCTCAACACCTCACGCCAGATCTAACTATATCCTGCTGGCCACGCTATGACATTAAACCCCCTTATTATGAAAGTATTGCTATGCTGGGAAACATCAACACCACTAATCAATTAGAACAATGCTGTTGGCAGCAGAAAGGAACTGCTAAATTGACTCTGCAGACAGTTGTCAGACAGGGCTTATGCCTAGGCCATGTGCCAGATAGCTATCAGCATTTATGTAACTTGACCTTGCAGGCCAGCCACTCTGGGTACTACCTACCGCCTGAGAACAGCTGGTGGGCATGTACCACGGGACTAACTCCCTGTGCACATGGACAAGTCCTAACTCAAACTCGAGGCTTCTGTGTATTAGTTCAGATGATACCAAAACTGATCTATCACCAGGAAGAAGAATTATACCAAAGGTTAGGAAACTCTCCTATACGATCCAAAAGAGAGCCACTCACAGCTCTCACCCTGACCGTTCTACTAGGACTAGGACTTGCAGGAGCACGGACCTGTGTCTCCTCCCTTATCCTCCAGAACAAATATTACGGCGACCTGAGAGCAGCCATTGACATAGACATAGAGAGATTAGAAACCTCCATCTCTCATCTACAGGAATCACTGACCTCATTAGCTGAAGTTGGCCTCCAGAACAAGAGAGGTTTAGACTTAATCTTTTTTAGAACAGGGAGGCCTATGTGGAGCTTTGGGTGAAGAATGTTGTTTTTATATAGATCATTCTGGAGTGATTAAAGAATCTATGGCTAAAGTTAGAGAAGGGCTAGCCAAAAGACAGCGTGAAAGAGAACAATCTCAAGGATGGTTCAAATCTTGGTTCAATAGCTCCCCCTGGCTGACTACCCTAATCTCTACTTTGCTAGGTCCCCTAATAATTTTATTATTCTTCCTCACATTCGGACCCTGCATTCTTAATAAGTTAGTTACCTTCACCAAAGAGCGAGTAAACACAGTGCAGCTTATGGTATTATGTGCGCAATACCAACAACTGAACCCTGATGTTCTTTAAAAACTTGAGCCCATGATTGGACCCAATGTACAAGAAAAGGGGGAAATGTGATACCCTAGAGTTAGCACATGAGAAGCCATTTTGAAAAATCTACCCCATGTTGTAACTGCATGGCCCGAGCCCAAACCCGAGTTACTGGAAAAACCACACAATGTCCCAGTAACCCCCACCCCAGATAGTTCCCCTAGCAATGACCACAGGGAGGAACTCAAAAGTCTAGACACTCCTTAAAGATAAGATACCCTGCACACTTCGCATGTTACATCAGCTTGCAGTCAGGCCAGCCGGACTCAACCAATGAAAAATGTATAAGACATGCTTGCTTCTAAATCATCCAACCAGCATATGCCAAGTTAGAGTTCCCCTCTTCCTGCACCTTGTAATGCATAAAAACCGTGACTACCCTGGGCTCGGGGCTCTCACTTTGGAACTGCTGCATTGGTGATGAGTGTGAGCCTGAGCTCGAGCTTGAAATAAACGACCCTTGTGTGTTTGCATCAGAATCGGTTCCTTGGTGGTCTTTCAGGGTCTTGCGACTTGGGCACAACACCCCAGGAATGACCAGTTCCAACACCAACATTATAGGTCACTTTGGGGTAGCCTCCACTCTGATGTCACACCACTGAGATTGTAGGGGAATCCGTGGGGCTCAACCACTGAGAATCTGACTGACAGAGAAGAGAGGAGCTGTAATAATAACCAGCACACGGATCTTGGCAGACAGACTTCATACCTGTAATGCCCAAGAAGTAATCCTGACCAGTGGTCTTGCTCATCTGCAGAACCAAGTCAGGTGCACACTTCAACCAAGGACCTTGGCTGCATGCAGATTTGCCTGATTCAGACCCTCAGATGAGGAGTTTTCCATACTAGAGCCTGGTTTGCCTACTGCCAGGCAAGGAACTGACCCAGTCCTCCCACTGTGGAGAGTATCTTTCAGCCCCATTTGGCCAGAAGGGCTAGGAACAACTGATGGAGACAGAGTGGCCCAGTGACACCTCAGCCAAGAGGTGAGCAGGCAGAACTAGTAGTTTGCAGAACAAATCCAATGGCCCCGTTTGGTCAGGGAACTTGGGGTGCAGGTTGGCTTGAGTTATGACAACAAAGAGCGTTACCAGCTTTAGAGCTTATTCTCCTGCTTCTTCCAGGCTTGGCATCTAACTCACAGCCCTGCTCATTACTGAATGCTGCCTTCAGCCTGTCTGATGAGGGAACCTAACCAGGGCACACAGGAAACTGCACAGCCCATTCAGCAGCCCTGTGTACAGCGGCACTTAAACAGAGAGCACGGCCCTGGCTTCTCCTATCTGCAGAGCAAAACCAGTGGCCTCACCTGACCAGGGAATTCAGTGCACACTCAGGCCTGGTTCAGACCCCCAAATAGGCCCTGGACAGCTTCTGGGCTCTGGTCTGCTGCTCATACAGGGCAGGAAAGCTAACTCACAGCCCCAGATATTACTGAATATAATGCCCAAGAGATCAGACTTACAGTTACCAGAGGTGGAGAATGGGGGGAGGGAAAAATTGGAGGAAAGTGGTCAAAAGGTATAAACTCCCAATTATAAGATAAATAAGTACTATATGGTACATGATGACTACAGCTAACACTGCTCTGTGATACATAGGAAAATTATTAAGAGATTAAATCCTACATGTTATCAAAATAAATTTTTTGCCTTTTTTTTCTTTTTCTTTTCTTTTTCTTGTATCTATATTAGAAGATGGATGTTGGCTGAACCTGTGGTGGTAACCATTTCACAATATCATGTCGTCATGCAGTATGCCTTAAACTTATACAGTGATGCCTTTCAATTATTTCTCGATAAAGCTGGAAAGGAAAAGACATTACTTATACCTTTGAAGCCTGCTATGTGTCCCTTTACTATTTGAATATCCTTCCCTCCATTCAGAAGTAATTGTATCTTGACTTTTTAAAATTATTCAATTGTATTTATAGTTTTTATGTTTATTTAACTTGTCCTAAATAACATAGCCTTTCAACTTTATATAAATATACTATATACATATTTTTGTGTTTTCCCCTCAATATTCTGTTGGTGAAAGTCATTGATGTTAATGCACGTATTTCCAATATGTTCCTTTTTACTGCTAGGCAGTATGTCACTGGAGGATGATACTATACTTTTTTTGGTAATCATACTACTGTTAAGGGATATTTGGGTTTCCCCCCCTCACTTCCTGCTATTTTAAATAGTGCTACCGTGAATCTTGTATGCATATTTCCTGGGACACATGTGCTAAACCTAGTGTATAGGGTATATTACAAAAAGTTGAGTTGCTGGATTCTATGAAATATGCACTTTGACTTTACTAATTATTACTAAACTGTCTTCCAAAGTGTTGAAAGCAGTGTTGACAGTGGCGTATGACTCTCCTTCTTGCTATACATTCATTTAACAGTCAATACTATAAGGCTTAGTTTTTTTCCAGTTTTACTTATGGGGGTTAAAAATGGTATCTCATTCTGACTTTTCCATAATTATGCAGAAGAGTAAACCCTTTTTTGTTGTTGCTTTTAGTCATTTATGTATCTGCAAAATGCCTATTTTTACCTTCTGTTCATTTTTCTTATTGCCTGAAAAATATACCTTATGAATAATAACTCTTATTCTGGTTAATGTGGGTCAAATACTTCTCCCAGCTTTTTGTCTTGTTTTTGAAACTTTTATATATATCATCTTTTAACAATTGAAAGTTTCAAAATTTTTATACAACTGAATTTGACTATTTTCTTTTTACAATTAGTGCTTTTAAAAATTATTGAAGTATAATTGACATAATATTATTTTAGCTTCAGGTATACAACTAGTGATCTGACATTTACATACATTATGAAATGCTCACCATTATAAGTGATTACCATCTGTCACCTACGTTTTAATTAAGAAATCTTTACTAACCCCAATTTATACAAAATAGTCATTTTTTTCCTACATGTTTTAAGTCCTTTTCACAGAATGTAATCTACTTGAAATTTGTTTCTACATACACTTTAGTGTAGCGATCCCATTTTCTTCCCTTTCTCTACATGGATAATCTATTGCCCTGTAGCACTGAAAAATTTCCTCCTTTTCCCATGATCTACCATAAGAGCACTGAAATGGAATAGATTTTAATTTATGTAGGAATCTAATTTTAGACTCTTTTCTGTACAGTTGAATCATTTATCTATTTC
Source organism: Smutsia gigantea (assembly GCA_032199065.1). Classification (NCBI taxonomy): domain Eukaryota; kingdom Metazoa; phylum Chordata; class Mammalia; order Pholidota; family Manidae; genus Smutsia; species Smutsia gigantea. The sequence goes on from JAVSCE010000180.1 coordinate 52,721, forward strand.
TGTGCTTATACCACACTGTGTTATAAAAAGCCTCAGTCTGTTGTAGGGCACTGTATCACTTCATTCTTTTTCAGGAGTGTTTTCATACTTTTCATTCTCCATGACCCTCTTTCATATAGATCTTAGAAACAACTTGTTAAATTGCATGAAATATCCCATTGGGGTTTTGCTTGAAACTGCTTTGAATATATAAGTTATTTTAGGAAGTCTGTATTATTGTAACAGTGAATCTTCTTGTCCATGAAGATAGAGTATTTTACCATTTATCTAGGGATTACTTTGGTATATCTTATTCACATTTTTATTTTCTCAATGGTTTTGCTCTGATGTTTCTAGGTGTGGTTTTCTTTGTACCTAGCTTATCTGAAGTCTGTAGGAATTCTTAATCCTGTAACTTGATATCGTCAGTCAGATATGAAAAATTCTGGACAATGATCTCTTCAACTGTTGTTTCTGTTTACTCTGCTTCACTTCACCATTTTTATGTATATTAGAGCTTTTCACCATGTTCTGTATGTCTTTTACACTCTTTTCTGTATTACATATGCCTTTTTGCTTTCTGTGCTTCAACCTGGATGTTTTCTACTGACTTCCCTACCAGTTCATTAATACTTTCTTACGCTGTCCAATCTGATGGTGAACCCAACTACTTAATTCAGTGATTACGTTTTTCAAATCTAAAATTTCTACTTGGTTTCTTTTCTGTAAATTCCAGTTCTCTGATGAAATTTTAAAGTTGTCATCTATTTTTGGATATATTACTCATAACTATTCAAAACTTGATGTCTACTAATTCAGATGACTATCCTCTGTATGTGTTTTTGTTGCCTGACTTTTCAGTCTGCTCCTAAATAGTCTTAAAATTTATGACTGAATGCTATACACTGGGTGTGATAAATTCTAAGGGGTCTAGGAAATGTTATCTTCTTTCAGAGAGGGCTCACCACCGATCAATGTGATCAGGATTTCAGCTGACTAGAACGTGTTGTGATTTTTGTAAGGCTTTGTTAAACAACGGCTCATTTTTGCTGTTAGGTTTTCCAGTCTTTGAAACTGTTCATTAGATCTATTACTCCTTGGAAAACTGAATTTTTGTCTCTTTTGTGGAAAACACCTCTCAGCCATTCAGCAGTTTTCTACCTAGCTTATTCTCTTCTTGCTTTGAGAAATTCAGGAGTTCAGAAGTCTTAGAATGTTAGACTTATTTTCCTGCCCAACTTTCCCTCTACAGCCCTACACCTTCTGTGGCGGCTTTGGCAGCCTTTATCTTTAATCCCTCTAGAAAACTGGGATTGTCAAGATTTCTGCTGATTTCTCTGCCTCCTGTTAGTGGACCCTGATTGGAACCTCCGCTTGGGTTCATGCTAAGAATTGGCAAATACTAAAAGAAAAGTGGCTGCTGAATGTCAGCTCATCTCTGCGTGGTTTCTTTCTCTACAGGATGTTGGCCTCTAAAGTCTAATTTGCCTTGGAAATTCTCTAATGCCTTCAAGCAGAAGTCATTTTTTGTTTTTGTTTGCATTTTATCTAGTTCCCTTAGTTGCTCTCCATGGGAGTGCTGGTTTACTGCACCCTATTTTATTTTACTTGGAAATAGAATTTGAAGTTGCTTTTTAAAATCTTCTTTTAAAATATAAATACAGAAAAAAAAATACTAAAAAGAAAATGTATAGCTTGGAAGATTATAACAAGGTAGACACATGAAATCATTTTGTAAAGAAACAGTACTTTTCCAAAGACCTCTGCATCTACTCCTTAGGCCTCATCCTAATTACAGATTTCTCATCCCTCCTCCAAAATAGACATTATCGTACATTCAACTTCTTTTGTTTCTTTAAGATTTTTTCACACAAGTCTAAGATCGTTCATGCCATAGTTTAGTTGCACCTATTTTTTGCATTATGATTTCCGTACCTTTTAATCTACAAATCTGTCTCTGCCCCCTTTTTTCCCCCTCCAGTGTGTCCACTGAACACCTTGAGCTCTTCAACCCTCAATATTTTCTGAAAGTCTAGATGTTGTTGAGCGATTATCAATCAGATCCAGTTAGCTGATGGTATTGTACAGTTCTTCTATACATTTGTTGAATTTCTGTCTATTGATTCTATTACTGAGGAAGGAAAAACTGATGATTTATTTATTTCTATTTTAATCAGATTTGGTTTCATGTATTTGGAATCTGTTATTATGTGTATACACATTAAGATTTGCTATGCTTTCTTGGTGTATAGACCTTTTACCCTTATATAAGTTACCTCTTTATCATTTGTAATTATCTTGATATTGAAGTCTACTTATCTGTTAATATATAACCAGTTGAGTTTTCTTTTTCACTATGGTAAATTAAAATTTACCATTTTAACCATTTTTAAGTATACAGTTCAGTGACATTAAGTACATTCATACTGTTGCACAACTCTCACCACTATCCATCTCCAGAACATTTCCATATCCCAGTTTCATATCTGAAACTGTATCCATCATACAATAACTCCCATTCTCCTCTCACCCCAGTCCATGGAAACTGCTATTACAATTTCTATCTCTATGAATTCAACTACTCGAGGTATCTTATAAAAGTGGAATTTTACATTTTTTTTGTCCTTTGATGTCTGGCTTATTTCACTTAGCATGGGGTTCTTGGATAGGTAATAACTAATAGCTTATTTTGTTATACTGAGATATAATTGACATGTAACATATTTCAGGCATACAAGATAATGATTTGATAGTTGTATATATTGTAAAATGATTACTACAATAAACCTAGTTAACATTCATCACCATACATAGTTACAGGATTTTTTTCTTGTGATGAGGACTTTTAAGATTTACTCCTTTAGCAACTTTCAAATATGTGATACAGTATTGTTAACTAGAGTGGCCATGCTATTCATTATATCCCTATGACTTATTTATTATGTAACTGGGAGTTCGTTCCTTTTGACTCCTTTCACCCATTTCAAGCCTCTGGAAAACCACCAGTTTTCTGTATCTTTTTTTAAAAGTTTTTTTCTTAGATCCCGCATGTGAGTTTATATGGTATTTGTCTTTCTCTGAGTTATTTTGTTCAGCATAATGCCCTCAAGGTTTATCCCTGTTGTCCCAAATGCCAAGATATCATTCTTTATTGTGGCTGAATAATGTTCTGTTGTATACATGTACTACTTCTTTATCCATTCATCTGTAGATGGACACTTAGGTTGTTTCCATATCCTGGCTACTGTAAATATAGGGACAATGATCATGAGGGTGCATGTGTCTTTTTTAAATAATTTTTTGAATTAATGTTTTGCAACATATATACTTTTATTTTCATAGTTTACTTAAAATCAGTAGTTAACCAGTTAAGTGGAACTCAGAAATGTTACTACCCATAGTTCCCTGTACCCTCCCCTTTATGCTATAGTTGTTATATATTTTAGTTATATATGTTAAAAATGACAACAATGTCATGTTTGTTTTTCAACTGTCAAATATATTTTAAACACTGGAGAGGAGAGGAATAGTCCCTTATATTTACCTATATATTTATGCCTTATTTTGCTGTTCCTCCATCCTCAATATACCCAGTTTCCTTCTAGTAAATGACACTAGTCATTTTATTTACCTTTTGTCTGAAGAACTTCCCTTAATAATTCTGTTAGAACAGGTCTAGCAATGAATTAATTTTCCTTTTCCTGAGAATGTCTTTGTTGATTTGTGTCCCCTCCCTGCAAACCAAAAGATATATTGGAGTCCTAACATCCAGTGCATCAGAATGTATGAAGAAAAGGTCCTTATTAAAGGCAATCAAGTTAAAATGAGTTCATTAAGGTCAATCCTAGCCCAATATGAATGATGTGTTTTCATGAAAGTGAGAAATTTAGACAGAGGCAGACACACATGGAGGGAAGATAATGTGAAGAGACATGGGGAGAATATGGCCATCTACACACCCAAGGGCAAGGTCTGGAATAGATTCGTCCCTCATGTGCCTCAGAGGGAACCCACCTGTTAACACCTTGATTTCTGACTTGAAGCCTCCAGAAGTGCGAGACAATACATTCTTTATTTTAAGCCACCTATTTTGTGGAACATTGTTATAGCAGCCCTAGCAAACTAAGCAGTCTTTATTTCACTTTCATTTCTGAAATATTTTTTTCACTGGAAATAAAATTCTGGGTTGGCAATTGTTTTTCAAAATTTTAAAAATGCTGTGCCAGTTCCTCTGGCCTCCATTTTTTTTTTTGAGAAATCATTTGTTTCATTTGGCATGGATCTATTTGGTATTATCCTAATTGGAGTAAACTGAGCTTTTTGAATCTGAAGGTTTTTGTCCTTTGTATGCAGATGTTTTCAACCATTATTTCTTTATATATATTTTTCACCACCACAGCTTTTCTCCTCCTCTTAGTGGACTCTGATGGCTTGAGTATTAGACATGAATGTTATTGTCTTCTAGGTCCCTTAGGGTCTTTTTCATTGTTTTGTTTAGACTAGATTATTTACACTGGTCTATCTTCAAGTTCACTGACTTTCTATTCTGTCATTTCCAATCTTCTATTGAGCCTATCCAGCATATTTTTTTATTTTGGTTTTTGTGAGCTTCTATTTTTTTCTATATTTTCTATTTTTTTTCTGAGATCTTCTGTTTTTCCATTCATTTCAGAGTGTTTATGATGACTGTTGGAACAGTTGTATAGTAGCTGCTGTAAAATCTTTGTTAGGTAATTCCAACATCTGTGTTATCTCAGCCTTAGCATCTGTTGTCTTTTCATATGTGAGCTGAGATTTTTCTGTTTCTTTGTATGTTTGTTTTACATTTGACACAGTGAATATTATATTATGAAATGCTGGTCCTTATTTAAATCCTATGGAATATGATAATGTTTAGTGGGCAGTCAGCCTGGTTAAATGCATAACCTCAAGTCTGTGCCTCCTGAGTACTTTGATTCACTGTCAGTTTTCAAAACATTTGCAGTGATAGTTGTATTTGTCTCATGTATGTGCAACCCAGTGGCTTTTCTGTGGCTTAGGTGGTGTTCCATATGTTAATTCAGTCCTCAAAGACTTTGCTATGCTGACTAGAATCAGATCCATTTGTTCATAGCTGTGGGTAAGACTGGTGTTCATAAACAATTTTATAGTGTTGCTTTGAAAAACTCCTCCCTTTCCATGATCTCCTTATTATTTTTTGGTTTTCAGGGAACTGACCAGAAAGTTGGAATTTAGTTATCCTGTTCTGCCATGCAATTTTGTAACTATTCCCAAGTGACATGGGGGAAAGCAATGGAAGGGCAGAGAAGTGGGAAAAAAACAATGGTGGCTTGCCTTCCACCTTGTGAGCATGGCTCCCCCTATCAGAGAGGAAGTTCACCCTCTGTCAGAGTTTTGTTCCCTGAACTTTCACTGGGGCCTCTGCTACCACCACCAGGGATTGCTGGGGACTGGGTTGTGATAGAATGGAGAAAACAAAAACAATCGGAAGATGTCCTCATTCTGCCTGAGCATTAGGAGCTCTCTTTCCTGCTCTTTGAGCCAGAACTAGGGGTTCTTGCTTTGATCTACTTGTGTTCAGCTAATTCCTACTTCCAAGTTTCAGGATGTGATGCATTCAGGAACAAGGATACAAGAAAGTAAATGGTAAACTCACTGCTGATTCACTGGTACTTCATATTTTGGTCTTCTTCCCACATCTGCCTGTTAGTATTTAATTTTTAGTATTTAAATAGCTGTTTTCAGTGTGTCCAGTTTTTATAGTTACATTCAGTGGTAAAAGACTGGGTTTATTCCATTTTACCTAGAATGAGAATTATGTGAAATCTTTATGGATGGCTCTTCTTTTATTCCTGATATTGTCAAATCTCTCTCTCCCTGTACCTCTTTCTCTCTCTCTTTGTCCCTTGGTCTCTATTTTTGTGTCTCTCTTTCTGTCCATCTCTCAGTCTAGCCAGAGATTAAGCAATTGTATTAATCTTTCCAAGTAATAAGCTTTTTGTTTTGTTGAATTTCTTTTTTTTTTTGCTTTTCTATTTCATTGGTTTCTGTATTCATCTTTAGTATTTCCATTCTTCCTCTTGTTTTGTGTTTAATTTGTTTTTCTTAAGATGAATACTTAATTCACGGATTAATGCTTGAAAAATTGTATCTCAGTAATGTTCTAATTTTGCATATTCTGCCTCTAAATATTTGTTATTATCATTTCTCTCAGAGATATGCTTTATCTTAATCCGCATATTTTGACGTTAACTATTCATTTTTATTTAACTTAAAACATTTTCTAAACTGCCATGTGATTTCTTCTTTAAACCATCAGATACTTAGAAGTATGATGTTTATTATTAAGTATTTAGACCTTTTTAGATTTTTATTTTTGCTGCTTTAATTTAAATTACTTGTGATCTGAAAACATATTCTGTATTATCTCAATCCTTTTAAGTTTATTTCCCTTTTTCTCTTCTTTGTATTTAACCTTTCTGCATTTTTTGTTATATGTATATCACTTATAAGTATGAAAAGCTGATTTATTTATTTTTCTAAATCAGTACAAAAAACTCTTTTAAAATAGAATTTCTTTTGATGTATAACATATTTACATAGTTCAAAAATATAACAACTTTATTTTCATTTTTACCTTTAACATTTCTCATTTCTTTTCCCATCACTCCTGATTTCATTCTCTGCAAAGTAGATAACCTTTATAGTTACCTCTGTTGTCTTCTAGATTTTCTTTATGTATTGCAAACAAATAGGAATACATATTCTTAATTTTATTCCTCTTATAACACAAAGTTACATAATACACATATTGTTGTATTTTGTTTTTACAATATCTATGAACACTTTCCATATCTGTACATAGAGAACTTCATTTATTTACTGCTGCATAGTATTTCATTTAATAAATTTCATTTAACGTGACACCTATTTATAAATACCTGACTTTCTCCCTTTTTTGTCATTAAGATAACGCTGAAATGAAAAATATTATGCTTATTTATTTTGCACATATGCAAACATTTTTTTAAATAAAGTCCCAGAAATAGTAGTAAAGGATTACAGGTTATACATCTTTTAAATATTGACAGCTTTGCCAAATTCTCCTCAACAGGAATAGTACCAATGTACATTTCCATAAGTAATGTCTGAGAATGGCTGTTTTTACCTAAGCTCATCAAAAGAATATGTTAACAAATTTTTGGACGTTTATCAGATGGCTGAAAAGTTGTGTCATGGTATAGCTCTAATTTTGCATATGCTTTGTTATTATATAGTCATTTATTATTATAGTCATTTAACATTTCTCACATTTAAAGACTGTATTTCCTGTCCTGTTAACTAAATTTTCATATCATTTGTCTAATTTCCAACTAGTCATTTATCTTTTTCTTACTGATTTCTAGGAAATTTTTAATATATTAGGAAGCTTTTCCCCCTTTGCCTTTGGAGTATTTTTCACATGTTTCTCTATTTTATTTGTCTTTTGACTTTTTTCAACATGCAGGATTTTATATTTATGGAACTCAATTCATCAGGCTTTAAAAAAATTATTTCTGGTTTTGGGTCATGGGTAAAAAGTTCTTTCCTATTCCAAGATTAGAAAGAGTTATCTTCTGTTTTCTTCTAGTATTTCCATTGTTTTATTTTTCATATTTAAATATTTGATCTATTAGGAATTTATTCTGAGTGTGAGAATTCACTTCTCTATTTCTCCATAATTTCTAATTGTCCTGACACCATTCATTACATAACCCATCTTTTTGTCCGTTTTTGACATATTGCACTCTATCATACTAAATTCATTTATGTATATAGGTTTATTTCTAGACTTTGTATTCTACTTATATTTCTGTCTATTTATGTGCTATTATCACACACTATTATTAATAACATAATATAATAATGCAAAGACCCAGAACACTTTATCTCTGATCACTGCCACCTCCAGATTACATGTTATTGTTGTCTTGTACATAAATTCTAGCTTGTCTTTTTAAAGACCCTTGAAAACTGACATAATCCTCATTGCTTTTCCAATAAAAAGTTTTTAGATTTACCATATATTCAGAAATATCTTTGATCACCTTTGAAATACCTTTGGTCAGGATCCTTCTTGCTTTCTGACCTTCATTCTGGGATTATATTTTCACTTCCTAAAGTGTATATTTTGGAATTTCTTTTTGTGATGAACTGTTAGTAACAAAGATATTTCCATATAAATAAAAGATAGCCACTTTAGTATGCAGTTTTGGGTTTTCAGTAATTTTCTTTCATCACTCCAAAAATCTTATGGTATTGTTTTCCTTCCACTTTTGTTCTTGACAAAGTCAGCCCTCATTAAAATTATCTTTTCGTTGTAGGTAATTTGACTAATTTCTTTGGCTGATACTCATTTTTATTAGCTGTATCTTAGACCTCTCACTCTATTCTTCCCATCCCATAACCTTGTTCCCTGATTTTTTTTTCCTTCACCTTTCCCATCTATTTAATATGCAAGTTCCACTCAAGGTGATATCCTCAGAGTAATCATCTGATATACTAGATTTCTCTTCATAAATTTCTAATGTGCCAGTTAACTCTTCCATTTTGTTTTAATTATTTTATCATTTCCAGAAATTCTATTTGGTTCCTTTTCAAATATACCTTCTTGTCTTTGTTAGCTTTTTCCTGGCTCTTTATTTTGGCACACTTTTTATTTCCTCAAAAATGTTAAATGTACTTAATTGATTTTTTGTATTTTAGGATAAACAATTATCTCAGTTTGCCCAGCATTGTCCTCATTTTTAGCACTGAAAATTCAGAGTTCTGGGAAACACCAGGCCTGGGCAAACTGGACAATTGGTCACTCTAATATTTCATGCTCTAATGAATCTGATTCTGCAATTGTTTGTGCTGCTTTTCCTGATTGATGACTTGTTTCCTAATTTTTTTAAGTAATTATAATAATACTCTTATGTTCTTTGAGACTTTATCTTTTTGAGTTTATGAGGGCTGATTTGAGAGAGGATTTGATAGAGAAGATTCAGGTTTCTTTCTTGTCAGTCACCAGAGGCACTACCATCCTCTGGTAGCAGAAGAGTGCAAACATCTCCAAATCCCCACCACCAAGACCACAAATCTTAACATTTACACCATTTGCTGTATTATTCTTACACTTGGAACCACTTGAGAGTAGATTGCATACATTATGCTCCTTAATTCTTAAATATTTCAGCATGTTTTTCCAAGAACAAGAACATTTTATACAGTCTGTTATCAAAAGCAGGAAATATGTCATTGTTCCAATAATATATTAAATACAATTCATATTCACATTTTGCTAATAGTTATAGTAATGTTCTTTGTAACAAGAAAATGTTTCTAAGCTTGCTTTAGTTTTCATGTTCCTTTATTCTCCTTTAACTTTGGGCAGTTTTATTTCAGGGATATTTTTGACAAGTATTTGTTGAAAGTTCCACTGTGTGGGTTGGTTTGATGTTTCCTTATGATTTCTTTCAGATGACCTGTTGAGTCTATATAAATGTTTGTGCTTTGTTAGAGGAGCACCTTAAATGTATGTAATTTCCTGTTCTGGATTTTTTGTACAATGCTGCACTATTTGTTTTACCCTAGTGCTATGTGAGGGCTGGCTGGGCTCACCAACAGTCAGGGAGAAATCCTGCCTCATCACAGCCAATACTGTTAAACAGGTGTTCTTCCCCCATCCTTGTGCAGGAAAGGATTTTGGTTGTCGATGTTTTCTAATTCATCCTTTCAGGGAGGTTATGGCCCTTCCTTGCTTTCTGTGGAGTTCTTCCTTCCCACACTGTTCCCTTTGTCCACAGTATATGCCTGCTTCCCTGCAGGTATTAAAATACCAAGCACCTGATTGCCTGGAATTAACAGTGCCCCCAGGATGCAGTCTGAGTTAGTTCTTGCTTTCCAGTCTGGGTTCCTGTTTCTGCTTACCTGGAGACCTCGCAGGACTCTCCTGTAAACTTAGTTGTGTAATTAGAAGTGTTATCTTTCATAATTTGTGTTGCATTTTAAGTGTTTTCTTTTCTCATGTGGGGTTTTTAGAATATTTAAGCTATTGTATTGCCAATAGATATTAAAAACATGAATTTTTATCTCTATTTTCAAACTCATACATTGATTCTTTATTTCCTTAATTACTAATTCATAAAGAAGATATTTACTGAGGGACTTTGCCAAGCATTAGGAACCCAAACTTAATTCTGTCTTCCATTTGCCCTCTACCTCCTTATCCTTTCACCCTCTAAATTAAACCTAAGGTCTAGGTTAGGTGAGTTACAGCAAAAAGACTTGTTTTATCCTGATCATCTCAAGAGATTCTGTCCCTCCTCTCAGCTCCCACAGCAGTTTGTAAATTCCTTTCCTCAGTTTTTAATAAACACATATTGAGTACTTACTGTGTGCTAGGCGTTTTACGAGGTTGAGGGTAATCACTGCCCCTGTCCTTAAGGAACTTACAGAATAACGGAGAGAGAACAAACATAAATTGTTAGCTGCAAGATGAACTGTTAGGTTATTTCCATAAAAATATAATAATAGCAAAAATAACAATAATAATGCTAGTAAACACTTATTTGTCACTTCTATGTGACAGGCACAGTCCTAAATGCCTTATATGTATTAACTCATTTGGTTATCCTAACCACCGTATGAGTAAGGTTTTATTTTCTATCCATATTTTACAGACAAGATAACTGAAGCACAGAAAATGGTAAAACCTAGGAAGGTGCAGAGCAAGTTACCAAGATTGGAAACAAGGCAGTTGAACTCATGGGTCTACATGCAGAACTGCAACTAGCGAGGTATGTGTGTCTTTATATATATCTTGAGTAGGCTCTGTTTTTCTTTATACATCTTTCAGCTGCTTCTGTCTTTTCAAAAATCCATCAGTCACAAGAGATTTGTAATTTTGCATTGGAGAAGATTATGGATTTATAAGGCAATTAATGATTCATACCAGTCCATAGCTGTTATATTTTTAAATTTTTTAATTAAATTAAGGTATTATTGATATACACTCTTATGAAGGTTTCACATGAAAAAACAATGTGGTAACTACTTTTACCCATATTATCAAGTCCACACCCATACCCCAATGCAGTCTCTGTCCATCAGTGTAGTAAGATGCCACAGACTCACTGTTTGCCTTCTCTGGGCTACACTGTTTTCCCCGTGACCCCCCACACCATGTGTACTAAACATAATACCCATCAATCCCCTTCTCCCACCCTCCCCACCTGCCTTCCCACACCTCTCCCCTTTGGTAACCACTAGTCTCTTCTTGGAGTCTGTGAGTCTGCCGCTATTTTGTTCCTTCAATTTGGCTGTTGTTATACTCCACAAAAGAGGGAAATCATCTGGCACTTATCTTTATCCGCCTGGCTTATTTCACTGAGCATAATATCCTCCAGCTCCATCCATGTTGTTGCAAATGGCAAGATTTGTTTCCTTCTTATGGCTGGATAGTATTCCATTGTGTATATGTACCACCTCTTCTTTATCCATTCATCTACTGATGGACACTTAGGTTGCTTCCATATCTTGGCTACTGTATAAAAAGTGATGCAATAAACATAGGGGTGCATATGTCTTTTTGACTTTGAGAAGTTGTATTCTTTGGGTAAATTCCAAGGAGTGGGATTCCCGGGTCAAATTGTATTTCTATTTTTACTTTTTTGAGGAACCTCCATATTGCTTTCCACAGTGGTTGAACTAGTGTAAATTTCCACCAGCAGTGTAGGAGGGTTCCCCTTTCTCCACATCCTTGCCAGCATTTGTTGTTCTTAGTCTTTTCGATGCTGGCCATCCTTACTGGTGTGAGGTGATATCATTGTGGTTTTAATTTGCATTTCTCTAATGATTAGTGATGTGGAGCACCTTTTCATGTGTCTGTTGGCCATTTGAATTTCTTTGGAGAATTGTCTCTTCATATACTCTACCCATTTTTTAATCAGGTTATTTGCTTTTTGGGTGTTGAGGTGTGTGAGTTCTTTATATATTTTGGATGTTAACCATTGTCTGATATGTCATTTACAAATATATTCTCCCATACTGTTGGATGCCTTTTTGTTCTGCTGATGGTGTTCTTTGCTGCACAGAAACTTTTTAGTTTGATATGGTCCCATGTGTTCATTTTTGCTTTTGTTTCCCTTGCTCGAGGAGATGCGATCAGGAAGGAGATGCGATCAGGAAGAAGTTGCTCATGCTTATATTCAGGAGATTTTTGCCTATGTTGTCATCTAAGAGTTTTATGGTTTCATGACTTACATTCAGGTATTTGACCCATTTCAAGTTTACTTTTGTGTATGGGGTTAAACAATAATCTAGTTTCATTCTCCTGCATGTAGCTATCCAGTTCTGCCAACACCAGTTGTTGAAGAGGCTGTCATTTTCCCATTGTATGTCCATGGCTCCTTTATCATTTATTAATTGACCATATATGCTTAGGTTTATATCAGGGCTCTCAAGTCTGTTCCATTGGTCTGTGGGTCTGTTCTTGTGCCAGTACCAAATTGTCTTGCATACTGTGGCTTTGTAGTAGAGCCTGAAGTTGGGGAGCATAATCCCTCCAGCTTTATTCTTCCTTCTCAGGATTGCTTTGGCTATTCGGGGTCTTTTGTGGTTCCTTATGAATTTTAGAACAATTTGCTCAAGTTCATTGAAGAATGCTGTTGGTATTTTGATAGGAATTCCATTAAATCTGTAGATTGCTTTAGACAGGATGGCCATTTTGACAATATTAATTTTACCTATCCATGAGTATGGGATGTGTTTCCATTTATTGGTATCTTTAATTTCTCTCATGAGTGTCTTGCAGTTTTTAGAGTATAGGTTTTTCACTTCCTTGGCTAGGTTTATTCCTAGGTGTTTTATTCTTTTTGATGCAATTGTGAATGGGATTGTTTTCTTGATTTCTCTTTCTACTAGTTCACTGTTAGCATATAGGAATACCACAGATTTCTGCATATTAATTTTGTATCCCACAGCTTTGCTGAATTCCGATATTAGACCTAGTAGTCTTGGAGTGCATTCTTAAGGATTTTTTATGTACAATATCATGACATCTGCAAACAGGGACAGTTGAACTTCTTCCTTGCCAATCTGGATGCCTTTTATTTCTTTGTGTTGTCTGATTGCCATGGCTAGGACCTCCAGTACTATGTTGAATAGAAGTGGGGAGAGTGGGCATCCTTGCCTTGTTCCCAATCTTAAAGGAAAAGGTTTCAACTTCTCACTGTTAAGTACAATGTTGGCTGTGCGTTTCTCATATATGGCCTTTATAATGTTGAGGTACTTTCCCTCCATACCCATTTTGTTGAGAGTTTTTATCATGAATAGGTGTTTGTGGATAAAATGAGAGTTCCTGTGGCCAGGATTCTCACCTGGCCCTGGCTGATTAGCTCACTGCACACCTGTGGGCAATACATGGCTGTTGACTCTATATAAAGAGCTCTTCCCAGTGCTCTGGGAGTGACACGGTGGTATGGCTGCCAGCTTAAGGAGAGGGAAGCAGAGGCTAGAGTGGTGGCAGCACTGAGGACAGATGCCCAGAGGACGGCTGTGCAGGACAACCGTGCAGAGAGGCCCAGAGGATGGGTGTGCAGACAGAGAAGGCTGGAGGCAGAGACCGGCTTGCTGCATACAGACTCACTCTGAGTAAATAGGATTTTAGTGACTGACCTGCCACCTGGAAATAAAGTTGGGTATAACCCTTTCACCCCAAGAAAGTTCTACTGTCAATTTCTTTGGTCACATTGAATCCATAGCGAACTTGCGTGGGGCTGAAACGCATTGGCAAGACAGTGTTGAATTTTGTCAAATGCTTTTTCAGCATCTATGGAGATGATCATGTGGTTTTTGTCCTTCTTTTTGTTGATGTGGTGGATCATGTTGATGGATTTTTGAATGTTGTACCATCCTTGCGTCCCTGGGATGAATCCCACTTGATCATGGTGTATGATCCTCTTAATGTATTTTTGAATTCGGTTTGCTAATATTTTGTTGAGTATTTTTGCATCTATGTTCATCAGGGATATTGGTCTGTAATTTTCTTTTTTTGTGGTGTCTTTGCTTGGTTTTGGTATTATAGTGATGTTGGTCTCATAGAATGAGTTTGGAAGTATTCCCTCTTCTTCTACTCTTTGGAAAACTTTAAGGAGGACGGGTATTAGGTCTTCACTAAATGTTTGATAAAATTCAGCGGTAAAGCCATCTGGTCCAGGAGTTTTGTTCTTATGTGGTTTTTGGTTACCAATTCAATTTCATTGCTGGTAATTGGTCAGTTCATATTTTCTGTTTCTTTCTGGGTCAGTGTTGGAAGGTTGTATTTTTCTTGAAAGCTGTCCATTTCTTCTAGGTTATCCAGTTTGTTAGCATATAATTTTTCATAGTATTCTCTCATAATTCTTTTCATTTCTGTGGTGTCTGCAGTGATTTTTCCTTTCTCGTTTCGGATTCTGTTTATGTGTGTAGACTCCCTTTTTTTCTTGATAAGTCTGGCTAGGGGTTCATCTGTTTTGTTTGTTTTCTTGAAGAATGAGCTCCTGCTTTCATTGATTCTTTCTATTGTTTTATTCTTTTCAATTTTATTTATTTCTGCTTTAATCTTTATTATGTCCCTCCTTCTACTAACTTTAGGCCTCATTTGTTCTTCCTTTCTAGTTTCATTAATTGTGAGTTTAGACTGTTCATTTGGGATTGTTTTTCTTTCCTGAGGTAGGCCTGTATTGCAATATATTTCCCTCCTTGCACAGCCTTTGCTGTGTCCCACAGATTTTGGGGGTTGAATTATTGTTGTCATTTTTCTCCATATATTGCTTGATCTCTCTTTTTATTTGGTCATTGATTCATTGATTATTTAGGAGCACATTATTAAGCCTCCATGTGTTTATGGTCTTTTTCATTTTCTTTGTTTATTTCTAGTTTCACACATTTGTGATCTGAGAAGCTGGTTGGTACAATTTCAATCTTTTAAAATTTACTGAGGCTCTTTTGTGGCCTAGTATATGATCTATTCTTGAATATGTTCCATGTGCACTTGAGAACAATGTGTATTCTGCTCCTTTTGGGTATAGAGTTCTGTAGATGTCTGTTAGGTCCATCTGTTCTAATGTGTTGTTCAGTGCCTCTGTCTCCTTACTTATTTTCTGTCTGGTTGATCTGTCCTTTGGAGTGAGTGGAGTGTTGAAGTCTCCTAGAATGAGTGCATTGCATTCTATTTCCCCTTTAATTCTGTTAGTATTTGTTTCACATATGTAGGTGCTCCTGTGTTGGGTGCATAGATATAATGGTTATTATATCTTCTTGTTGGATTGACCCCTTTTTCATTATGTAACGTCCTTCTTTGTCTCTTGTGACTTTGTTTTGAAGTCTATTTTGTCTGATATAAGTACTGCAACTCCTGCTTTATTCTCCCTATTAGTTGCATGAAATATCTTTTTCCATCCCTTCACTTTTAGTCTGTGGGTGTCTTTGGGCTTAAAGTGAGTCTCTTGGAGGCAGCAGATATATGGGTCTTGTTTTTTTATCCATTCAGTGACTATGTCTCTCGATTGGTGCATTCATACCATTTACATTTAGGGTGATTATCGATAGGTATTTACTTATTGCCATTGCAGGCTTTAGCTTTGTGGTATCAAAGGTTCAAGTTTAACTTCCTTAATGTCTAAGAGTCTAACTTAATTCACTTAATCTGCTATTACAAGCACAGTCTAAAGGTTCTTTTTCTCTCTTCCTTTTTCTTCCTCCTCCATTCTTTACATATTAGATATCATATTCTGTACTTTTTGTCTATCCCTTGATTGACTTTGGGGATAGTTGATTTAATTTTGCATTTGCTTAGTAATTAACTGTTCTACCTTCTTTACTGTGCTTTTATTACCTCTGATGACAGCTATTAAACCTTAGGAACACTTCCATCTATAGCAGTCCCTCCAAAATACACTGTAGAGACAGTTTTTGGGAGGTAAATTCTCTCAGCTTTTGCTTATCTGGAAATTGTTTAATCTCTCCTTCAAATTTAAATGATAACCTTGCCAGATAAAGTATTCTTGGTTCTAGGCCCTTCTGCTTCATAGCATTAAATACATCATGCCACTCCCTTCTGGCCTGTAAAGATTCTGCTGAGAAGTCTGATGATAGCCTAATGGGTTTTCCTTTGTATGTGATCTTATTTCTCTCTCTGGCCGCTTTTAATAGTCTGTCCTTATCCTTGATCTTCTTCATTTTAATTACTGTATGTCTTGGTGTTGTCTTCCTTGGGTCCCTTGTGTTGGGAGATCTGTGCACCTCTGTGGCCTGAGAGACTGTCTCCTTCCCAAGACTGGGGAACTTTTCAGCAATTACCTCCTCAAAGACAGTTTCTATTCCTTTTTCTCTCTCTTCTTCTTCTGGTACCTGTATAATGTGAATATTGTTCCATTTGGATTGTCACACAGTTCTCTCAATATTCTTAAAGATCCTTTTTTCTCTCTGTGCCTCAGCTTCTTTGTATTCCTCTTCTCTGATTTCTATTTCATTTATCATCTCCTCCACCATATCTAATCTGCTTTTAAAACTTTCCATTGTATGTTTCATTTGTGATACTGTGTTCCTTAATGATTGGATCTCTGACTGTAATTCATCCCTGAGTTCTTGAATATTTTTCTGTACCTCCATGAGCATGTTAAATGATATGGATCACTGGTTTCCCCTAGCGGGAATCTCAAGTCTCTCCAGGTATTCTGCCTGTCTTAGCTGTTCTACCCCCTAATCACGAGAGTACCATGAAAACACCATGAAATGTAGGTTTGTGCTCCCAGATCAGATCTCCGGAGTTAGGTATTCAGTAGTCCCAGGCCTCCATTCCCTCTCTGCTCTGTTTCTTTTCCTGCCACTGGTGAGCTGGGGTGGGGCAAGGGCTTGTGCATTGCTGAACCACAGCTTTGGTATGTTACCCTGTTCTGTGAGGTTATTCTTTTCTCCAGGTGTATGCAGTTTGGCGCAGTCCTCTTTCCTGTTGCTCTTTCTGGATTAGTTATATTAATTTTATTTTCATATTATATGCAGTTTTAGGAGGAAGCCTCTGTCTCACCTCTCACGCCGCCATCTTTAATCCACATCATAGCTATTTTTAAAGTATGACATGCACTAGAGCTAATTACCTTAACTGAACAAGATGTCTGTTATAATTTAGTATGTATTACATTAAAATGTATTAATTTTACCTAACCATAGTATCTTAGTTCAGGTAGGTATAATAAATTACAGTAGATTGGATGGCTTAAATAACAAATATTTATTTATCACAGTTCTGGAGGCTGGGAAGTCCAAAGCCAGGGAGTCAGTAGATTTGGTTCTTGGTAAAGGCCCTCTTCTGGATTTGTAGATAGCTGCCTCCTCATTGTGTCCTCATATGGCAGAGAGCAGAGAAAGAAACAAGCTCTCATTTTTCTTCTTATAAGGGCACTAGCCCCACACATGAGAGCTCTACCCTCATGACTTGTTACCTCCCAAAGGCCCACCTCCTAATACCATCATACTGGGGTGAGGGTTTCAACACAGGAATTTTGGGTAGAAACAAAAATCTAGTCCATAACACATAGAATACTTTACAATGTTAGTTGGTCATAAGAAATTCCAGACTTTGTAATTGAAAGAAAATGCCACTATTTAAACAAATACTAGACTTTATTAATGTTTTCTTCTTGGATTCTATTTTCCTGATCAAAATGTTAATTTCCCTAGTTTTTACTGGCAATGTTGTCTGCTTGAATTAACAGCCCCATCTACAATTTAGACCTTATTTTTCATTAAACCTGACTTTAATCATCAGTCATGCTAGCTGCATCCTTGTTACATGTATGTGCTATGCTTCTGTGTTCCTACTCTTCACCACTGCATTCTCAGGGTTTAGGAAACTGCCTATCATTTAGGTTTCTACTGCATAGAGCTCAAAATCCCCAAGTACTAGGACTATATGGTTCACCATGCATACCAAGCCTTCTAGAGATGACCAGAAGATATTTGGGACATCTTGCCTGGACAACCCTCTCCTGACTCTGCTCTCATGTAAATCTTACCCATCCTTTAAAATTCAGATTTGCATTTATCCTTTATGAAATCTTCCTTAACTTATTCCCAAAACATGTTCACAGAAACATGACTTCTGGGAGATGCTAATAAGACATTACAGACAAAAAGAGAAATATTTTATTAAACAGGGTCCTATTGGCAGACCTTCTCAGAATCTTTTTTTATGTCAACAGATATTTTGAATCCTCAAGAAATGAATGGAGAATATAACATTTTTCTATTCAATTGTTTCCAAAGAACTTTTTTCCCCATAGACTACCAGTTTAGTAAGAATGTTCTCTGGACATAAACTGGCAAGTTGGCTGATTATCTGATTTCTCACTCTTCTGAATTTCTATAGGAAGGATAGTCAGTAGTACACTATTTAGCCCTCATTTATTTAGTTACTAAATGTGTTTCCCTCTCTATTTGCCAAAGGATTTGTAATACCTTACTGATTAAATCAAAGTACAAGATGAAACTTTTAATATGGATGTAAGTAAAGTAAAAATGAAAGAAATAGGAAATTTTAGTAACTAGAGTCAAACATTACAATACTTGGCTAATATAATTGCCTTACTCTCCTGGAAGTACATGTTAAAATTAATCTGTTATAGAATTGTTAATTTCTCTCAAAATAATGAGGTACTTAAAAATTAAGAAAATTAGAAACAACAGAACCCTGGTTGTTCTTCCTAAAACAAAATTCAAGCCAGAATATAACACATGTATTCCTGCATAAGGAACACTGGGAAATAAATCATAGAATATCTTTATTCACCATTCACTCACCATTATTTTTCCAAAATTTGTAGAAGCACTATTTAAATGAATGGGCCCTGGAAAAAATGTATAGAAGAAATGATATTAAACTGTAATTCAATGAAGGAATTTCTATGGGAAGCTGAGTTAACAACCAGAGTATAAGGATATTTATATGTTCAGCTGCAGGAAACAGAAACTCAAGGTAGATCTTGTTTCAAATAAGCAAGATCTGTATTTCCCTTTGCCTAGTGGTCTGGGGCAACAAAGCCTAAGGCTGATCCCAGGTTTCCTTCCTTGAGGCTACCCATGGACTGGAATTCTTTTCACTTGTTGCTTGACGTACAGTCCCACAACCTCAGTGCAGCCTGAGGAAGGAGAGGAGAAGTGTGGAAGTAGAACATCTTCTTTTTCACATCTGATGGCCTGTATATCCTTGCAAGGCCAGTCCTGTCTGTGATGGAGATGAAGAAATGTGGTTTTTATCCTGGGTGGTCATGTATCTGGTAAAATAAAAAGTCTCTGATAAAGAAGACAATGAATATTGGAAGAGAACTATTAACCTCTACCTCAATTAGTTCCCAGCTTTCTTCCCTGGCATCTAAATTAACAAGGAGGAAGGGAATGTGTATTTGAAACATTTCTTGAAATGTCCTAGAGGAGCTCTGGGGAAACACATTTATTTCAATTGAAATTCTTAAAATATATGGTTAATGTGAATATTTTCTATTGCCTATTAAAGGTAAAGGCCCCCAACATTAGATGCCAGTTGTGGAGGAGGGAGAAGGGGTTCTCTTCACGGAAGTGACACAAAGGCCCTTCTTTCCCAGGCTGAATGCTCACACTGGTACTGGCACAGTAATAGGGAAGGCTCAGAGCTCTTTGGGAAAGATAGTGGATTAGTCTCAAACTTTTTTTCTCATCTAGAGGCTAATATTCTAGGCCATAGAGACAGTAGTACTCGAAATTGCAGAGATGTCACTTTGGCCTCTGCATCAGTTAACCACGACCACAATAACGCTACATGAGAAGCCAGTGCAAACTTAATGGCTCAAAACAACAACCACTTATTTATCTCACAGTTCCATGACTCATAGATGTTGGCTAGGACCAGTTTGACCCTCTCATGCCTCAGCAGTCAGGTGTTGGTCTGGTAGGCTGCTCTTGCTCTGGCTAAGCTTGCTCCCAGTGCTGGGCCTTGGCTGGGAGAACTGGGTGATTCAGTTCTACTCTCCTAGGGCTCTCACCCTTCAGCAGGCTATCCAGGCAGAGGCAGGGGACCAAGGAGAGAGGAGATATGTGCCAGGGCTGAAACTGACTCACATAACTTCCAGAACATTCTTTCAGCAGCAGTGATACAAGCTATAACTCTGGGGGGAAAAATATATTCCCAGCCTGGGGCAAATAACCTTTAAAGCTAAAATCAGTCAAAGGGAGAAATAAAATGAGAGAAACCTGTTTATGGCTTACAAGCAGTCATCTATTTCTGCTTGCCCGTGTCTCTAGCGATCCAGCTGCAAAAGAACCCCACCAGACTTCTCAGGCCCAGCTATGTCCTGTTCCCTCCCTCCCCTACCCACCTGCCTCTTGTAACCACCTATTGATACAGAGATGACTACTTCTCTCCACCCTTTGGAAACAGCTATTGATATGGAGATGCACTAAGGCCAGGTGAGAGATTCTGGAAGTATTGCAATTTTACCCACACAAGCCCAGTCAAGAATTGAGGTGCAGGGAAACAGACTCTGCCTCTTGGTTGGGGGAGCTAGAAAGCCATGCTGCAAAGCCCTGTGCGCAGGGAGGAGTGTGTTGGGGCCATTTTGTTATCTGTCTGCCACCATTATTTAGTTTGCTATTTTGTAGTTCTAATTAAAGCATAATACCTTGGGAATGATAATACCTTGGGAAGGTTAAAAATAATTTTGCCTTAGAATGAATAATTTTCTAGTCCTTTCCAACTTTGTCCTCTAGATTACATTGAAAATGTGGGAATGTATATATATATATAAATTATATTACAGCCTTCCAATTTTTGCTCTAGATCACCTCTATTGAGAAATGTCCAGTATAGGTTATCAGAGAAACCAATTTCTACTAACATTATTGGTGATTTATGTATATCCCTCTATGCTAAAAGCATTATATTGTTGTGGTTAAAACTTGGGCTCTGAAATGAAAGTACCTGGATTTCAATCCTTACTCTGCTCCTCGTGGGAAATTACACAGTTACAAGATTTATGATGCTGGTAAATGTTTAGCCTCTAGGCCCCAGTTTCTGAGAAATTTTATCTGTAAAATGGGGGTAATAATCGTACCAATTTCCTAGGGTTGTTTGAAGACTTGAATAAAACAAGGAGGGCAAAGAGCTTGAGAGAGTACCTGGCACATAGTACTGTTCAATAATTATAGTTTTTATTATTATCACTAACATTATACAACTGAAGTGTAGAGTTTGCTTTCTCTGTGAATCCAGATATATGTGAAATTCAAAACAAACGTTACGACTTTCAGCAGATTAGGGGCAGATTGAATACACATGTTCACTGCCACTTTCTCCTTTAACACTAAAGGAATATATCAACATAAAAAGAGAGGTATAATTTTGGCAACTAAGAAGCAGATGGAAATGTGAAGGAAACAGTTTCATGACATTGGTGCTGGCAATGATTTTTTGGATATGGCTCCAGAAGCACACGCAACAAAAGTAGAAGTAAACAAGTGTACTACATCAAACCAAAAGACTCTGCACAGCGAAGGGCACCATCACCAGAGGGAGAAAACCTACAGAGTGGGAGTAAGTAATGCAAACCATGGAGCTGATAAGGGGTTAACATCCAAAATATATAAGGAACTCCTATAGCTCAGTAGCAATAATAATAATAATAATAATAATAATAGCCTGATTAAAAAGTGGGCAAAGGACATGTATGTATTTTCCAAAGAAGACATACAAATGGCCAACTGATATATAAAAAGTTTCAAATATAACTAATAATGAGGGAAAAAAACAATGAGATATCAGTTCATGTTTGTTAGGATGGCCATTATTTAAAACACCCCAAAACAAATAACAAGTATCAGAGAGGATATAGAGAAA
Organism: Smutsia gigantea; assembly: GCA_032199065.1. Classification (NCBI taxonomy): domain Eukaryota; kingdom Metazoa; phylum Chordata; class Mammalia; order Pholidota; family Manidae; genus Smutsia; species Smutsia gigantea. The sequence goes on from JAVSCE010000180.1 coordinate 74,628, forward strand.
CTGAAACCCTTCTATACAGCTGCACAAATGCAAAATGGTACAGTCCTGAGAAACAGTTGGATATACTAAAAAAATGTTAAATATAACTACTATATGATCCAGCAATCCTACTTCTGGGTATTTATCCAAAAGTCTTGAAAGTCCTAGGCAGGCCCTGTACAGCTGAGTATCAGTGGTGGGGCTTTGTCAGCATTCCTGTCCCCCCTCCATGGCAACTGCTTTGTATCTGTGGGGTCTTGGGTGGGAGAGGATTCCCTGTGCTTCACTCAACAAGAGCAGCCCCCCTGCTTTGCATCACTGCAGGAACCTATGACTGAGAAGGCTTCTTATCCTTTCCCCAGAGGCAGGAGGTTTGTTTCTACCTGTTCCTCAGAAGTAGTAGATCTTTGCCTGAGTCCTAGGAATGGGAACATTTCTTACCTCTTTTCCAGTGGCTTCGGGATACAGCTCCCAATGGCTGAGGATTTCCTGTGCTCTACTGAGGGGAGTCCTCTTTTCTCCTGCTCCATTCCATCCCTGTCTCTTTCATGGGCACCCACTAGAGGGTGTGAATGAGGAAAGAACATGTGAGTGAGAGCCACCTAGCTCACATCAGGGGCTCTCTGGTGTGCTGAACTGTCATGTTAGCCCACACATAGCCTTTAAGAATTGAATTTCAGCTGCTTTCTCGTTGCCTGCTTGTAAGAAGGCCCTCTCTTCTTCCTGTACTTTCAAAGCTGAACCAGCTCATGTGGCCCCAGACCTTTGGGTAGTGTTTGTCAATTCTTTAGAATTTGGTTCATTTGTTTGCCCTGCAACTTCAGGTCTCGGATAGACTCAAGGAAGTTATGATTTAGAGTGGGAGTGATATTCTCTTGTAGTTTCTGAATCCTACAGCAGAAAAACTCCACAACTTTTGTTAGTGGTGGGTTTTCTGTATGACATGTAAGGTATTCCACTTCTTTGCTACTGTGAATGATTCTTTGAGGACCCTCTATGGACATAACTCTTTACTATTCCTACTTATTCCCTTCAAGTTGGAATTGCTGGCACAGTGATGGTAAGCACCATTAAATCCCTTGAGACATATTGAAACATTGCATTCCAAAGTGGTTCCACTCTCACTGATACCACTAGTGTCTGACAGAGAGGTGTGTGCTTGAACCTTTGCTAACAGCACTTATTATTAGAAAATATTTGTCAGCACAACAGATAGGAATGCTAAAGATAGAATCATGTTACAATTTAGATTTCTTGTGAGGCTGAATGTCTTTCCAAGCTGTTGGCCATTTGCTTTCTTCCTGTGCCTTTCTATTGCTTTATGTATCGTGCTTCCTTGTGGATTTAATATTAATAAGCAACAGGTAAAGCAGGAAGCTGTTATGAAATTCACCTTCAGAGAAACTTAGTTTAAAAAGAATAAACAACAGCATCACATACCTAATAACCTATAAAATTGTGTCTCACGAGATTCAAGATGGCGGCATGAGAGGTGACACACAAAACTCCTCCCAAAACCACAAATAGTACAAAAATATAGTTAATTAATACAACTAACCCTAAAACAGCAACAAGAAAGAAGGCTTAACCAGACTGCATACAGACCTCATGAACAGAGCAGACCTCATGAAACAGGGAACGTAGGAAAGCCTTAATCCGGGGAGACCCAGGCCCTTCTCCCACCCCAGCTCACTGGCAGGAGGAGGAGAAACGGAGCAGGGAGGGGGTGGAAGCCTGGGACTGCTGAGCACCTAGCCCTAGAGATCTGCGTTGGGAGCAGAAGCCTATATTGTGTGGAGCTCTGGACGTTGGGAGCTCGGATGGGCAGAGTGCTTGGGAGACTGATGTTCTGGCTGTTTGTGGAGGGCAGGATCCACACCTGGCTGCTCTGTGTCAAAGGAACGGTGGGTGGTGTAAGAGGCTTCCTAGCAGTGAGAGGGCTGCTGAAGGGGGGTGGTTGCACGGAGCTTGCTGCACGGGAGAAAGGAGAGCTGGACAAGGTTGTCTGGGAGCGCTCTGCCCAGTTGGTTGGGAACTTTGAGGAGCTTCAGGGGCTCCATCCCCCTGGTTGCCTACTCAGCTCTGAGGCCACCCACTGTGACACGCAGCCTGCTGCACCTTCCTCCTAGCTTGCCGGCACTGGTTCACAAACTGGCAGGCACTGTGCTGGCATCAGGCCAACCAGAGGGAGGCCCCACCTACCACAGCCAGAGATGCAAACCACAGAGGCTTACACGTGTGTGCTTGGCCTACTGGCTCTGACACTGGAGGCAGGCACCACAGACGGGAATCAGAAAACATATCTTTCCTTCCCCAGGCACCAGATCCACTTGCCTATGACCCCCAACCTCACTCTAGGGGCTGAGCACCTCCACAGACTGGAGTTTCTGTGCACTAGTGAGTACCACACAGGAATATGAAACATCAAAAGAACATGGTTCAGACCAAAATCTCACAAACCCTAGAAAAAGGGCCAAATGAAACTGAACTCACCAATCTTCCTGAAAGAGAGTTCAAAATAAAAATTATAAACATGCTTATGGAGGTACAGAAAAATATTCAAGAACCCAGGAACCAATTTAAGTCAGAGATTCAATCATTAAGAAATTCCATATCTGAAATGAAACATACAATGGAGGGATTTAAAAGCAGATTAGATGTAGTAGAAGAGATGGTAAATGGAATAGAAATTAGAGAAGAGGAATACAAAGAAGCTGAGGCACAGAGAGGAAAAAGTATCTCTAAGAATGAAAGAATATTGAGAGAACTGTGTGACCAATCCAAATGGAACAATATTCGTATTACAGGGGTACCAGAAGAAGAAGAGAGAGAAAAAGGGATAGAAAGTGTCATTGAAGAGGTAATTGCTGAAAAATTCCCCAATCTGGGGAAGAAGATAGTCTCTCAAGCCATGGAGGTGCACAGATCTTCCAACACAAGGAACCCAAGGAAGACAATAGCAAGGCATATAATAATTAAAATGGCAAAGATGAAGGATAAAGACAGACTTTTAAAAGCAGCCAGAGAGAGCAAAAAGATCACATACAAAGGAAAACCCATCAGGCTATCATCAGACTTCTCAACAGAAACCTTACAGGCCAGAAGGGAGAGGCATGATATATTTAATGCAATGAAGCAGAAGGGCCTCGAACCAAGAATACTCTACCTGGCAAGGTTATCATTTAAATTTGAAGGAGGGATTAAACAATTTTCAGATAAGCAAAATCTGAGAGAATTTAATTTACCTCCCACAAACCACCTCTACAGTGAATTTTGGAGGGACTCTTACAGATGGAAGTATTCCTAAGGCTAAATAGATGTCATCCGAGGGATAGACAAAGAGTACAGAATATGATTCATAACATACAAAGAATGGAGGAGGAAGAAAAAGGAAGGGAAAAAAAAGAAGCTTTAGGTTGTGTTTGTAATAGCATATGAAGTGAGTTAAATTAGACTGTTAGATAGTAAGGGAATTACCCTTGAACCTTTGGTAACCACGAATCTAAAGCCTGCAATGGCAATCAGTAAATACCTATCGATAATCACCCTAAATGTAAATGTTCTGAATGCACCTCTCAAAAGACATAGAGTTACTGATGGATATAAAAATAAGACCCATCTGTATGCTGCCTACAAGAGACTCACTTCAAACCCAAAGACATACACAGAATGAAAGTAAAGGGGTGGAAAAAGATATTTCTTGCAACTAATACTGAGAAAAAAACAAGAGTTGCACTACTTGTGTCAGACAAAATAGACTTCAAAATAAGGAAAATCGAAAGAGACAAAGAAGGACATTACATAATGATATAAGGGTCTGTCCACCAAGAGGATAAAACTATTATAAATATCTATGCACCCAACACAGGATCACCTACATATGCAAAACAAATACTAACGGAATCAAAGGGGGAAATAGAATGCAATGCATTCATTTTAGGACACTTCAACACACCACTCACTCCAAAGGACATATCAACCAGACAGAAAACAAATAGAGAGAGGCACTGAATAACATATTAGAAAAGATGGACCTAACAGACATCTACAGAACACTCCATGCAAAAACAACAGGATACACATTCTTCTCAAGTTCACATGGAACATTTTCAAGAATAGATCATATACTAGGCCACAAAAACAGCCTCAGTAAATTTAAAAAGATTGAAATTTTACAAACCAGCTTCACAGATCACAAATGTATGAAACTAGAAATAAATTAAACAAAGAAAATGAAAAAGACCACAAACACATGGAGGCTTAATAACGTGCTCCTAAATAATCAATGGATCAATGACCAAATAAAAAGAGAGATCAAGCAATGTATGGAGAAAAATGACAACAATAATTCAACCCCGCAAAATCTGTGGGACGCAGCGAAGGCCATGCTTAAAGGGAAATATATTGCAATACAGGCCTACCTCAGGAAAGAACAACAATCCCAAATGAACAGTCTAAACTCACAATTAATGAAACTAGGAAAGGAAGAAGGAATGAGGTTCAAAGTTAGCAGAAGGAGGGACGTAAGAAAGATTAAAGCAGAAATAAATAAAATTGAGAAGAATAAAACAATAGAAAGAAAAAATGAAAGCAGGAGCTGGTTCTCTGAGAAAATAAACAAAATAGATAAACCCCTAGCTAGACTTATCAAGAAAAAAAGAGAATCTACACACATAAAAAGAATCAGAAATGAGAAAGGAAAAATCACTACAGACACCACAGAAATACAAAGAATTATGAGCGAATACTATGAAAAATTATATGCTAACAAACTGGATACCCTAGAAGAAATGGACAACTTTCAAGAAAAATACAACCTTCCAAGGCTGACCTAGAAAAAAACAGAAAATCAGAACAGACGAATTACCAGCATAGAAATTGAATTGGTGATCAAAAACTACATAAGAACAAAACGCTGGCCAGATGGTTTCACTGCTGAATTTTATCAAACATTTAGTGAAGACCTAATACCCATCTTCCTTAACGTTTTCCAAATAGCAGGAGGGAATACTCCCAAACTCATTCTACGAGAACAACATCACTATAATACCAAAACCAAGCAAAGACACCACAAAAAAAGAAAATTACAGACCAATATCCCTGATGAACATAGATGCAAAAATACTCAACAAAATGTTAGCAAACTGAATTCAAAAATACATCAAAAAGATCATCCATCATGATCAAGTGGGATTCATCCCAGGGATGGAAGGATGGTAAAACATTCGAAACTCCATCAACATCATCCACTACATCAACAAAAAGAAGGACAAAAACCACATGATCATCTCCATAGACGCTGAAAAAGCATTCAACAAAATTCAACATCCATTCATTATAAAAACTCTCAACAAAATGGGTATAGAGGGCAAGTACCTCAACACAGTAAAGGCCACATATGAAAAACCCACAGCCAACATTATATTTAACAGCAAGAAGCTGAAAGCTTTTCCTTTAAGTTCAGGAACAAGACAAGGATGCCCACTCTCCCCACTTTTATTCAGCATAGTACTGGAAGTCCTAGCCATGGCAATCAGACAACACAAGAAATAAAAGGCATCCAGATTGGCAAGGAAGAAGTCAAACAGGTACAGTTTGCATATGACATGATATTGTACATAAAAAACCCTAAAGAATCCACTCCAAAACTACTAGATCTAATATCTGAATTCAGCAAAGTTGCGGTATACAAAATTAATACACAGAAATCTGTTGCTTTCCTATACACTAATGATGAACTAGCAGAAAGAGAAATCAGGAAAACAATTCCATTCACAATTGCATCAAAAAGAATAAAATACCTACGAATAAACCTAACCAAGGAAATGAAAGACCTATACTCTGAAAACTACAAGACACTCTTGAGAGAAATTAAAGAGGACACTAATAAATGGAAATTCATCCCATGCTCTTGGCTAGGAAGAATTAATATTGTCAAAATGGCCATCCTGCCTAAAGCAATCTACAGATTCAAAGCAATCCCTATCAAAATACCAACAGCATTCTTCAATGAACTAGAGCAAATACTTCTAAATTCATATGTAACCACAAAGACCCTGAATAGCCAAAGCTATCCTGAGAAGGAACAATAAAGCAGGGAGAATTATTCTCCCTGACTTCAAGCTCTACTTCAAAGCCACAGTAATCAAGCCAGTATGGTACTGGCACAAGAACAGACCCGTAGATCAGTGGAACAGAATAAAGAGTCCAGATATAAACCCAAGCGTATATGGCAAATTAACATATGATAAAGGAGCCATGGATATACAGTGGGGAAATGACAGCCTCTTCAACAGCTGGTTTGGCAAAATTGGACAGCTACATGTAAGAGAGTGAAAATGGATTACTGTCCAACCCCATACACAAAAGTAAACTCAAAATGGATCAAAAACCTGAATGTAAGTCATGAAACCATAAAACTCTTAGAAAAAAACATAGGCAAAAATCTCTTGGACATAAACATGAGCCACTTCTTCATGAACATATCTCCCCGGGCAAGGGAAACAAAAGCAAAAATGAGTAAGTGGGACTATATCAAGCTGAAAAGCTTCTGTACAGCAAAATATATCATCAGTAGAACAAAAAGACATCCTACAGTATGGGAGAATATATTCATAAATGACATATCCAATAAGGGGTTGACATCCAAAATATATAAAGTGCTCACGCACCTGAACAAACAAAAAGCAAATAATCCAATTATAAAATGGGCAGAGGATCTGAATAGACACTTCTCCAAAGAAGAAATTCAGATGGCCAACAGGCACATGAAAAGATGCTCCACATTGCTAATCATCAGAGAAATGCAAATTAAAACCCCAATGAGATATCACCTCACACCAGTTAGGATGGCCGACATCCAAAACACAAACAACAAAAAATGTTGGCAAGGATGTGTAAAAAGGGGAACCCTCCTACACTGCTGGTGGGAATGTAAATTAGTTCAACTATTGTGGAAAGCAGTATGGAGGTTCCTCAAAAAGCTCAAAATAGAAATACCATTTGACCCAGGAATTCCATTCCTAGGAATTTACCCTAAGAATGCAGGAGCCCAGTTTGAAAAAGACATATGCACCCCTATGTTTATCGCAGCACTATTTACAATAGCCAAGAAATGGAAGCAACCTAAGTGTCCATCAGTAGATGAAAGGACAAAGAAGAGGTGGTACATATACACAGTGGTATATTATTCAGCCATAAGAAGAAACAAATCCTACCATTTGCAACAACATGGATGGAGCTAGAACAAAACAAAAACTGAAGGAACCAAACAGCCGCAGACCACAGAACCCAAGAATGGACTAACAGTTGCCAAAGGGAAAGGGACTGGGGAGGATGGGTGGGAAGGGAGGGATAATGGGGGAAAAGGGGCATTATGATTAGCACACATAATGTAGCAGGGTTGGTGACCCAGGAAAGGCAGTATTTACAGGGAAGAGAAGCAATGATTCTATAGCATCTTACTATGCTGATGTACAGTGACTGTAATGGAGTATTTGGGAGGCACTTGATAATAGGGTGTCTAGTAACCATAATGTTGTTCAAGTGATTGTACATTAACGATCCCAAAAGAAAATATATTGTCTTTTGACGCACAAAATTTTTAAATTTTCATGAAAAAAATATGTCTCACACACCCTTTAGGGACCTATGAAGTAGCTACTCCCCAAGCCAGGCATTTGGAGTGTGGAGGTGAAGGCCTGGGTTTCTCCAACACTGGTTAAAGCCCTAAGGTGGTTTGTACAGACCCCAAACAGGTGCTGATTGCTGGCTAATGTATTTCTTCCGTGGCTTTGGTTTTCTTCAGTTTGTATGGAATAAAAGAAGCTATTTACTTCTTTCTGCTCAACCTAATTCAGCTAAATGGACTCCAAATAAACTGAAACTTGCTGAGTGTCCTTCCTGCCTCCATCTGACTTTGGACTCTTCCTAACACTGTTTTCAGCCAGTCTTAGGTTCCTTTGCTCTTAGGAAAAGGCTGATTTAGTTTTAAATAATCCAAGTCATATTTTTAATGCCTTTCCTTTTGATGCTGATAGATAACTGTGTGAACAAAAAGCATAGACAATTCTTACAAAAAACATCCACGTGGTATAAAAGGTTTATTATCATAATATTCTGAGTAGTATATTTGAATACCTTTTATGGCAGTCTTTTTCATCATAGTGTAACTCTGGGGGGAAAATATGTTCCCAGCCTTGGGCAAATAACCTTTGAAGCAGAAATCAGTCAAATGGAGAAATAAAGTAGAATAAACCTGTTCATTGCTTACAAGCAGTCATCCACTTCTGCTTGCCCATGTCTCTCATGACCGGGCTGCAAAAAGGGGCCCCACCAAACCTCTAGGGTCCAGGTATGTGTTTCCTCTCTGCCCACATTGTAATCACCTATTGATATGGAGGTAGACTACTTCTCTCTACCCCTTGGAAAGGCCTATTGATATGGAGATGCACTAAGGCCAGGTGAAAGATTCTGGAAATATTGCAGTTTTACCCACATAGTTCATTTATAACATGAGTGGTAAAATTAAGCCTGCGAAAGGTTAAGAAGTTTGAGGAACTTTTATCAAGTGAACATTTTCATATAAATGATTATTGTTATTGTGTTTTGTACTTCCGGTCTTCTTTTGAGAAGGTGCTCTGACTCATCATTTTTTCTATTTTTATTCCTATTCCATTTACTTTTTATATGATTCATGAGTCTTAAATAAAAATGTCATTAATAAAAATATATCATAATGTTCTATTTTAAGGTAATAAATAATAAAAATTTAAAAGAAAAATATTTTCATTATAGCATTAATTGCAATATTAAAATATAGGCACTTAGATATCTGATAAGAGGTTGACATCCAAATTATATAAAGAGTTCATGTACCTCAACAAACAAAAAGCAAATAAGTCAATTAAAAAATGGGCAGAGGATCTAAACAGACACTTCTCCAAAGAAATTCAGATGGCCAACAGGCACATGAAAAGATGCTCCACATTGCTAATCATCAGAGAAATGCAGATTAACACCACAATGAGATACCACCTCACACCAGTGAGGTTAGCCAACATCCAAAACACAAACAACAACAAATGTTGGCGAGGATGTGGAGAAAAGGGAACCCTCCTACACTGCTGGTGGGAATGTAAACTAGTTCAACCATTGTGGAAAGCAGCATGGAGGTTTCTCAAAAAGCTAAAAGTAGAAATACCATTTGATGCAGGAATTCCACTCCTAGGAATTTACCCTAAGAATGCAGGAGCCCAGTTTGAAAAAGACATATGCACCCCTATGTTTATCGCAGCACTATTTACAATAGCCAAGAAATGGAAACAACCTAAGTGTCCATCAGTAGATGAATGGATAAAGAAGATGTGGTACAATGGAATATTATTCAGCCACAAGAAGAAAACAAATCCTACTATTTGCAACAACATGGATGGAGCTAGAGGGTATTATGCTCAGTGAAATAAGCGAGGTGGAGAAAGACAAGTACCAAATGATTTCACTCATCTGCGGAGTGTAAGAACAAAGCAAAAACTGAAGGAACAAAACAGCAGCAGACTCACAGAACCCAAGAATGGACTAACAGTTACCAAAGGGAAAGGGATTGGGGAGGATGGGTGGGAAGGGAGGGATAAGGGGCAAAAAGAGTCATTACGATTAGTATGTATAATGTGGGGGGAGGGGACATGGGGAAAGCAGTGTAACACAGAGAAGACAAGTAGTGATTCTACAGCATCTTACTATGCTGATGGATAGTGACTGTAATGGGGTATGTGGTGGGGACTTGATAATGGGGGGAGTCTAGTAACCATAACGTTCATGTAATTGTACATTAATGATAGCAAAATAAAAAAATATATATATATAGGCACTTAGATTATATGCAGCACAGGAATACAAATTGACAGCAAATTTTTTCTGTCCTTATTTTTTTTCTTTTAATATGTTTGGGAAATTTTCAAGCAAAGTTAACAGTTTTCTTTTTTGGTGAATACTACTTTGATAATCTAAATCTTACTAAATTAAGAATCATTTACAAATATAACAGGAACTCAAGAACATAACACATTCCATGTGGGTGATTTCATGTTTCGTATTTCTTTTACTTTTTTTTAGTTGAAATTATTAATGAAATGTTAATCTAATGCATTTGCATTCAAGTTCTTTAGAGGATTATTTTTAAATGAGAAGGTGGGAGGAACAGTCTGTACATAGCTATCCACCTCTGCAGCAAGGGAGCAGTGTGAAACCACAGCTGCATAACTATCAAGGGTACTCTTTTTAAAACCTCTAGTCAGTGGCATAATTATGTAACTCTAAATGTGCATGGAAGTCTCAAATTTCATGAAAAGTCACATGTCGAAAACATTTGCATGATACAATTTTTTTTGGCCCCTTAAGAGCCTGACATGACTGTTGTCACTTATGGTGTCATTGTAGGAACGTAGTTAAACATCAAAGCAAAACCTCATTGCAAACACATCAATGTATGCATTTAAGTTCATTGTATCTTGTCAAGGGATTCCAGCAGGGAAGTGAGACAAAGTGCTGACTGAGGGAAAAGTATTTCTCCAGAATGATTTTCCTTAAATATTTCATATCTAGAACATTTGTGATAGTGTAAAGCTATATGAAGGCCTCAGTTTTTATTCTTGGATTAACAATGTGTGACTTGTCCATTGGGATCACATATGAAAATGCTATAAATACCAGCTTTTGCAGGTTGCTACCTATACAAAGCACAGTAAAGGTCATAACTTGTTACTATGATATTGCCAACTTTTGTATTTCCAGAAGAGCTGATTCTGCATTGTGCTCGAGACAAAAGAAAAAAAAAACCTGGGGGCTGAGTTTTAACTAAAGAAAAAAACCTCAGTTAGGAAACAGCTCTTTCATAATTTCTCAGGACTAACATGGGTTTACTGGGAGTTGATATCACTTTAAGTAGGATTTGCTTTGTGACAAAGACATAGAGCTCTACCTTTTTTTTTTTGAGAATTATGAATATGGCTATTAGTTTGGAGATTGTACAATAAATGTGTATTCAGTTGGTTTTGTTCAGATGAATATATTGGTTCCTTTGAAATATTGACCACTCTGTCACTGTGGAGACTGTGGTACTTATCCACAGTGGGTAGCTAATTGGCAAAGAGATGCTTTTTGACAGGCAGCAAAATGGATCGTATTAGTTTAGTTCTTGCCTGACATTTTAACTTCACAAGAATTGAATAATATAGAAATGTAGTGTGTTAGACTAGTAGGAATTCATAGTTTATTATGTTCACATATTTATACTTATAACTACATGTTATAGGATTTGTGTCCCTACAAAAATTCATGTGTTGAAGTCCCGTCATAACCATATTTGAAACTATGCTATTAAAGAGGTAATTAAGTTAAAATGAGACTGTTAAGGTGGGGCCATAATCCAATATTGACTGTTGTCCTTTAAGAAGAGGAAGGGACAGCAAAGGTGGGCACACACATAAAAAAACGCCATGGGAGGACACAGTGAGAAGGCAGCTGTCAGCAAGCCAACTAGAGGGGCCTTCTTGGAGAGAAACCAACCCTGCCAGCACCTTGATCTTGGACTTCCAGCATCCAGAACTGTGAGAAAATAAATTTCTATTTAAGCCACTGAGTCTAGGATATTTTGTTATGGCAGCATTAGTGAACTAATACGCTACTAAGATACTATTCATGTATATTCTTGCTGTCCTTTCAACAAACAGATATAAGTGGGATTTCGGTTCAAAGGAGGTGTTTGGAATCTGGTGTCTTTCGATTTCTGTTTGAGTCCTTAACAAGAGTGCTATGCATCATCTCTTTTAGAAAAAGAATATGTGAATAGCACCTTAAAAAAGAAAAATTCCAAAGATACAAGGATCCACATGTCTTTTCTCCCTTGAGATATAGATACATGATTTGCCTCTTTGTTCTTGTTTTTGATAATTAATGAAGTGCATAATACAGATTAGCCTAGAATGGGGAAAATGCAAACATATTTATTGTGACTTCTTCCTTCCCCCACCTTCAATGCTGCACTCCAATTTTCCTTGCCTCGTTTACATTCTAGTAATGGGGTTTTTCCACAGTACTTTCTGTGAGGGATCTCTTTCTTCTGAAGGTAAAGACTACTGGCAGATGTGGTCTGAGTTCCATCTATGAGCCAGGAGACGTTTTACCTTTTTAAAGTTAAGCATTTGGCATGGTGTGCTGGTGCATAACCCAGTTCAGCAGCATATGAAACAGAACTCTCCATCCAGTGATGGGCCATGGCTGGGTGCTTGCACACCCTGCCCAGTGTCTCCCTTCTGTCTAGGAGAGGGTCACTGTCTTTCCACCTGGGTCCCCCTTATACTGCTGAGAGACAGAATCACAGGAGGCTTCCAAAAAACTGAGCAGTCAGAGGCAAACCACACCCAAAGGTGGAAAAGAACTGCTTTGTAAAGATTGGGATCACAGTGTTTCCTTCTTCCCTGTACTTCAGGGGATCACTGATTTGCCAGGTTTGTGGAAGCCTAGAATAATGGTGCACAAGTCCCCAGTTTGTCCTTTTCCCACATTTATTGTAATAGAGTTGGGGAAGAGAAAGGGAGTAGGAAGAAACTCCACAGAGAAAATTCTTGTGTCTTCTTTAAGGCATAGCTCATGAACTACTATGGCGACTCCCATATCCTTCAAAATGTGAACTCTGATATGGCCTTTATCACTCAGCTTTGCATCACAACAGGCGGCCGTGCTATTTGGCAAGCCCTTGTCTCTCACATCCAAACCCATCTTCAGCGCTGTGCTTCGGGGTGCTGTTTGTGGGGGCCACTCTTGGTCAGCCCCACCCTGTAGGTTGTCTAAGCTGAGAACCACAGTGGGGACAGGAAGCCTGGAGCAGAGAGAAGAGACTGCTCACTCCTGTTAGCTCGCGTCTGTACCCTGTAGCTGCGAGCTACCAGTGGTAGAAGCTCGGTCGCTTGCAGAAATCAGACCCAATTTATGGTTTCCTCAAATTTGCGGAACAGCTCGTGATGCCCGCATCAGACACCACCAGCGAGGAAGCAGTCTTTCCTTAGACAGTGGACTTCCGGTTCATCAGACCTGTGTATCCAGGCTTTTAAATGGTGTTAAACGCCATCCTCTCTGCTCTTCCTCACAGCCCTTGTCCTACTTCCGGCAGATGCTAACTCTGGGAAACTCTGTAGCTCTCCTTTTGCCTTTTCTGTTCTTATATACCTAGTTAGAAGTTCTTTTTAGCAGATTCTCCCCTTTAAAATAACTTTTGGAATTTCTGTCTCTTTTTAGGACCTAAAGTGAATTTCTCATGTTCTGGTTCTTCCTTAATTACCTGAGTTAATCAACCATGCCAAATAATAATGTAAATAATGCTGTCATTGCTTTATGAGCAATTTTTGTGTGTCTTGCTCCATGCTAGAGCTTTACATCATTTGGTCTTCACAACTTTGTAAAACGTTATTTTATTATCCCCATTTACCAGATGAAGAATCCAAGACTCATAAGAGTTATGGACAGAGGGAGTGAAAAATCTGCCTGATGTCAGGATCAGGATTTGAACCTCACTCCAAAGTCTAAGCGCTTACACATTCTATTAATTTGCCTACTTCATATTTGTACCTGAGTTCTTAGCTCCCTGCTCCTATTAGATACCTAATGTATTGCTTTTTTAGAGTAGGCACAATGGTTGCTAAATAATAAGTAGATTAACTAATCAAACTTTCTAGGCTGATGGTGCTTTCATCCAAGGAAATAAAGCTTCTCTCTACTTGTGCTAAATGAAATCTGTAGTTTAGAAGATTCTTACCGTAAGCCAGTAAGAAAGGTTTGATGTCAGACTGACCACTAACACATTCATCTCCTCAAGCTATGGTACCATAATCTCTCCAAATTAGGGTTTGCAATATAGATATGTAATGCCTCTCTAGATATGTCACTTTACTTTACTGTCAATGTGGGAATAGAAAAAGGAGGAACTCTACCAAATAGACTTTAACAACACATGCAAAAAATTGGAAAGAATTTGCTTTCAAATTATGGATTACAAAATAACCTATGGAAACATGGAATTGGCTGGAGTGAATGTCTATGTTAAATCAGTCTGTCTTCTGCACCAATGCTTCCCAAACTCTAATGTGCACATAGATCCACTGAGATCTTGTGAAATTGCAGATTCTGATTCAGAAATTCTGGGACATGGCCTAAGATTCTCCCTTCACACAAAGCTCCATATAATGATCATTCCAGTAGTAACAATGGCAGCACCACTTATTGGTCACTTACTATGTGTCAGTTAGATATCTCTAATCCTCATAAGGGTCCCATAAAGTTATCATTATTCTAATTGTTGAAATAAAGAAACTGAGACTGGGAATGAGATCAGTACCTGGTGACAGTTGCAGGGCTGGAAAGTCATAGGATTGGAATTCAAACCCATGTCTTCTGACTATAAATCTCTTGCTATTTTCTCATCAGGGGTACAGCATTGCAACCAGCTAAGTAGCTAAAAATAGAGCATGAAGTTTATATCTGTAAGATTAATCATGTAAAATATCAATTACTTATTAAACGCTTTGATACTTTGTAGTTAATCTGTTTTAGTGTTTTGTGAAGTTCATTATTTAAATTGTAATCTCTTGTTTATACCTTGTCTAAAAATATCACAGCCATTTCAGTAGTGTTACATAGTCTGGGTATTCATTATAATTGAGCAATTCATTAGAAAAAAACTGTGATGCAGATAAAGGGTATATGTATTTCTCTGTCAAACTTAAAAAAATAAAAAAAGAATGCAGTTGGGAATTGAATATGAGCATTTGCATGCCATGCTAACTAAAGGGCAAATCTGTATTAGCACCGGTGACTTTTAACTGCTCCATCATTTGTGGTCCACAGATTGAAACCAGATTAAGAGAAAAAAAATTATTTCACCAGAAGTCCCCAAAGATTTCACCTATAGATGTAGATAATGAGTGTTGCCATAGATACAGTATAATTACATCACCTGAATAGTATCTAAGGGAATTGGAAAATAAGAGACAAAGAAATAAGCTTAATTATTCATTTTTTGAAAAATCTCTACAGGCAATTTAACAGTAAAGTAGGGTGACTAAGGAACACATATATTTCATGCCCATATGCCACAGAAATAACTAATTGGGCACAATGTGCCGGTACTAATTATAGAATGATTGCTGAATAGAGAGTAGCTGGCGACTTGATGGTCCTCTTGCAATGTAGATGTGATGAATGTTTCAACGGGCTGATTGGCTGTTTTCTTTTTTGCATGAAAATTGGATTATAGCTGGTTTAGAAATTTTTTTCCTGACAACTTCCTGATTACTGAAAAGGCTGCTGGGGCAAGGACAGGAGGGTAAGCCTCTGAGAATTGAGAAAAGAGGAAAAATAATGTGACTTGATGATTCTCACCCAGAATGACTGATTTTGTGTGTTTTCTTTGCTCAAGCCACACAAACCCTCAGCCCCAGGAGTATAGGGTGGTGTGAACAATGGGGTCAAAAATTACCCATGGCTTTAATGTAAGCTACATCTACCAATGTACACATTTTCAAATCTCACCAAAACTGCCTGAAATCCCATCAGAAAATAATTTTAGGTTAATGAGATGTCCTTGAAGACCAAGGTTATCAAGAGTAGCTGTAGTATTCGTACTTTAGGCTGAATTGGATTATATTGTGTTCCCAAACTTGGTTGAGAGAAAAGAAATGATTGTAAGCAGAGAGGGTGTGGTAGGCAGAATTCTGAGATGGTCCCTGAGATTTCCCACTCCCCTGGTGTATATACCTTGCACAGTGCCCAGGATTGTATATATGATGGATTTTATTCCCACAATTAGATTATGCTATATGACACAGTTGACCTTAAATTAGGGATATCAGCCAGGTGGGCCTGGCCTAATCACAGGAGCCCCTTAAATCCAGGTCCAGAGGTCAGAAGTGGAGGAAACCAGAGATTCCATGCATGAGAAGGATCTGAGGCTCCCTTGCTGACCTGAAAATGGAGTCCCTGAGGCAAGGATGCGGGCGACCTTTAGTAGCTGAGAGTGGACCCTGGCTGACAGGCTCCCAGGCAACAGTGAACTCTGTGCTACAGCTACAAGGGACTGAATTCTGCCAACAACCAGAATGAGCTTGGGAGCAGAGCTTTCCTCGGAGCCTTCAGGTGAGAATTCAACCAGGCTGACACCTTGATTTTGGCTTTGTGAGACCCTGAGCAAGGAACCCAGTCATACTATGCTGGACTCCGGCCTATAGAACTATGAACCAAAAAAATGGGTGCTGTTTTAAGGCACTAAGTTTGTGGTAATTTGTTACACTGCAGTAAAAATTTAATACAGTGGAGTGGAACATGGAGGACCCAGAGGGACCTCTGAGTTGCAGACCAGGAGAGGATGGGTTGGTTGAGATGGTGAGCAGGGAATAGTTAAAGGACAGTGCATGCATGTCCCTTGGTGAAGGCAACAGTCCTCAGGAAGGCAGAGAGTCCAGGGAGGCTCACGGAGGGTTCATGATGTCCAAGTCTCTTTGAACATCTCCATCTGTCACACCCATCCAGTCGATGAGTCCAGAAGGCCAGTTGCTTCTATCAAGAACTCTTTCCCTCCACTTTCACATTTTAAGACTTTAAGCCCTTGATTCTCCTTTTTTGCAATTAGAACCATCAGTGGGGTTCTAGTTCTGACATATCATTATTAGTTCATTGAACTTGGATGAATCACTGTACCCATCTAGACCTTCTTTTTTATTTTTTAAAATAAACACATGGACTAATAAGGACTCTTGAGTCCCTTCCTGCAGTGGCATTTTTATGTCAGGCCGTCATTGTCCTATACTGGCCTTCCTGCGTCTAGTCTCTCTTTCAATTTATCTTTCAGATCTGATCACTTGCTCCCAGAAAAGGCTATCTTGCTGGAAAAGCTTTAAGGTCTAAAGTCTTTTGAATGCCATTCAAAAATCTGTCATAAACTAACATTAAAGTGACATGTTAGGGTCAGCGACCACTACTCATCCTCAAGTACTCCAAGTTCTAGGCAATGTGGACCTTTCACTATTCCCAGATATAATCCCAGGTTTCCTGCCTTCATTCTTCTCTTACAGTTCTTTGGGCATGAACTCCTTCATCTGAGTGTGGTGATCGAGCCCGACTAATCCACTAAGGTTTGGCTCAAACGGTACTTCTTCCAAGAAGCATTTCCTCATCCCTCCAACTGCGGATAAAAGCCTCCTTCTCTGAACCATAAGAGTAATGATTCTCAGAATCATTTGACTTAGTTTATAAATTTTTTTGTAGTATTCCTCCTTCCTGATAGTATTTCATAGTAAACATATGTACATGTATATGTGTTTATATATAATGCATATGTTTCTCTTTATATCTGATCATAATGAAATATTTACAAACTCCTTGAGGACTAGAAACTTATTTACTTGTTCTCTATGTTTTCAGTAGCATTTGGCAACAGGGCCTTGCTCACAAAGGGTTAAATCAAACAAAGAATGCTAATCTTTTGTACCTGTGTTGTATCTGGTCTGAAATTCTGCCTGTGATAGTGAACTTGAAGGGTGTTCTGTGATAGGACTTTATGACCTTGAATGTTGACCTTTGATGAGAGGTTACCCACATTGCATGGATTTCTCTTCTGTAGTTTTATACACAGATACACATGTATGAATATATATGTACACATGCACATATGTCAGTATATATGCATATAGTAATACATATATGTATCATTTAGAAATCTGTGTTTAGTTATTTTAGATAAAAGAAATCTTAAGCTTATTACCATTGTGCAAAGAGAGACTTCACTTCACTTTTTATTCACTTTTCTTTTCCACCTTAAATAGCAGAAACCACAATCACAAGTGTCTTCCTTCTGCGTCAAACTTCATGATAACATAAATCTACATTTTATATCTCCACCTCCTTTTTTGCACACTTGTGTGCAGATATTCTCAATCTGTACTCATGGGTGAGCCTTCTTCCCCCTTGATCATTTCATTTTCCTTTTTCTGATCTTTTTCCAGTTCCATCTATAGCTTGACTGAGAGTTGACACTGCTCTAATTCTTTTTCAAAATACCCATTCATGATCATGAAGACACCCTGTTGTCAGGGGTCACAGGGGTCAGTAGAATCATCGCATAAAGGCCTGTTGAGCATCCTGTAAGAATGACAAGAAACTGAATAGACATTTCAGAGAGAAACAAAAGTGCCCAGTTTTCAGGAGATCCAGCCAGTCCATCAATAACTTCCCCATGTGACGTACCAATAAACAGCTTGAAAGCTCGCAACACAGCTGTCTGTAGTGGATGCCAAGGAAACAGATGGTTGGTAATGCAGGAAGAATGCTTTCGATCACTTTGCATTAGGCTCTTTTGATTATGTACCAAAAATGGAGAAGGAATTGACAGGCACCAGGATGACTAAGGCAGGCTTTATGGCCACCACTTGTCAGCTGGAATATTTTAAACACATTGATGAAGGACTCTTGGGCTCACTCTACTTTCTCCCAGGCTCACAAAGGACTTCCCTAGGAAAAATATTGCCCTAATGATGGATGGGAGAAACTAAGGTTTCGAAGGAAATACAACCGAAGATGACCGGCTCTAGATCAAATGTTGAATCATTTCCAAGATCAGGCCTTCAGAAGCTGAGCTTTTGGTGTCCTTCTCCCATTCTAAAACTTTTATAGAGACAGTCACATGGCCAGGCTGATACAGTAACATCACATATTCCCTCTTGTACTTGTAGCAATGTTCCATGAGTGTTTTTAAAGAAAGAAACTAAGCAGGAGAGTAAAGCAGTAGAGCTAACAGATGTTAAGAGAGAGAGCCTGGTTCTCCAGGGTTTAAACATCTGTCTGTGATTACTTCCAGACTATTTCAATGCATCTGAGCCAGTCAGTTATCACCTCAACAAGCTGACCTGCAGGAGGAAGCCGGTGCTGCTACCAGGACAAGTATCCACAATGGAACCCTTGAGGCAGCCCCAGAGTTCCCTGCACCTCGCTGCTCCTCTGTGGGGGATCATATGCATCTAAAATTGACCCCTGAGCTTTATGATTGGAGAATTGAGGGCAAAATATACTTTCATTTTACTTGGTTTTGAAGCCTAAGGTTCATGATCTGTCCTGACTCTATAATGACAATGAAAACAGCAGGGCTGAATTATTGCTATTAAGTCTGGAACAATTTTAGGTGAAGAAGGAAGAATAGTGGGTGTGCTAGTTTTTTTAATCTGTACCAAAACTCATCCTTCTCTGTGGCACAAAGGCCAGATCTCTGCAAGCTCTGATTCCCAGATATGCTTGCTAGCTGACTTTGGGTTAAGTCCTGCCAATAAGAAGCATAAGAGGAAAGTTGGAGATGGAAGGAATGGGGAATGGGCTT
The DNA here is from genome assembly GCA_032199065.1 of Smutsia gigantea. Lineage (NCBI taxonomy): Eukaryota > Metazoa > Chordata > Mammalia > Pholidota > Manidae > Smutsia > Smutsia gigantea. The sequence goes on from JAVSCE010000180.1 coordinate 94,021, forward strand.
TCCTCCTGGTTTTTCTGGTTCCTATTTGTGTCACTCCAGCACGGCCATTGGCTTTGGCGACTACTTAGTTTTAGCATTACCAGAATTGGCCTTGAGAGGGCTGGCGTGACTTTATGGCCTCAGCATCATCAATGTGGAGCCCCCCCTCCCCCACCCTCCACTGCAAGCTCTTAGTTTGTTCTTAAAACCCTGCCTCTACTTCTTGCCCCCCAGCCCTCTTCAACACCCTGTAAGCAATTCACTACCTGAAATAGCTGCATCACTGGATGAGTCCTGACTGAGAAAGTGGCAAGCAGATGAATTAACTTGGAATAGGATTTCACAGGACAGCTCAACAGGCTATTTTGTTTCAGTATAGGGGAGGACTGTCTTCCCGGCTGTGGGAGTTGTCCCTTAATGGATGGGAAGAGCTCTCTGTGGGTGGAGGCAATCAGCAGGAAGTAGATGACTCCTGTCGGAAATGCTGTAGCAAAAACAATTAGATTTTGCCTGTAAGACTGGCAAAAGTGAAATATTGGGTAATGTATATAGTGCAGAGATGAATACACCTGGAGTAGAACTGGGTGCAGCTTTCCTGGAGGGGAGTTTCAGAGCACATAGTCAATCACCATTTCATTCTATAAAGGAATGCAGAACATAATCAGGATATGAATATACCATATGTCAGGGATATTGGTGACAAGGACTAATAAGAGAAATACGTGTGGAAACAGGCATAGAGTGGGGAGGTTGCCATCAGAGATGGGATGAATGAGGAAGGCTGTTCTGGAGCAGCTGCATTTGAGCAGAGATGTGAATAGCAAGCCACATGGGATTGTGAGGGGGGAATCTTCCTGGGAGAGGACAGGACAAGAGTTTTGGGGAGGAGAGGGAGGACCTTCCTCAAGGTTAGGAAATGAGGGAAGAACAGGAGGTAATGTCACAGAGGTGCCAGCGACCAGCTTGCGTGCGTCATTGTGGACAAGGACGAAAACACTCCTTTTCTTTTCTGAGTAACATCAGAATCCATTGGGCTATTTTTCAGCAAAAGAGAGCTGCAATATGACATGTGTTGTTTATGAAAGTCTTCAAAATTTGTTCAGCCTTTGACCTAGCAAGTCCACTTCTAAACATTTGCTTTAAAGCATTATCAGAAAAAAACGTCTAAGGATGTATGTGTGTATGTAAAAGAGCATTCACAAAGAGCTGCTAACTTTTTGAGCACTTAACCATATGCCAGACATTTATTCCAAACACTCTACACATGTTAATTCATTTAATCTTCATGAGAGAGATTTTATCCCTGCTTTACAGACAGGGAAGCTGAAGCATGGAGTTACTAGTCCAAGCTAATAAATGGCAGAGCCCAGATTTTAATCTAGAAATTCTGGCTCCAAATTCCACACTTTCAATCACATGGTTACAAATGGAAATAAGTTCAATTACACACAGTGAGAAAAGGCAGGTTCCCTAACTGTGGGTAATGTATCATTAGAAAAAATATAAATGCGTCTTTAGCATTGCATATGCATATAACAAAGTGTGCATGCTGAGTATTTCTTCTTTGTATTCCCAGAATTCCCTTTTTTCTTTGGGAACAGGTCGGGTCCTGGGCCTTCCGCCCCCCACCTTACCTTGCAGCTCTAAGCCAGGGCAGATTCCTAACAGAACACTTGGCTGGCACTCCTGATCCTCGAACCCCAGCGGTGGGCTCATGACCCCAAAGCTATACTTGAATCTCCAGGACTATCCGTCACTCTGCTTTCCTGGCCTGAGATGATTCATCCAGAAAAGAGCACCTGGTCCATGCTGGCTGATCAGAATCCCTCTCCCAGAAACTGAAATGGAAAGCCAACCCACAGCCTGGAAGTTGTTGGAATTGAGCCACATTCAGGGGAGCCCTTAGAGATCCCATATTCTTTAGCTGCCGTGACTCAAGCTGTGTGGATGCCCGCTTCCCTAAAGCCCTGCAGCTCAGTGTTTCTTTTGATTCTCTGATCCTAGCCCTTGTCTATTAAGTCCTCGGTTTTGTTTACATAAGCAAGCATTGCTGCTGCTGGAAAAACCAAAGACCTTTATCTAATATCAGCTAGAAGGACGTATAGCAGCACGTTAACAGTGAGTGAAGGAATTTTGCATGATTTTTGTCTTCTTTACAGATGACAAATACGCAAGGGTGAGGTTAAAATGCCTCAATTGATTTTGCTGCCTATTTATTCAGAATGTGACATAAAGCTCTGCGAGGTCTTCTGGTAGCCAGACTGAAGGACGGAGGCTATGGCAGATGCAGTATAAAGATACTGGACCATGGTAAAATACGAGTCATGGAAATATGTGACAGATTGAAACTTGGAAAGTTACAGACCAGAAGGTAGAACAGGCAGTGGAGGGTGGAGGTGCATGTGGGAAGGGGACTCATGACAAATCATATTTTGAAATCCTGGTGTTAGCATTTGAGCTGTGACTGTTGTAATAAGCACTCAATGGCATTTTGTGATTTACTTCCCTAAAACACATTATTAAAACCAATCAGTGATTGTGATTTGTGTTGTTGGAGACATGGTGCGTTTTCTGTACTTTGCCCGTGTTGGAGCAACATAGTTCTCTAGGGGGCCCAGATATTAAAGGGTTTACATACCCACAAAACAGACCCATAATGTAAATGGATCATGAATAAAAGAAGTGTTAGCTTATGGAAATCACTGAGCAGAAATACATATTTCAGTTATTTCTAAGCAGTGGCCTGTTATGATTGTTTATTTAGTTAGGCATTCAGCAAAATCCTAAAACCCACTCGTAGCCTTCATTCCTGCTAAGTTTCCCTGGCCTTGAATCAATTCCACAAACAGTTGCTGAGTGTTCCCTCTGTATCAGGCAGGGAGGGTACCAGGCAGTGGGGGCACAGAGCCATCTAAACACTTAGTCTCTGCCCCAGAGCATTCACAGTGGGGCAGGAGAGATGTGGAAGACAAATTCAATGCTCATCCTAAAATTTAAGTGCCCAAACTTGTACTATATAACAGGCATGGTAACACTTATTTTCTTTGTTATTATGCTCAGGCCCTGTGCCAGCTGCTTTACATCTTCACAGGAATCTTTTATAGCATATGCTATTATTGCCACCTTCATTTTACTGTTAAGTTAAATAGGCTCAGAGTTAAGTAACTTGCCCATGGCACAACTTTCAAACCTGGTGGACTCAGGATTACACACACATATGCACACACACGGACTGGCAGAGGATGTCATGGAACTCCAGAGCTGTAGCTTTTAACCACTGCCTATAATGCTTCCCAATCTTCCCTCTGTGAGAGGAGATGAACTCCCTGAAGATAGGAGGTCAGGATCTGTGATGGACTAAATGTCTGTGTCCCCCGCAAACTCCTGCGCTGATGCCCTGACCTCCAGTGCGATGGTAACTGGAGGTGAGGCCTTTGGAAAGGAGTTAGGTTTAGATGAGGTCATGAGGATGTGGCCCTCATGATGGGATTAATGTCCCTATAAGGAGAGACCTTAGAGGGCTTGCTTCCTCTCTCTCCCATTGCACACACTGGGGAAAGGCCATATGAGAATACAGGAAGGTGGCCATCCTGCAAGCCAGGGAGAGAGAACCAGGAGCTGACCGGGTTGGCACCCTGATCTAGGGCTTGCAGTCTCCAGACCAGTGAGAGAGAACTGTCTGTTGTTTACTGGCCCATTCTCAGTGTGTGATAGCAGCCTGAGCAGACTAAGATGGGATTGCTTTCTGAAAAGAGACACTGGGGCACAGATGTTCTGTCCTGGGCCTGGAGCTGGTCAGCTCCCCAGGAAGCAGGAGGCTTTGTACATCACCATCACTGTGTACAGAGAGCCCTAGGCAGGGGGAGAGACCAAGCTGAGTCGCAGCTGCACCAATGGCTTCAACTGATCCTGAGCTGGGATGAGGCTCCCAACAAGGCGAGCGGGGCACCCTCACCCTCCTGCATAGGCCCATCCCCGGGAGGGACCATGGGCCTGAGAGAGGCAGCTCTCTTGGGCCAGGCACAAGCCCCAGAGCGGGTGTCCGCTGAGTGCTGTGTCTGTCAAGACTGCCAGAGGCTGGAGGAAGGAGCGCTCCTGTCCTGGAGGGGATCGGGGTGGGACACAGGGCATCTCCTGCATTCGGTCCTCCATCTCCCAGGCACTCATGTCCCCATGTCTTCAGATCCAAATAAAACCACAAGCGGTATCTTCATGCACTTTCATGAGTGATGGAAACACGTTTTAGGGTTACATCTAAAATTATCTCACTGAGTCTTAAAGGCTCACAGAAACTAGTGCCTGTGTTAAGTCCAAGTTAACCACTACCTCTTCAACTTCAGCTTTCAGAAGGAAAAAAGATTGGATTCTGTGCATAATTTCACATTGGAAGACCACCACTATCATAGTAAGACAGCCTGAGACTCCCCAAATTCTCATAAGGCTGATGCCCATAAACTCAAGACAGGATTTTCCAGACTTTGCATATTAAATGGTGAATAAATGGTGCCAAGGTTCAAGTTATACTATACAAGTCAGGTCTCTTGTCTTGTTTTGAGCACTGGGATGTATCTTCCTGACAGCATGAGAGAAGCATGCTTCTGCCAACTTTTCTGACATCATTGGAATTCATGTTAATGACACTTGGGGTTCTTTTCAACCCCATCTCTTTTGTTTGTTTGTTTTTGGACCAGAATAATTTTTAAAATGTCGTTAGCACTTATAAATGTGATGTGCTTATTTTAGATGCTGAGTTAGGATTTAAATTCTAGATCCTACTCTCAAGAGAGATGCATTTGAAAGAAAAGAACACTAAATAAAAATACAAAAAAATCAAAGACCAATAAAATTTTGATGACCTGATAGCAATGCTGGAGTGTGAAGTAGAGGCATCCTGGGGGCAGACTTGCAGAATGTTCAGGGAGGTCGTACAGAGGGATATGTCTGTGGAAGGTCATCACAAGGTCATAGGAAAGGCAGCCTATTTACATTACGTGGCTGAGTAGTCAGGAATTGGTCTGGAACTCACCCACATACAATGTCAAATAGATCTCTTGTGAAGACCTTTAGTGGGTCTTCTCTTGCTAAGGGCAGGAAAGAATTTCATCGGGTTCCAAGCTCACATTTGGTTGTCCTGGCCATCATGGTGTAGAGCCTGAAAATAGTGATGTGCAGGCCTGCTCCAGCTCACAGTTGGCCAGACTCACTGTATCACAACATAATGGAGTCTGGAACAGAAATAAACATCCCAATCTATTAATTTTAAATGAGAAACGAAGCTGCCAGGTAGATTTGAAAGTCAGATTGAGTGATCCTGCATGCACCCCATCTAGGAGAATGTGCTATTATAAACCAACATTGTCCTGAAGAGTGGGCTGATGTTAGTATCCAGTCTGGTGCCCATCACTTCCTTAGGTTTCTACTTAACAAGGAGACTTGAGTCTATGTAGTGCAAGGCACAAGGACCAGGTCTGGCTATTTGATTCATCTTGTTTAATCTCTATTTTCAACTTCCTTCTTTTTTCCAAACATTTTTCAAAGTGGCTTAAAGGCCATTGATATGATTACTGGCTTTTAAATTTCCAGACTATACCAATCAACCAACCAACAACAACAGAAAAAGAAGAGTCATCAGTAAACATATGCAAATGACATATCATAGGCTACTTAACTGTTGCTTTTTTGCCAGGAGAATTATATGATGTGACCTCGGTGCATTAGCTGCAGGGAGAAATGTATTTGTTGGACATCTCTTTATAATATAAAATGAAATTGTGGCTAAAGGGTTTAACATGTTCATTTGGGTGTCTTTAATCTATGAAAAAACTATGGAATAATCATGACTCAGTAATCATTGTTACTAGTAGAAAATTACCTTAAAATAGCGTAAGTAACACCAGCTCACAGACTCATAAGATGATTTCAGGTGATGTCTGACACATGGGGCCTGGCTCACGTTATATACTCATTCAATGTCCTAATGGATGACTAAGTAAATAAATGAAAGCGTATATTGCTCGAGACCACAAACCTGGGATTTTCAGTCCTGTGAGGGAATGCCTTGGCTCACATTGTGTTCCTGGGGTCTAAGGATTTTCTTGGATTTTAGCTTTTGCCTGTTTCCAGGACCATCACAGGCTTAGAGCATCCGGGAAGGTGGACGTGGTGAGCTGCCCCACGCATGAGGCATGCTGACCGAAGTGCTGATCTGGCACACATCTCCCGCCCAAGTGATGCCAGAAATATCACAGGAACAGAAGGGCAAGTTCTGCATGTTGCCAAGTTTATTTTGTATTTTCTGCATGTTAAAAATGAAAGCCCACGCAACTAAGAGCACTCATTCTTTTGACAGGAAGTGATTAGGAAGAAAGGGGTTTGTGTCTGGGAACAAATTTTTTTTAATCCAAAGGAGAGCCAGGAAGTATGTCCATTTTAACATCATCCTTGGACCTGCCACAAGAGGCTACTGCCTTGAACCCTGGCTCCAGGGGACCCCACTCTGACTCATCACCAGGCACAACCCTCCCCACAGGATAAGAGTCTGTGGGGCCAAGAGTTATTTCTGCCGGTAGTCTTTGTAGACCCAGGAACCTGGTGCCTCCTACCCAGGCAACCCCAAGTTCGCTCCCAGGGCCTACACAGGATCTCCCCAGAATCCATCCTTTTAAGGGATTTGATGCCCTGGTGTGTTTACCTAAGTCTGAGGGGTCTCCAAGGGTGGCAGCTTGTGAGAACTGCAGGTGGGTGCGTTGGGTGGGTGTCCACATCTGCCTGTGAGTCCCCTCCCCCCACAGGACACCAGGGGTGGTGCAGTAGGCACAGGATAACAGCAAGGTGGGAAGGGAAGCCTGGCTGTTGGCTGGCTCTCCTAGAGCCCCAGTGTCTCCCAGGCAGACACCAAGACTCTCAGAAATCGGGACATGGCCTTCCAGGTCCCAATGATGGTATTATCTTTCATGTTAAAAGGATAAACATGTTTTATTTTATAGTTGGATAGCTTGATTTATAACCTAAATATTCACTTATCTGGGATGAAGGCCCCTACATGTTCTTTCCCGAGAGCCCAGGAACATGAGTGCCAGCACTGGAAACAGAGATGTGAGCTAATGTGTGAATTTGAAGGTGTTTTTATTCTCCTTCTGTACTTTTCCTCAGAAAGGTGCTTGGGTCATAAAAGAATATACATTAGGGTATGGTGTTCCTTATTTGTTTTAGAAAGCAGAAATGAAGAATTTGACGAGATACGTTTATAATTTTAAAAAAGAGCAAAAAATCTTATTTAAGGCTGGTTTAAGCCATTAGATCTATATCCAGTGTCTGTTTTCATGATCAGTGTTCTCTCCTTTGAAACTAAAAGTCTTCACCTCTAAATGGACCTGGGTGCACATGCCACCACTTTTGCAAGTGAAGTTCGCAACAGTTACGTAGCCCACGGGGGTCTCAGTTTTCTCTATTCACAGCATGTGCCATCATTTTTTCATGGGTCCCCTAGATCGAAAGAAAGACCTGGAAGTTTTACTTCATCAGCAGTTAGGTCCAATAATTTAGTAAATATTTATATAGAGATGCCTTAGTAGCCATTTGAAAAACAAATGGAAAGAAAAACATTTTTTTTTAATTCTTAAATTAAAAAGTCTGCTCTTCCTTGCTAACGGGATAGTGGCTGCCTGCTGCGCACTGCACGATTCCTCAAGCCTTGGGTCAGGTTGGAGAGGACCACCCTCCCTTTCCATCCACACTGACTCATGTGTAGTACTTGCTTTCTATCACACCATTGCCAGAACTCCAACATGGCAAAGAAGGATGTTATCCACAGGCACATGGTGTGAGCTCATATTGCAGCTGTGAGCTGCCTTCAACTAGGAGTTTGCATGGGGTCCACCAGTTGTCAGATATTGCTGTATTCCCCTCAAAAATGAAAATTATCCCACAGCACTCCTGTGAGTTCATTGTAACCCCCTGGTGCAGTCTGGGAACCACAGATGTAGATGTTTATAGAGTCAAGAGGATAATATAGCCTGAGAATGGTGAGTGATTATTTTCTCTGGCCAGTGGAGCAGCAATGCCAAAACTGTTTACTCTCTGTTACTGATTTCTGTAAAGATTAAGTGTTTCCTCAAGATATTTGAAAATAATTATTTTAGTGATATCATATTTTTGAAAAAAATACTTTAAAAATAATTTATAATAACTATAATTAGCTAACACTTGTTACTTTGAAGTTTCCAAAGCCTTTTGCCAAATTTTACTATGTTATTAGGGAGAATGATCCCAGAGAGAGAATATATTCTCCTTTGGGCCTCTTGCAATCCTACCCCAATCCCCACCATCTAGGCCTACCTCAAACTATGCAGTAAATTTTCCCTGATATGCATATGATCATATTTGTTGTCTCTATTAGCTTAGAACTTCCTTGAGAAATTTTCCGTATCTGACTTGGGTTTTGGCAAACTTTGTTACTTCTGTTTTATCACTTCTTGGGTCATAAGTGCCTGTTGTCACAAGCACAGTCTAATTCTTTTTAACTTCCTCACAAGCACCTTGATCTAGAGCATCACTAGCTGAAAAAAACTATGTGTTGAGTAAGTGAACAAACAGTTGGAAGGAATAATGAATGGCTGAGCCTTTCATCCCAGTGACAGGTATTTGCCTTAATCTGGGTGGAAATGAGAAATTGTTTTGTGTCATCATTTTTAGATCTATGTTCCCAGGTCCACTTAGTCTATTTTAGAAGGAATAAAAGAAGAGAAAATCACCAAGAGCACTGTTATTTCAGAGAAAATAAACCTGTGGCTTTCTCAAGCCTGCAAAACCACCAGGAGTGTTTTTAAAACCATGACAGTTTCTTGATGAATTTCAGGGAGGGAGAGTCACTGGTAATATATACTTTCACCATTGTAAATTTAAAGGAGCACTAGGCCCATTTTTCCCCTAAGCACTCAAAGAGTTTATTAGCTATTTTGAAAACAATAAGGTGTGAACGCATGAATTTTCATGGATTGGGAAGCCAAGCCACCAAGAGACTAAAACTTTTGGCCCTAATCACAGTTATTTTCAAATCCAAGAATCAAATTCAGGCTTTCCATCTTTCAGAGCAACTCACAGACTACTGTGAATAACGTGAAGCAAATACTGCTTTTAAATTGCAGTAGAGTGTAATATCTAAAGTAGCCAAAATTCGATATTTTTTATCTATGTTCACACCATAATATAGTCAATTGTCTTGTGAGAAGGCTTTTAAATCGAAACATTTAATTATTATCCCAAACCAAGGAGTATATCAGTTTCCTAGGTAAATCTCTGCTGGCATGTTGTTTTTGTCCGAAAGATGGATTACTGGGAGTTCGGATGGAAGAGCAGGAATGAATATTGAACAGGCAATTAAAGGAAAATTTTTTTTTTTTAGTTTTTACTGAACTAGAGGTTCATTGTTTGAATTCATTTTGTCTTTAAAGTGGTATGGATTCCTGAAATATAAGACAATATGAAAATATATTCCAAGATTGGATATAAATGATTTGGATGTTTTTGTTGTTGGTAAAGCACCAACTTATGATTTATTTCTCACAGTGCTGGCGTTAGGTAGGTGATCCTTCTGGTCTCCATCAGTTTGACTGGTCCTGGATGGCCTAGGATGGCCTCACTCACCTGGTCTGGGGACTCAGATGGCACGCCCGGAGTGAGAGGCTGTCTGGAGCCTTCCTCCACATGGCCTCTCATCATCTAGAAGCCATCTAGACCTCTTTTCCTGGTGGAGGGTTTCCAGTGACAAGAAAGGGCAAGCACTGATATGCAAGTACTTTCCAGGTCTGCTTTTGTCACATTTTTTAAATTTGATATTTGTACATATTGTTGAAATGATCACCACAGTTAGGTCCAGTAAACATGCATCACCGTACATAGTTATAAGTTGTTTTTTGTATGATGAGGACGTTTAAGGTTTACTCTTTTAGCCACTTTCAAATATGCAATACAGTATTATTAACTATCATCACCGGGCTGTGCATTACATCCCAGGACTTATTAATTTTATAACTGCAAGTTTGTCCTTTTGATCCCCTTCAACCGTTTGTCCCGCTCCTTGCATCTGGCAATCACCCATCTGCTCTCTGTATCTGTGAGCATGAGTTTTTGTTTGTTTGTTTTTAAATTCCACATGTAAGTGAGACAATATAGCATTCAGTGTTTTTCTTTGTTTGACATAATTCACGTGGCATAATGCCCTCATGGTCCATCCATGTTGTTGCAAATGGCAGGATTTCATTTTTTGTTATGGCCTAATGATATTGTATTGTGTATATAAATATGTAGCACATCTTCTTTATCCATTCATTCAATGATGGACACTTAGATTATTTCCATATCTTGGCTATTGTAAAAATGCTGCAGTGAATATGGGGGTATACATATATTTTGCAGTTAGTGTTTTCATTTTCTTAGGATAAATACCCAGAAGTGGAATCGCTAGATCATATGGTAATGCTATTTTAAGTTTTTGAGGAACCTCCATACTGTTTTCCATAGTGGCTGCACTAATTTACATTCTTACCAACTGTGCATGAGGGTTCCCTTTCCTCCAAATTCTTGCCAACAATTGTCTTTTTGATAATCACCATTCTAATAGGTATAAGGTAATATCTCAGTGTGGTTTTGATTTGCATTTTTCTGATGCTTAACAATGTTGAGCATTTTTTCATGTACCTATTGGCCATGATTGTCATCTTTGGAAAAATGTTTATTCAGGTCTTTTGCCATTTTTTAATTGGATTTTTCTTGTTTTTTGCTATTGAGTTATATGACTTATTTATTATTTTGGATATTAACCCCTGATCAGATATATGAGTTGCAAATATTTTCTCCCATTCAATAGGTTGCCTTTTCATTTTGTTAATGATTCCTTTTGCTATGCAGAAGCCTTTTAATTTGATGATGTCTCACTTGTTTATTTTTGCTTTTGGAGTCAGATCTAAAAAATCATCACCAAGACTGATGTAAAACACTTTTTCACCTAGGTTTTCTTCTAGGAGTTTTATGATTTCAGGTCTTACATTGAAGTCTTTAATCCATTTTGAGTTAATTTTTGTGTATGGTATAAGATAGTAACCTAGTTTCATTCTTTTGCATGTGACTGTCCAGTTTTCGCAACACCATTTATTGAAGACACTGTCCTCTTCCAGTTGTATACTCTTGGCTCTTTTGTCACCAATTAATTGACCATATATTCATGGTTTTATTTCTGGGCTTTCTATTCTGTTCCATTGATTTATGTATTTTTATGCCAATACCATACTGTTTTGATTACTCTAAGTTTGTAACACAGTTTGAAATCAGGGAACGTCCAGCTTTGTTCTTCTTTCTCACAGTTTCTTTAGCTCTTTGGGGGTCTTTTATGGTTCCATAACATTTTTAGAATTATTTGTTCTATGTCTCTGAAAAATGCCATTGGAATTTTGATAGGGATTGCAATGAATCTCTATATTACTTTGGTTAGTATGGATATTTTAACAATATTTTTTTCTGATGCAATTGTAAATGTGATTGTTAATTTCTCTTTCTGATAGTTTATTCTTAGTATATAGAAACAGCAGATTTTTGTATATTGATTTTGTATCCTGAAACTTTATTGAATTTGTTTATTCATTCTAACTTTTTGGTGGAGTCTTTATAGTTTTTTGCATATAGTATTGTCATCTATGGAGATCAACAGTTTTACTTCTTTCCAATTTAGATGCCTTTTATTTTTCTTGCCTAATTGCTCTGGTTAGGAGCTCCAATATTATGTTGAATGAAAGTGGAGAGAGGGGACATCTTTGTCTTATTCCTGACCTTAGAGGAAAAGCTTTCAGCTTTTCACCATTGAGTACGTTAACAGTGGCCTTGTCATAAATGAACTTTATTTTGTTGAAGTATGTTCCCTGTATAATTACTTTTTTGAGAGTTTTTATTACTAATGAATATGAATTTTGTCAAATGTTTTTCTGCATCTATTGAGATGATCATATGATTTTATCATTCTTTTTGTTAGTGGTGTGTATCATGTTAATTGATTTACAGATATTGAATAATCCTTGTACCCTGGAATAAATCACACTTGATTATGGTGTATGATCCTTTTAATGTATTGTTGAATTTGGTTTGGTAATATTTTGTTGAGGATTTTTGCATGTATGTTCAGCAGGAATGTTGGCCTGTAATGTTCTCATGGTGTCCTTGTCTGGTTTTGGTATCTGGGTAATGCTGGCCTTGTAAAATGAGTTTGGGTATTCCCTCCTCTACTATTTTTTGGAAGAGTTTGAGAAGAGTTGGTATCAATTCTTTGAATGTTTGGTAGAATTCATCAGTGGTACAATCTGCTCTTGGACTTTCATTCTCCTTCTTATAACGAACAATGATTTTAAACAGCACAACACAGGATAGTAACACAAAAGAACAAAAACAGGATAAAAGCAGCAGCCTCATTCCAGCAAGGATGTCAAAGAAATTTGAATCAATAACAAAACCCTATTACCAAACTGGGTACAAGGATGGCAAAGCAAAGGGAGTGGAGTTCAGACTTAGTGCTGACTTACTCTCATGGCCAGGCTTCCACAAACCACCAGCAGTAAATGACTAGGACATTCTGTGGGTATTGCAAGTGGTCAAAAACTAGGGTCTGCAGCACTGAATAGAGCAGACTGTCTTGATAAAACCTTCAGGAAACTGGAAATAAGCAAAGAACCACCCATATTGGAACAAATGGAGGTTGTTTGTTTAGGGCTTGCTATACAAGGGAAGTCAGCCACTGTCACCTGTGTTTAGCAAAAACTCAAAGGCAGGCTGAAGAGTTAGAAAGCTTTATAGTGAGAGTTAAAAAAGGGAAGGCTTAGGTGTGCCCCGATTAGAGGTTGCTGGATGGGGACGGTAGAGGAAGGCTAACCAGAAGTGGACCTCTTCTGAAATTGGTTTGGAGTATATATTTGCCTTTCTCTGGTTGGTTCTTCGTTGGAATCAGGGACACAAAAAAGGGAAGCCAGGAGTCTTGATAAAGTACTGATGGGGCCTATTTCTACAGAGGTTGTGGGTCAGAGTTCTGTTGTCATATACGGTTTTGTCAGTTGTCCATTTGTACATTCAGTCTCTTACAGTTATATACAGAACTCTAAAATATCATTTAATTTTTCTTCTTATGTTATTGAGGTATATTTTCAGTGTCATGATTAAATAGATGACTGCAGGACAAACTTATTTGCTTCACATAGATAACAAAGTGTGTGATATATTTTAGCTAAGCACTTTCTCCTTTTAAAAAATTAGTACAATAAAAGAAACCCAAATAAATATTCAGCTGGAAAATAGTAGTCTCAATGAAATTCCTGAAGGAAAATCCATTTTTATCTCCCTAAAATAGCCTAGGATATCTTCTCCTTGATGTCACTGCCATGCCTCCTTGAGCCTGTTTAAAAATGAGTAAGTGGCTTTAACCAGGTGTGAACTGAACCCTTTTACAGAGAAGAGAGTGACCTATTTTAGACCTTTGCACCCCTGACAAGTGTTATACTATGTGTCTAAGAAGCAAGGAAACCTAGAAGGCCCAAACTAGAAGAAACCTTTGGAATATTCACTGCTTCCCTGCAGCCTGTAAATGGAGTTTTTAAACTGCATGAGATCTTAGTACTTCATTATTCCAGCTGACTATCTGTGGCCTCTTAAGCTCAGTGCTGACGGAAGCTTGCCTATCAGAGTGGCACTGTATTGAGGAAAACGCTGTACCACTTTAGCTGTTACTTTCAGCAATCTCTACCCTCCTTCCTCCACCTCTTGCTGTGTCTTTCACGCACACCTCCTCTAACACCTCCATTTTCATTTAAATTTCTCCAGGGTAATGCAAATCAAGTTTTTTTTCAGTGAGCTTGACACAGAAAAAGATAGTTCACCTTGTCTGGCTCAGAGCCTGCCATATCTGACTAGTTTGATTTAGATTCCATGCCTTTGACTTAATAAGAATCGATTTCATCTTAAGCAATACAAAGCAATTTTTCTCATGTGAAAGCGCATTTTAAGCACTATACAAGCACAAGCTCTTGTTCATTTTTCAATCAGTTAAGTTTTATATTTGACTTGGAAAGCATACCTTACAAAAGGAATATGGGAGATTGAAACCCAAGGAGAGCAATGTGGTGTTCATATCATATTCACGTATGAATATGCACTTCAAAAATGCCCTAACCACATACAACTGGAAATGCCGTCATCTCCTCACCAAAGAGAGACGTACCAAAGGTTCACAGTTTTGTAGTCTCTGCGGGTTCCAGAACCTCTATGTCTTGTGCAGATGGCATGTAGCTTCTAATGAGCTGGTTGCATATGTTAAAAGTATCATCACTGCAGACAATTCAATATCCAATGGTTGACAAAGAAAGAGGGCCACTGCAATAAAAAAAAGTTAAAAAATCCAACTTAATTTATGCATGTATAACATTATCTCTGCCACTGGGTTTAAAATACTGCAGCAAAGAAAATGGAGAAAAGAGATGAAAAAAGATGGGGAAAATGTTGATAACTGTTGAAGTCAGTGATCAAGTGTTCCTTATATGAGTTCTTTTACTTTTACATATGTTTAAAATTTTTCTCAGTAAAGGTTAAGAAACCCCTCCCACATTGGAAAGAGGGAACATGAAAACAGTGGGTCACTCACTGGTCCATCTCATAATCACCTTGGACAAAACTAGCAAGGACTTCCTACCCTGGCAAAGGCCAGAAACTCCATCCTTTGACTAGGGGGTCAAGTGCCTAGCTCTTCTTGTTTCCTAAATCTGGGAGGATCTTCCCTATGGTCACTTGAGGTGAGTAATCTAGGTGTCCCTTATGGAAAATGTGGTTCTAGTGACCTACTTTCTGTGGGCATGGGTTCAAAGTCCAGGCACTGCCTCAGGGACTTAGCAAACATATAGCCCTGGTGACCAGGCTGGGGGTTCTGGGACAATATGACTCCATTAAAAATTAAGGAGGCTTTGATCCACTTCTACTTTTGCTCAGCATGGAATAGCAACAAGGTAAGATTATCTTGTCAGGTGGCTCAGAGTCTTTGAATCTAAAACCCAGCCCAGGGTGAGGTCCCTGGCGTCTCTCTCAACCCCTCCCTCGGGAAGCTTAAAAGAATGGCCTGGAGTGAGAAGGTATAGTCCATCTACTATAGTGAAAAGCTATAGTACATCTGCCCCAGCATGTATTCATACTTCTCCAGTCGTTCTTTTATAGTTTTCCTCTCCTCCTCACTCCCAATAAAAAGGTAGATGCTTTTTTGTTGACTAAGTATTATTATGAAAATGATGTCATCTGAACGATGCAGCAGCAAGTGCAGGTCGAGACATAGGTGATCTAGATTCTTAGGCAAGCTCCTAGTCTTGTTGTGGCCTGATAACAAATAGTTATGCAGATCAGCAGCAGTGTGGGACCCACACCAGGGAGCTCTGTTGTGGTATGTCCTGCATTCTGGATTTGGCTAGTTGTTTCCACTTGCAGGCACTTCTTTTTACTTCATCTTTCTCCTGTAAACCCAAAGTTGAGCATAAGGCAGCACTCTCCAAGAGAAGTACAATGAGGGCCACATTTGTGATTTTAAGTTTTCTAGTTGCCATGTTAAATATGTAAAAAGAAACAGGGAAAGTTGAATTTAATGATATACTTTATTTAACTTAATAGAGCCAAAATATAATTATTTAAACATGTAACTGATATAATAATTATTAATGAGCGACTTTCCTTTCCCTTTATTTTCATTCTAAGTCTTTGGAATCCGGTGTCTGTTTTATGCTCGCACCGCATCTCAATTTGGACTAGTCACATGTGAAGCGCTCAATGGGCCTGTGTGGCTAGTAGCTACTGCCCTGAACAGTGCAGGCCTAAGAGCTTGCTTGCATTCAGAATGGACATTTTCAGAAACAATGATTCATAGCTGGTGCTGGGTATCTCACATCACACCCTATCTGCTTTCCCCGCCATCTAAATACCGTTTTATTTTCTTATCAAAGAACTGCTTACTGTTTAGCTAACGTTTTAAGTAAGATAGAATCTCATGTTCCAACTGGAAATACCTGGTTAGGAAAACATTTTAATTGGTTATAACAGACCAGTGGAAAGAGAGCATAAATTAAAAATGATTCTTAGATGTCACAGATTCCCCTAGCATTAGTAAATTTGAGGAATTTAAAATATGATGACATGGGGTAGAGTTGCTCAAAACATTCATGTCCCATGAACTTCTCATTATAAGCATCTACTGTAGTATTTTATGTAAAATAGTGAGCTGCTATGCAGCAGACAATTGCGTCTACCCTAACAACGTTAGCAAGGTACAAAGTTCTAGTAAGAACTGTTAGTCTTATTTCGTAAAGATCATAACATTTTCCTCAGTATCTGCATAAGGGGAAAAAAGAATCTTGTAACCTAAGAGCTTTTATTTCAATAAAATTAATGGATGAGTTATACATTGCCTTTACAATATGCATTTGACTATGTTTTGTTTCAGTGTATGGATTTATCATTTAATAATATGAAATGCATCTTGGTAGCAATTTTGTTGATAAATCTGTATCAGACATTTATCACAGGGCCAAAATTAGAGGTAATTTAGTTCCTGCCTAAAGTTGCTTCCCTTTGGATTTGATGAGAGACTACAGGAACTGAGTACCTGCCATTTCTGAGCCTGTTCTGAGTGGGGCTGGCTTATTGGCCTCTGTCTGGGGCTGCCTTTCTTCTGGGTGTCCATTCCCCTGGGAAGAACAGGCAAGAGGGCAGAATCAGGGCCTCTGACCAGCTGTACTTCCTCACAAAAGGAGAGAAGGAGACAAAGAAGCAGCAGCCCCAGGAGAAGGAGGGCTCAGTGCATGATAGCTAGAGCACCAGCGTCCTGCCTCATTTATCCTGGGCTTCTAGAGAGCTGGCCATGTGGGGGGCCCTGAAAGAAGAAGTCTATCAGTCTCCTTTTTAAAAAAAAAGTAATGCATTTTTTGGATTTATGTAGGCCCACTCCTCCAAAGAGTGCAGCATTTAAAATTTATTAAGCTTTGGAGCTCGTCAAGCTCTCTGAGCTCTGAGGGCTGCTGAGGATTTGACTATTCCAGAAATAAAAGGGGAGGGCCTGCTATCTGTCTTTGTTGAGTTCCCTATCTATAAAGTAGGAGTTGAAACAACCTTGTTAAGATTTTAAATTCCTTGGCTACAATTGCATACCTAATCATAAAATATTATTTTGTCTTCTTTGCAGTGTTTTGAGAATAACTTTAGTCCAGTGGCATGAATCATCACCAAAGGGATGAGGAAATGAAATCTGCACCTGGGTGGGTGTGTGATTCTGGTTCACAGCTTCTGCTGTAGAGCCTCATAGTGCCCCTACCACGGATCGTTTCTCATTTTCCCAGCAGAGAGCATCTGCTGCTAAGGCAAATGAAAATCATTTGGAACCAAAACAACAGAGATTGGGTTTTAATAATCATATATCGTAAATGAGCTTATCACTGTGTGAACATTGCTCTGAGCAATTTGGTGCACCATTTATATATTGTCTAAATTAGCATAGTGCTTTTCTTCCAAGGGCTGAAAGGCTGTGTGTGTATCACTTGGCTTTGTATTACAGAACAGAGTGAGCAGAGTTGTCCTAGATAGAGATGAACAAAACATGCGCCCTTCTTTCCGTTTAGGTTGGTAGCCTGTGGCTCACAGAGAGGCGGTGCACTGCAGTGGAGGGAGTAGCAGCTTGTCTAAGGCCCAGCTAACTCTCACCTCAGCCTGAGCAGGCTGGGCAGTCATAAACCTCTAGGAGTGATAGTTTCATCCCCAGTAAAAGGAGGGCAAGGCTACCTTTTTGTAAAGATGTGAGAAGATCAAATGAAATGACGTATCACACCATCTCCCTTGACTCAATACCCTGTCAACACACCTGTTCGACCATTCATTCCTAGGTTGAGGTTAGTTCCAGAGCCTGATTTTTCATTGCCTGCTCCCCACTGAGGAGACCCACCGGAGAAGACTTAACAGCGCACATTTGGGTGCCTCTGTCAGTTCATGTATTTCATGGTCTCCAACCCAAGCTGGGTCCCCCAGACTGCCTGGCAACCCATTTTCCTAATCAGTTCTCTCCTCTCTCTGCTCATCCTATTTTCTTTTTTTTTAATCTAATTTTTCTTTGCATGCACAATGCTATGACTTACTGTCAATTCCCAGCAAATGACTCTGACTCTTACTGTACTGAGACAAGAGAGAAAGAGCAAGGGAACCATGCAATGGGAATTCTTGTGACTTTCTAAAGCCTGAGCTTAAACTCATCAGCATTCTTGTTCATCCTTCCTCTCTTCTTAGCTCTTGTTGTGAGATACTTAGACCCCTGTTCCTGGCTAATCTTCCCTCTTTTGTTCTGGATCTCATCCACCTCCTTAGGAGCTCGTCTATTAATAATCATCCACTCTTTTCATTCTATGCTATCATTTCCCTCTTTAATGACATCTTGCCATGACACCTAATTGCATTCAGTATTTCCATCTTCGCAGAAGAAGTCATCCCTGGACTTGGGTTCTAATGTTGACATGACTGAGTGCTTCCCTTCCCTTCACCATTAAGCTTCTCAGAAGAACCCTGTTTCTTGCTTCACTTTCATTCCCTCTTCAACCCACTGCCATCTGACTACCACTTTACACTTTATGGAAACTGTTTTTGCCAAGCTCATCTATGATTATCTTGTTTTAAAACCCAGTGTCTACTTCCAGGTCTTCACCTTGTTTAACTTCTCTGAAACATTTGCATTCATAATTCTTCCCTCCTATTTAAAATATTCTTGCTCTCATTTTTTGGAATTTCATACTCTGGTTTTCCTTCTATCTCTTTTCTACTCATTCTCAGCATCCTTTGCTGGTTCCTCTTTCTAGGTATGTTCCTATACATGGTATTACGCAGGTTTCTATTCTGGGATTCTATCCCTTTTCATCTCAACACCATCTTCCTGTGTGACAGCAACAATTTCCAAGGTTTCAGTTAGAAATAATGAAGCCAGAAACTATGACTCTAGCCCTGCTTTCACTGCCAATTCTAAGCCTCCACAGACTTCCCCTGGGTAGTTAGCTTCCCTTTAATGTCTCCTTGGCCTTTCAAGCTCAAGTATTTATATGGAAAGCTCTTGTCTTCTCCCAACCTGTTTTCTTCCTGTCCCAGTGAGGGGACCTACCTTTCACTCAATTGCCAAAACCAAGAATCTAGGTGTTGTTCAGGACTTTCCCTTTCCCACAGGGTATGCAAAATGGAGGAAAGTCTGAGTCCTAGACCTATCATCTGTTCGCATCTCTGCTGATTCTGTCCATTGTCTCTCACTGAGATTGCAGACACACTTGCCTCTGGCCTGGCCACTCCACCATCCACTCCCCCTTTGGCACTCACAACAATCTCAACCCAGACTCAATGCTGCACATTTCCCTCTAATTATTCCATATTGCTTTATTGATATATACAGGACACTTCATAAGCTTGCTTCTGTTTCATGTTGTGGATTAATCTTTGTTATCCCTCATCCTGAAATTCTGTGATTCAGACAGACTGAAAAATGGAATGCCCCATAAGTGCGTCATGCTTACTGGCGCATGATCGTGCATATGCATTTCCGTCTTCCAGGAGCACCCTTCCCTTTTCCCTCCCAGACTCATCTCACTAACTCTTACCCACTAAATGTCAGCTTCCAGCCACCTCCTCTAGGAAAGCTTTATTGGCCTTTTCCCTGTCTTCCCCAATGACCAGCTTCCCCTATATGGGCTCTATAGTGTCTGCTATGACTTGGTGTTCAATAATTGACAGCCCATTCCTCCACCTCCTTTTCATCCTTCCTTTCCAGTAGTAGTAACTGTCACCACTGTTGTCATGGTGGTAGTAATAGTAGACCAAGACCTAGAACTAAAACTTTTAGATTCCAGTCCAGTATTTTTTTCCTGAAGGACTGTATTATTGTTATGTTTACCTATCTGCTTCTCAGGGAAAGCCTTGATTGCTACAAATGATAATTATGAGCTTTAAGAAGTCCCCAACCATTTGGCAGGCCCTTTGATCTCCCAGGTGCTGAGCATTATTGATCTTAGTTCTGCATTACCTTCGCAAGATGAATGTAAATTAGAATGAGTTAAGAAACACTTTCAGTATTGTTCCATGAAGACTCAAGAGTATGGCTGTGTGGCTCTTAACCATAGCGGTGGTGTGATAATGTAACAGGGCCCCACGAATGGAGGAAACTCATCTTTGGTCAGTGCAAAGATGGCTATTGAAGGGAAAGAGGACAGCAAATGCCAAGTCAGAGGCCACCCGAACTCAAGCCCTACAATTTGTAAGAATTACTCGGGCTCCTGAGATTGAATATTCACAAGAATAAAGAAGCCAGCAAAATATATGGTATGAGTTGGCTCCCATATTCAAGTGACCTTGATTGATGTGGAAAGTTTTTCCTCTATTTTTAAGGCCAAATTCTTGTGGATTCTAATTTTTACCTAAAATTTGTATCCTTTCCTTGTGAGAAGAATGTGAAACTCTTCATTTGATTAACACTACATAATATGCTTTTCAAGTTGTCAGGTCTGTAAATATTCAAATGAGAGAAGTCATTGTGCTTTAGTAACATGTACATCCTTTGTTCTGGATAATGAGCACAAATATAAAAGCCTAATTACACTGCTGTTTTACACTCCATGGAGTGTTGACAACTTGTGAGACACCTTATAGAGAACAGGAAAAATACAGTCTCTGACCTGAATGCAGACTGATAGTCCTTTAAAAGAATTGATTTTCAGTTGATTATCAAATATGTCATTATATTTCCTGGAATTGTTTTAAAGAGTAACAACTGTAAGTAACATTAATAGGTATGGAAGATAGCACAAGTTCAGATTAGTCTTAAATGTTTAAATGTGTAAAAAGACAGACACTATTTATAAAGTATATTTTCATCATTCATTTTGTGGAGAGCTATATCTGAGTGGTTTGATAGGTGAGGAAGTACAGTCTTCTGAATGGCTGCCAAAGCAATCTTTGATCTGGCTCTTTAAGATGCACTTGCATGTCTGATACTCTCTAGGTTCTATTATTGCAGAAATGACTGTGGCCTGGCCTCTGCCTCTCCACTGCTGTCATAAAGCATGCAAGCTATCCATGAACAATAACACAACCGTGGGCAAAGTCAGAGGACGTTCTAAGATCAGTGTGAGCAGCTGCCAGAGAACAGGTGGTCCTAGTGAATCAGGTGACTCAGGAAGATGAAAAGATGTTCATCGGATAGACAGCAAAGGAACTGGGTGGGAACCAGATGATGGAGGACATTATTAACAAAGTTACCTAATAATTTCTTGTTTAAATTGGGGTACTTTTGATAGTGAAAGGGAGTTATTTAATAACTATGCTGGAACAGTGACCAATATTGGGTAAATAGGGTTGAATGACCACCCTACTTATAGCATGCTCATGTTTTGGGCAGTAGCTGAATGGTTTTGAGGTTGGAGAGAGACATGAATGAATTTTCATTCTTAAAGGTCATTTTTGGTGGCAATGCAGTAGATAACTAGGAAGGGAGAGAGGGTGGAAAGAGTGATCACCTAGCTGACTAAGACATTCAGTCAGTCCCCTAGGTGAGAGTGCTTAGAGCCTCATCTGACGCAGGAACCACAGGAAAACAGAAGGGGCAATACATGTGAAATATACATAAAAGTAAGAATCAGCAGGACTGAAGACTAGATTTGGAATATCAAGAGAAGGAAAGATTTTTAGGATAACTGCAGAGTGTCTGGGTTGGACGATTGCATTGATGATAGTGAAAACAATTAAAATAAAGATCCAGAAAAGATCAGTAGGTATTGTGGAGGGAGAACATGAGATTAGTCCTAGCAGGCTGAGCTTGATGTGTTCATGGGACTCAGTGTGAATGAAATGTCTAGTAGCTGATTGGAAAGATGGACAGATGTTCAGAGAAAAAGTCATAGCTGTAGACGAACATAAGAAACTATTGTAATTACAAAACTACTTGGCTTCAGTTGAATGCTTCTCACTGTCAGTACTTGCTTGAATTCCTGGAAGGGCCTCTTTGACTTTTCAATATTAGTTATTTTAATGTAAATGTGTCTATTAGAAATACAACTCTAATAGTACTTTCTACTGCATTCTTGTTTTATAGCAAGTGTTTTCTCTAACTATCTCATTGGAGAAGATTTACTTGTTTTTATAGTTCTGTTTCAACACACTTTGCACAGGTTGTTTCCAAAGCTATCACATAGGAAACTTTTATGATTGCCAGAGCCCATTGACAGACATTGATAATTCCATTTAAGACCATTGTGCTTAAGGGTATGACCCACACCCCACATTCCATTCTATTGTTTCATCTGTCATGTCACTGAGACACATTTAGGTATATTGCAATGAAGCAATCCAGTTAGAAATATACCTTAAGCTCAAACATGCAGACAGTCATTCATTTACTGTTCAAACAGTTAGTTAGGCCTTACTGTGTTCTCGGTGCTTTTAAAGGTGGGAGGGTTCAGTAAGCAACAGTTGCTCTCCCAACCCTAACTGTAATTACAGTTATGATTCTAGTCTTGATTAGGCTGATGTAAGGTTGTCCTGTACGACTCTGAATTTCTACCTCTGACTCCATTATTCCATTGTCTCCTGGGTCATAGCCTTCCCAAATTTGAATAGTATAAAACTTAATTAATGGACAAAGTCTTTAAGTAAGAAATACTTGACTTTTTAGCAAATGTGATCGTGTCACTCTCCCATTTAGATATGTTCAGAGGCTCCAGTGTCTCTAGGATAAAATATGAACTCTTTGGCATGCCATATAAGGTCATTCCTGACATATCCTGGGCCCATCTCTCTGCTTATTGGATCTCTACCTTCTCTCACAAATTTTTCTGTTCAGTTGTATGAGTCTTATTTGCATTATCCACAAATGGTCCTTTTATCTCTCATTCTGGGTTATGCTTTTACACTTTACTCCTTCTTCCTAGATCATGCTTAACTCTTTCTTCTTCTAAATAACTTGTCCTTCAAGATTCCTCTAGGTATCACTTCCTCTGAGAAACATTCTTTGTTTCCCAAACTGAGTTAAGGGGCCCTACTACTTGTTGTTATCAGACTCTGTATTGATTTCTATCCTAGCACCTACCATACTCTATTTCAATTTGTCTCCTTGTAACAGACATATCCTTGTAGCTAAGAACATGTTTTCATCTTAATATCCCCAGCACTTCACTCAGTACCTGAGTTGTTCAATAGATGTTTGTTGAGAGAAATGAATGAATGACAGAATGAACTTGCTCCCTATGGCATCCTGTTCCCCAGGATCCTAGCACCCCCTGTCTCCCTCCCTCCTCTGCCACTCTAAGGTTTCCTCTCAAGGCCAGGAACACTGAATGCCCTTTACCCTCCCAAAGCCATTCTCTTACTCAAGGTCAGAGATGCTCCGGGCTCCCGTGACCCATTTTTCCATGCAATTGTCCCTAAACTATGGAATATTCTCTTAGGATCTCAGGCTCTGGGGCTAGCCAGAAGCAAGGAATGTCTCTGAGTAATTTTTGTCATATTCCAAAGTAACATTTTTCATCAGTCAATAGATAAACAGAAAGTGATCGTTTAGTAAATTGTTTATGTTTGAACTGTGCTGGGCTTTTTGTATATGGCTCTGGAAAAAATATACATGGTCCAATTCAGATGTAGATAGCATTTTTCATGTACATAGCATTTTGAAATCCACATTATTTCATCTATCTATAGTCTTCATAACCTTAGAAAACCTTGTCACTGAGAGCTGCATCTCTGGTGGAGGAGCCAACTAAGAAATGACTACTTTGGACATAATTTTGAACCAAAGAAGGAATGAGAAGGATACAGTGGAAGCCTAAGGAAACATGGCCATGATATCTTAAAGCAATGAGTCTCTATCTTTAGGAAGTGAAAATAGCATCAGCAATTTGTTTAAAATACACATTGCTGGTTTTTACCTCCCAGAGATCTTTGGGGTCTGAGGTAGCATCCCAGATTCTGCATTATCCAGCATACCAGGCAGGTAAAGAGAGGATGGACTTTGATTTTAAGCAATATGTTTAAGAAACACTTGCTAGAGTCTGTGAGGAAATGGAAAGAAGATATTTGGAGTTTGTTATCTTGGATTCATATACCCCTATTAGTTACTACTTTGGGAAATATTCTGAACTCCTAAGGGCTTTAGTTTCTTTATGTGTAAATCAAGGGTCTCTCCAGAAATAGGACCAGAATATTTTATCTTGCTATCTCACGAGGTAATTTAGGGCCTGTAATTATGTTTATAAGGGGGATTTATAAACTGTTGAACCCAAGAAAGTGATAGTGGGCACTCTAATGCTGTTTATTTTGGCGTGTCCTTACAACAACCCTGCATGGTAAGTTTCCAAAGTTTACAAAAAAAGATTCCTTGGTTCTATATCATGAAACTTTAGAGGGAGAAGGGAGCTGAAGAGAGTCAGCTTTCAATGATTGATTCTTCTCATGTCACTGCTTTTAAACTCAGCAAGGAGCATGGGGATCCAAAAGATCCCCAGCCGAATGAGTCAGGGAGTTCCCCAATGAGCACACATTTTTAAATTATATGTATAATAGAAAAAAGGGAAGGAAAAAAGATGGTGGCGTGAGAAGTGAGGCAGAAATCTCCTCCCAAAACCACATATAATATGAAAATACAGCAAATACAGCTATTCCTAAAAGAGTGATAGGAAATAAGATTGCACCAGCCAGTCTACATCTGTGAAAAAGAACATCTCATGGAAAAGGGTAAAGTAATAAAAACACAATCTGGGGGATCTGAGCCCTCCCCCAATTCCAGCTCACTGGAGGGAGGAAGACAGTCAGAGTGGGGAGGGAGAAGAAGCCCAGGACTGCTAAATACCCAACGCTAGAAATCTACTCCGGGAGCACAAACCCACATTCCATGGTGCTCTGGAGATTAGAGGGGCTGAAAACTGAAGTCAGAGACTAAGACTGCGAACAGGTTCCCACAACCGTCTGCTCTGGGATAAAAGAAAGGGAGGCATTTTGAAAGACTTCCCAACAGTGAGTGGGCTGCTAAAGGGGCAAGGAATTAGGAGAAGGAACAAGTGGACAAAATGGTCCTGCCACACTCAGCCCAACTGGTTGGGAACTTTCAAGAGCTTCAGGTGCTCCATCCTCCTGGCTGGCAACTCAGCCCTGAGGCTCCCCACTGTGACAAGCACCCTGCTGCTTCTTACTCACCTCCAGCACCTGTGCACAAAAGCCACTGCTCCCACCATCACTCCAGACCAGCCAGAGAGCAGCTCAGCCTAGAGCAACTACACGGCTTAGGGAAGAGACTGCCCTCTGGGCACAGCTCACCGGCCTGACAGAGGAGGCAGGCCCCGTGGCCAGGAAGCAGAAAAGGGCTCTGTTCTGGCAGGCACCTGTGCAGCTCACCTGTGACTCCCACTATTGCTCTAGGCCAGCCGGAGGGCAGCCCCGCCTATGGCAGCTTAGGGCCTTAAGGTAGAGCCTGCTCTGTGTGTGTGGCTCACTGGCCCTAGCAGCAGAGGCAGGCACTGTGGCTGGGAAGTAGGAAAGGGCTCACTCTTTAGGGTAGGCACAGGCACCAATAACCTGCAACTACTGCCATCACTCCAGGTTCTGGGCAGCGCCAAAGAACAGAGCTTCTGGGCACTAGAGGGCACTGCCTACACAAACCTAATATTTCTCACTATCCAATAGGATTATGAAAAGGCAGAAGAAGAACCTTGTTAAATCCAAAATCCCTCAAACACCAAAAAGAAAGCTCAGTGAGACTGTAATCACCAATCTTCCTGAAAAAGAATTCAAAATAAAAGTCATAAGCATGCTAATGGAGCTACAGAAAAATATTCAAGAGCTAAGGGATAAATTCAGGAGGGAGATAGACACCTTAACAATACAGTAGCTGAAATGAAACATACAATGAAGGGATTTAAAAGCAGATTAGATGAGGCAGAGGAGATGGTAAATGGAATAGAAATCAGAGAACAGAGAATCTGAGGCACAGAGAGAAAAAAATGATCTCTAGGAATGAAAGAATATTGAGAGAACTGTGTGACCAATACAAACAGAACAATATTCACATTATAGGGGTACCAGAAGAAGAAGTGAAAGAAAAGGGGATAGAAAGTGTCTTTGAAGAAATAATTCCTGAAAACTTCCCCAACCTAGAGAAGGATATAGGACCTCAGGCCATGGAAGTGCACAGATCTCCCAACACAAGGGACCCAAGAAAGATAACACCAAGACATATAATAATTAAAATGGCAAAGATCAAGGACAAGGAAAGACTATTAAAAGCAGCCAGGGACAGAAAATAAATAAGGAGACAGAGGCACTGAACAACACATTAGAACAGATTGACTAAACAGAAAGAGCCTGAGCAAATTAAAAAAGATTGAAATTGTACCAACCAACTTCTCAGATCACATAGGTATGAAACTAGAAATAAATTATGCAAAGAAAACAAAAAGGCTCACAAACACATGGAAGCTAACCACACGGTCCTAAATAAACAATGGATCAATAACCAAATTAAAACAGAGATCAAGCAATATATGGAGGCAAATGAAGACTACAGCTCAATGCCCCAACCTCTGGGAAACAGTGAAGGCAGTTCTAAGAGGAAAGAATATAGCAATTCAGGCCTATTTAAAGAAGGAAGAACAATCCCAAATGAATAGTCTAAATTCACAATTAATGACTGCAAAAAAGAAGAACAAATGAGGGCCAAAGTCAGTAGAAGGAGGGATGTGATAAAGATCAGAGAGGAAATAAATAAAATCGAGAAGAATAAAACAATAGAAAGAATCAATGGAAGCAGGACCTGGTTCTTGGATAAAATAAACAAAATAGATAAACCCCTAGCCAGATTTATCAAGAAAAAAGAGAATCTAAACACATAAAAAGAATCAGAAATGAGAAAGAAAAAGTCACTATAGACACCACTAAAATACAAACAATTATTAGCAAATACTATGAAAATCTATAGGCTTAACAAACTGGATAACCTAGAAGAAATGGACAACTTTTTAGAAAAATACAGCCTTCCAACACTGACCCAGGAAGAAACAGAAAATCTGAACAGACCAATTACAAGCAATGAAATTGAATCAGTAATCAAAATATTACCCAAGAACAAAACCCCTGTACCATATGGGTTCACTGCTGAATTTTATCAGATATTTAGTGAAGACCTAATAACCTAATACACATCCTCCTTAAAGTTTTTGAAAAAGTAGAAGAGGAGGCAATACTTCCAATCTCATTCTATGAAGCCAGCATCACTCTAATACCAAACACAGGCAAAGAAACTACAAAAAAAATTACAGACCAATATCCCTGATAAACATAGATGCAAAAATACTCAACAAAATATTAGCAAACTGACTTCAAAAATACATCAAAAAGATCATATATCATGATCAAGTGTGATTCATCTTGGGGATGGAAGGATGGTGCAATATACGAAAATCCATCAACATCACCCGCTACATCAATAAGAAGGACAAAAATCACATGATCATCTCCATAGATGCTGAAAAAGCATTCGACAAAAGTCAACACCCATTCATGATAAAAACTCTCAACAAAATGGGAATAGAGGGCAAGTACCTCAACATAATAAAGGCCATATATGACAAACCCATAGCCAACATCATACTTGACAGTGAAAAGCTGAAAGCTTTTCCTTTAAGATCAGGAACCAGACAAGAATGCCCACTCTCCCCACTTTTATTCAACATAGTACTAGAGGTCCTAGCCATGACAATCAGACAACACAAAGAAATAAAAGGCATCCAGATTGGTAAGGAAGAAGTTATAGACTGTCACTGTTTGCAGATGACATGGTATTGTACATAGAAAACCCTAAAGAATCCACTCCAAAACTACTAGAACTAATTTTTGAATTCAGCAAATTTGCAGAAATCTGTTGCATTCTTATATACTAATGATTAACTATCAGAAAGAGAAATCAGGAAAACAGTTCCATTCACAATTGCATCAAAAAGAATAAAATACCTAGGAGTAAACCTAATCAAGGAAGTGAAAGACCTATACCCTGAAAACTACAAGACACTCTTGAGAGAAATTAAAGAGGACACTAATAAATGGAAATACATCCCATGCTCTTCTGGAAGAAGAATTAATATTGTCAAAATGGCCATCCTGCCTAAAGCAACCTACAGATTCAATGCAATCCGTATCAAAATACTGACAGCATTCTTCAACAAACTGTAACAAATAGTTCTAAAATTCATATGGAACTACAAAAGACCCAGAATAGCCAAAACAATCCTGAGAAGGAAGAATAAAGGGGAGTATTATGGTCCCCAACTTCAAGCTATACTACAAAGCCACAGTAATCAAGACAATTTGCTACTAGCACAAGAACAGACCCATAGACTAGTGGAACAAAATAGAGAGTCCACATATTAACCCAACCATATATGGTCAATTAATATACAATAAAGGAGCCATGGATATACAATGGCGAAATGACAGCCTCTTCAGTAACTGGTGTCGGCAAAACTGGACAGCCACATGCAAGAGAATGAAACTGGATTATTGTTTAACCCCATATACAAAAGTAAACTCAAAATGGATCAAAGACCTGAATGTAAGTCATGAAACAATAAAACTCTTAGAAGACAACATAGGCAAAAATCTCCTGAATATAAGCATGAGCATCTTCTTCCTGGATGCATCTCCTTGAGCAAAGGAAACAAAAGCAAAAATGAACTCATGGGACTACATCAAACTAAAAAGCTTCTGTATGGCAAAGGACACCATCAACAGAACAAAAAGGCATCCTACAGTATGGGAGAATATATTTGGAAACAACATATCTGACAAGGGGTTAACATGCAAAATATGTAAAGAACTCACACACCTCAACAGCCAAAAAGCAAATAACTCTATTAAAAAATGGATGGAAGATATGAAGAGACAATTCTCCAAAGAGGAAATTCAGATGGCCAACATGAAAAGATGCTCCACATCACTAATCATCAGAGAAATGCAAATTAAAACCATAATGAGATATCACCTCACAGAAGTAAGGATGGGCAGTATCAAAAAGTCTAAGAGCAACAGATGCTGGTGAGGATGCGGAGAAAGGGGAACCCTCCTACACTGCTGGTGGAAATGTAAACTAGTTCAACTATTATGGAAAGCAATATGAAGGTTCCTCAGAAAACTAAAAGTAGACATACCATTTGACCCAGGATTCCCACTCCTTGGAATTTACCCAAAGAATACAAGTTCTCAGATTCAAAAAGACATATGGTCCCCTATGTTTTTTGCAGCACTATTTACAATAACCAAGACATGGAAGCAACCTGGTGTCCATCAGTAAATGAATGTATAAAGAAGATGTGGTACATATACAGAATGGAATATTATTCAGCCATAAGAAGAAAAAAAAATCCTACCATTTGCAATAAAATGGATGGAGCTAGAGGGTATTATGCTCAGTGAAATAAGCCAGGCAAAGAAAGACAAGTACCAAATGATTTCACTCATCTGTGGAGTATAAGAACAAATAAAAACTGAAGGAACAAAACAGCATCCGATTTACAGAACTGAAGAATGGACTAGCAGTTACCAAATGAAAGGGGTTGGGGAGGGTGGGTAGGAAGGGAGGGATAAGCAAATTAAAGGGTAATTAGTGTACATAATATGGGGGGGGCACGGGAAGGAAGTATAGCACAGGGAAGACAAGTAGTGACTCTATAGCATCTTACTACGCTGATGGACAGTGACTGCAATGGGGTATGTGCTGGGGACTTGATAATAGGGGGGCATGTAGTAACCACAATGTGGCTCATGTGAAACCTGAGCATAAGATTGTATATCAATGATACCTTAATAAAAAAAAAATAGAAAAAAATGAAGCAAAACAACCAAGACAAATAAAACTCTAAAAAGTTATGTCAGGAAGAATCTGTAGCAAAAATAGTCGAAGTTTGAAAAGAAACCCAGAATAATCACAAAGGTAAACTTTATTTATGTTCAGTTTTAAAAAGTATGTTTTTATGTACTTCAAACACCCTTTTGTTATCTCAAAGTTTCCATGGATTAGGAGTTTGGGAACAACTTAGCTTGATTCTCCACTCAGAAACTCACAAAGCTGCAATCAGAGCGTTCACTGGGCTGAGAGCTCATTTGAAACTGAGGTCCTAATAATGTGGATAACAAACTCATGTGGATATCAGTAGAGTTTGCGTCCTTGCAGCTGTAGAATTCATAGTGCTTTGCTTTTTCGGGGACAGTGGGAGGGAGAGTCTCGGGTGCTTAAAATCTCTGAGTTTAGGGATGCTCTAAATCCTCTTATAAAGGGCTCCATGGATCAGGTCATGCCTGCTTAGTGCAATCTTTCTTTTGATTAACTCAAAGTCAACTGATTAGGAATGTTAATTACATCTGAAAAAAGAATCCCTTTCTTTTGCCATATGAGATAACACTATGAGTGATGAGTGATACCCCATCTTTTGCCATATTCTATTGGTTAGAAGCAAGCCACAGTTTCCATCATTATAAGGATGGGATTACAGAAGAATATGACTCATTGGGAATCCACCAGGGTGTGTCTGCCACATTTGGAGACAGAAGACCTGGTTCCATTCCATAGAACTTTTATTAAGCACAGGGATGCATGGGGTAAGTGCTAGGATCCCAGGATGAGTAGGACACTTTCCCTCCCTGCCTTTACATAGCTCACAGCTTAGTGCAAGGAATAGGCCATGCGTTTGGAGCCAATGAAGAGAAAACAAATCTCTGATTCTTACCTTGTTTCTACCTCGTGAGGGAGAATGACCTCAAACTCAAAAGAGTAGGCACAGAGGAGGGAATGGAGAGCCTCAGTGTGTGTCATTAAAGGAATAGTAAGAAGCACTTAATTACTCTGAATGCATTAATGACCATTTGCCTGATAAATATCATTGATGGTAGGAAGAAAAACTTATCAATTAGGATGACAAAGTACTGCCAGTGATCTTTGAGCAACCAAGGTGGGAAACGCTAGAACACTAACTTAGGAAAATATTCTGATGAAAATTTATGCAATACTATTCGGAAGGATTCTTTGTGCAGACATCATGCTCAATCTCAATGATTCTCTTAGGTGTTCAGGAAATCTATGGGGCCCCTCTCTTACGTCAGCTTTGCAGACCTGAGCAGGCTGTGTAAGGGTTGAATCCACTGTCTCTCATACCCTGAGGAAATGCAAATAGTACATGGAAGAACAGGGTTACACTTCTCTTTGCTGCTTTAAGAATAAAGCAGCATCAGAAATGATAGTAGGTTCCAAAAACCTGAATTATTTCATTGAGGGTTGTTATATAAACTTAAGCATCATCTTCCTTTCTCACCTTCTTCTTTTCTCCTAGTTTTGATGCTAAGGAAAGGGTGGGAGATGGGAGGAGAAAGGAGGACAGAGAGACATTAAAAGCTGAGGAGCTGATACATGGGACAATCTTTGGAAACAGATCTCATGCCCTTCTGTTTTGCTAAATGATAGGCGCTTTCAGACCCTGCACTGCACAGTCAGCATTTCCCCAAGAATAACCTAACAGAGCACTCAAGATAATTCCTCAAAGGCCAAGGACCTAAAATATCTGCCATGTGTTCTTCTATCTCTATTTCTCCAAGCAATCAGGGATCATTCTTCAGTGTAAAGAAGAGTGTTTTCTTTTTTACTGCTTTGCAGGCAATACAAGCATGCACAGCTGTACCCACACTGGGCCTCTGCGCTGATCCACCTAACTTCCTGCTTGGCAGAGAGCTCCTGTGCACCACTACTCCACAAATGGCAGAATTTGATTCAACTGGTGGAATTTGCAGCCATGTGTCCCTTGAGTGTCCTTGTCTGGATTAATTTCTGTACCCATATAACCTGTCTGAGTGAGGTCCCTTTGGACTTGAAATGGAAAATGATTCACAGATCCTCGAAATGTGACTGTGTCCAGAAGCAACATGCACTTCACAGAGGTACCAAAGGGGAAGCTGAGTTAGGCCAGACACTGACCTCATGGGATTCAGAACATCTGGCTCCATCCTCAGCCATGCATCCTCCCCCGCACTTAAAACCAGCACAACTTCAAACAAAAAAATAAAATAAAAACCAACATGCCTCTTCACCTAGATCAGTCCTGCTCCTTACTGTGGTGAAAGAAAATTCAGATAAAGTCTGAATTCCTTGTCACAGCATGCAAGACCCTGAGATTGAAGCCCTGCTCACTTCTCAGTCTCATCTTCCATTCTCTCCTCTGACAGCTAAGTAGGAGCTGTTCAAAACTCTTTGTAGAACCCACACACATTCTGTTCTTTTGGGTCTGTGGAAAAGTTTCCAGTTTTCTCATGAAGGAAAGTCTTTCCCTGCTTGCCTCTGCTAAGCTTCTGTTCATGTCTCCAAACTGACTTCAACTGCTACATCCCTGGTGATCCTTCCCCTTCCCCTCTCAACTCCCCCAGACCTTAGGCACTTTCTATTCTCTACCCTTCCTCTATGTTTATCACATTAGGTTGTAATGGTTTGCTTTCCTGTTTGTCTTCTCTGCTGTATTTAAGCACAGCGAGAAATAGAACCATGTTTCATTTTTACACTCCAGCCCTTAGCACAGTGCCTTTATATGACCGTAAGTATTTGTTAAATGAATGATGAATGATGTTGACCCCATGCAAAAAAATAGAGTGGGGAGGGCATAGGAGATGGAAAGTCACTCATCTTGACACAAAATGTTTCCCTCTGTAGTATTCTGCAGGGAGATGAACCCTTACACTGATGAATATTATGTTTAGAAAAGCAAAGGACTCATTTTACCAGTACTACCCCCAAGAACTTGGTGTGTTGCTGTGGCAAGAGACAGATCTTTTCAAGATATATATTATGAATTTGTGGGAAAGGCTACTCGCTCTGTAGGTATGACGGTGAGAGCCATTGAGAGCCAGGCAGGTGAGTTCATAATTGACACCGTGGAAAACACAGAGCCAGGTAAAGTTTTATGAAAAGGAACTGACAGAGTGAAAGTTGTATTTGTGGCAAAATAAAGAGAGAATGGCTTTGGAAAGTGATCTGTCCCTCCCTTCCTGCCAGTGTGGAAATTCCTTCTACTTCATCACTGACCTCATGCTTTTCAGCTTCTACTTAAACAATTCTACTAACAAGGAGTTTAGGATTTCACAGTAAATAGGCAGTTCTTATTGTAAATATGTTCTTTATTATATGCAGCTGCTCTCTGTCTACATACAACTTCTGTTCACTTGCTGTGATTTGGAATCTCTGGGACTACAAAGACTAATGGGCCTCACATGTAGGTTTTTTTCAAAGTCTTCTTCCTTCCTGGAAAAATATTCATGTTAACTTGTGAGGATTCTCACTAACAAACTCTTAATTTGTCAAAATGGATGCCAACAACTGAATATCTCACCTGGGATACAGTCTAAACGGTGCAGAATAAGATGTAGCTCTCGTTACTTGTAATCTAAGTCTGTATTATTTATGAAAATGAGATATTAAACTGTGTTATGGTTGCATTTGTTGTTCCTATGGCACATGAATAAATCCGTAATTAAAGTTTGAACTGCTGTCCACACAGGACTTGCCAAACCTGCATTTGTGCATTAAAATTGAAAGGCATAACTTTATCTCCCTTAATATCCATTTTATTAGTTTCACTGTAGCTATTCTGTCTACCAAAATAATTTTGAAGCTTGATTCTGTCAACCTTTGTATTAACTATGCATTACAGTTCTGTTTTGTACATAAATTTGACAAAAACACTTCTAATCATATGTCATCACCTAATTCCGTTCAATAAACATTTCTAAGCAGACACTGAAGAGATGAAAATTAAATAAATAGGAAAGGCTAAATGATTTTTGTTCACAAGGAGTTTGAAATGCCTCAGAGGAAATAGTTGTTTACATAAATACACACAACTACATGGATACCTAGGCAGAGCATAAACAAGGTCTGTGGGAGTATAGTGAAGGGTGTTTCATTGCCTCCTGGCATCAGGGAAGGCATTATGGAAAAGGTAGCATTTGAAAGTAAGGGTCAAGATTGCCGATATTATTTCACCAAAGTGGGTAACTTTGTAAATGATACTATGGCCCATGGAGGCACCATATAACAAAGATGCAGAGTGGGAAGTTCAGGGAATTTTTTGGAGGGTGCAAAGAGGTATAAGGCAGTAGAGGGCCCATGGATAGAACAGAGCAGAAGATGAAAAGGGGTGTGAACTAGAGCCACGTGATTAGGGTCCTGAATGTATAACGAGAAGTTTAGGGTTATTCTAAAGACCTGGGAATCTAAAACTATAGGGCAGAAAGGTAATATGATTATATTTAAGTTTTGGAGAGAAGGAAATGTTAGTTCTGTATGGCATATACTAGAGCAGGTAGAAAAGGAAAAGAGATGAGTTCAGGGGTTATAACAATGATAATAAGAATAACTATAAGAAATAATGGAAAATATATAATTTATACAGTGCTTCTTCTACATATGTTTTATCATATAACTTCAAGGTTCATGTGAACTATAACTGCACTAATATGCATGAAAAGAAGAGGCTGGATTTGATGTCATGGAGGGGTTGAACAGACCTTGACAGCAGTTATATGTGGGATACAAAGGAGAAAGGAGGTCGAGGCTTACTGTGGGATTTCTGAACAGGTAGTGTCAGAGAATAATTGGATCAGTTGGGAGCTGGCAAGGAGCAGTTGAAACACTTCAGTGGAATATCTGAAGAGTTTAAGGAAGCGACATTTCACAGAGATGAGGGCAGGGATAAGCGGAACCTGCAAGAGGTAGGTAGCACTGTTCTCTGGACTGGGGATAGGGGTGCTCAAGACATTCCACACCTAGGTCTGCAGGGGCAAGGCAAGGAGGCAGTTACCTGAGTGAGAGCCAACCCCCACAGGAGCTGTGTTCTTTTGTAGAGGAATCAGCCAGTCCTCATTCACCCTGCCGGCAGGAGAAATGAATACCCAGACTCCACTCTTGTCCTGCAGCTGCTTGCTATTGACTGATACAAACCAGAACCCAGAGGGCAAGAGAACCTATTGACCAGGACCTTAAAGGTCAGCTTCCCAGGGCTCCATGTGATGTGAAAACAAGGTGGGGAACAGTGGTTAGTTAATCTGGAAGGGGAAGTGGAAAGCATCTACAGGGCTGTGCTGCTATTACACACTCTATCAAAACTGTTAGCAAAAGATTATCGACTGAGACCAGGGGCCTTGTGAACCAAATAGACACTCCTAGCTTGATACTGACTTGCTTATCAACACAGTATATGTAGCTGTGGCCCAAGCCGAGAATCCCCTAACTGTCCTGGTCCTTCCTCCAATAGTACTTTGTCACAAAATTTGTTGAAATCAGCATAATACCTTGCACATTCTCCATGATGTTCCTAAAACCAAGTAAATTTATGAAAAAAAAGTTCATTTAACAAAATGTAACCTTAGTGAATGCTATTGTGTTCTCTTTATTCCTGACTTTTTACATGTTCATAGCCACCTGTTTGTACAGTTCAGCAGCTTTTTTAAGTAATTTATTTTGGTATCATTAATCTACAATTACATGTGCAATATTATGATTATTAAACTATCCCTTCATCAGGTCCCCCCCACCAACCCCATTACAGTCACTGTCCATCAGCGTAGTGAGATGCTATAGAAACATTACTTGTCTTCTCTGAGTTGTACAGCCCTCCCCACATCTGCTAATCATAATGCCCCTTTTTCCCCCTTATCCCTCCCTTCCCACCCATCTTCCCCAGTCCCTTTCTCTTTAGTAACTATTAGTCTGTTCTTGGGTTCTGTGAGTCTACTGCTGTTTTGTTCCTTCAGTTTTTTCTCTTTCTTCTTATACTCCACATATGAGTGAAATCATTCGGTACTTGTCTTTTTTGGCTTGGCTTATTTCACTGAGCATAATACCCTCTAGTTCCATCCATGTTGTTGCAAATGGTAGGATTTGTTTTCTTCTTATGGCTGTATAATATTCCATTGTGTATATGTACCACCTCTTCTTTATCCATTCATCTACTGATGGGCACTTAGGTTGCTTCGATTTCTTGGCTATTGTAAATAGTACTGCAATAAACATAGGGGTGCATCTGTCTTTTTCAAATGGGCTGCTGCATTCTTAGGGTAAATTCCTAGGAGTGGAATTCTTGGGTCAAATGGTATTTCTATTTTGAGTTTTTTGAGGAACCTCCATACTGCTTTCCACAGTGGTTGAACTAATTTGCATTCCCACCAGCAGTGTAGGAGGGTTCCCTTTTCTCCACCTCCTCGCCAACATTTGTTGTTGTTTGTGTTTTGGATGTTGGCCATCCTCACTGGTGTGAGGTGATATCTCATTGTTGTTTTAATCTGAATTTCTCTGATGATTAGTGATGTGGAGCATGCTTTCATGTGCCTGTTGGCCATCAGAGTTTCTTCTTTAGAGAAGTGTCTATTCATGTCCTCTGCCCATTTCTTAATTGGATTATTTACTTTATGTTTGTTGAGGTGCGTGAGTTCTTTATATATTTTGGATGTCAATCCCTTATCGGATACGTCATTTATGAATATATTCTCCCACACTGTAGGATATCTTTTTGTTCTACTGATGGTGTCCTTTGATGTACACAAGCTTTTCAGCTTGATATAGTCCCACTTTTTCATTTTTGCTTTTGTTTCCCTTGCTCAGGGAGATATGTTCATAAAGAAGTCACTCATGTTTATGTCCAAGAGATTTTTGTCTATAATTTTTTCTAAGAGTTTTACGGTTTCATGACTTACATTCAGGTCTTTGATCCATTTTGAGTTGACTTTTGTGTATGGGGTTAGACAGTAGTCCAGTTTCATTCTCTTATTACCTGTAGCTGTCCAGTTTTTCCAACACCAGCTGCTGAAGAGGCTGTCATCTCCCCATTGTATATCCAAGGCTCCTTTATCAAATATTAATTGACTGTATATGTTTGGGTTAATGTTTGGATTTTCTATTCTGTTCCACTGGTCTGTGGGTCTGTTCTGTGCCAATACCAAATTGTCTTGATTGCTGTGGCTTTGTAGTAGAGCTTGAAGTCAGGGAGCATAATTCGCCCTGTTTTATTCCTCCTTCTCAGGATTGAATTGGCTATTCGGGGTCTTTTGTGGTTCCATAGAATTATTTGTTCCAGTTCACTGAAGAAAGCTGTTGGTAGTTTATTTGATAGAGATTGCGTTGAATCTGTAGATTGCTTTAGGTAGTATAGCCATTTTGATAATATTTTTTCTACCTAGCCAAGAGCATGGGATGAATTTCCATTTGTTAGTGTCCTCTTTAATTTCTCTTAGGAGTGTCTTGTAGTTTTCAGAGTATAGGTCTTTCACTTCCTTTGTTAGATTTATTCCTAGATATTTTATTCTATTTGATGCAATTATGAATGGAATTGTTTTTCTGATTTCTCTTTCTGTTAGTTCATCGTTAGTGTATAGGAAAGCAACAGGTTTCTGCGTGTTAATTTTGTATCCTGCAACTTTGCTGAATTCAGATATTAGTTCTAGTAGTTTTGGAGTGGAGTCTTTTGGGATTTTTATGTACAATATCATGTCATCTGCAAATAGTGACAATTTGATTTCTTCTTTACCAGTCTGGATGCCTTGTATTTCTTTGTTTTGTCTGATTGCCATGGCTAGGACCTCCAGTACTATGTTGAATAATAGTGGAGAGAGTGGGCATTCCTGTCTTGTTCCCAATCTTAGATGAAAAGCTTTCAGCTTCTTGCTGTTAAGTATGATGTTAGCTGTGGGTTTGTCATATATGGCCTTTATGATGTTGAGGTACTTGCTGTCTATACCCATTTTGTTGAGAGTTTTAATCATGAATGGATGCTGAATTTTGCCAAATGCTTTTTCAGCATCTATGGAGATGATCATGTGGTTTTTGTTCTTCCTTTTGTTAATGTGGTGGACGATATTGATGGATTTTCGAATGCTGTACCATCCTTTCATCCCTGGGATGAATCCCACTTGATCATGGTGTATGATCCTCTTGATGTATTTTTGGATTCAGTTTGCTACTATTTTGTTGAGTATTTTTGCATCTATTTTCATCAGGGATATTGGTCTGTAATTTTCTTTTTTGGTGAGGTCTTTGCCCTGTTTTGGTATTAGAGTGATGCTGGCTTCATAGAATGAGTTTGGAAGTATTCCCTCCTCTTTTGTTTTTTGGAAAACTTTAAGGAGAATGGGTGTTATTTCTTCTCCATATGTTTGGTAGAATTCAGAGGTGAATCCATCTGGTCCGGGTGTTTTGTTCTTGGGTAGTTTTTTGGTTACCGATTCAATTTCGTCGCTGGTGATTGGTCTGTTTAGTTTTTCTGTTTCTTGCTTGGTCAGTCTTGGAAGGTTGTATTTTTCTAAGAAGTTGTCCATTTCTTCTGTTTTCCAACTTGTTAGCATATAGATTCTCATAATATTCTCTTATAATTCTTTGTATTTCTGTGGGATCTGTCGTGATTTTCCCTTTCTCATTTCTGATTCTGTTTATGTGTGTAGAGTCTCTTTTTCTCTTAATGAGTCTGGCTAGGGGTTTATCTATTTTGTTTATTTTTTCAAAGAACCAGCTCTTGGTTTCATTGATTTTTTCTATTGTTTTGTTCTTCTCAATTTTATTTATTTCTTCTCTGATCTTTATTATATCCCTCCTTCTGGTGACTTTGGGTCTCATTTGTTCTTCTTCTTCCAATTTCAGTAATTGTGTCTTTAGACTATTCATTTGGGAATGTTCTTCCTTCTTTAAATAGGCCTGGATTGCAATATACTTTCTTCTTAGGACTGCCTTTGCTGCAACCC
Source organism: Smutsia gigantea (assembly GCA_032199065.1). Lineage (NCBI taxonomy): Eukaryota > Metazoa > Chordata > Mammalia > Pholidota > Manidae > Smutsia > Smutsia gigantea. The sequence continues at coordinate 132,871 of JAVSCE010000180.1, forward strand.
ACAGAAGTTGTGGCCTTGTGTTGTTGTCATTAGTCTCCATATATTCTTTGATTTCTGTTTTGATTTGGTCGTTAACCCATTGATTAATTAGGAGAATGTTGTTAATTCTCCATGTATTTGTGAGCCTTTTTATTTTCTTTCTAAAATTTATTTCTAGTTTTTTGCCTTTGTGATCTGAGAAGTTGGTTGGTAGAATTTCAATATTTTTGAAATTACTGAGGTTCTTTTTGTGGCCTAGTATGTGGTCTATTCTGGAAAATGTTTCATGTGCACTTGAGAAGAATGTGTATCCTGTTGCTTTTGGGTGTAGAGTTCTGTAGATGTCTGTTAGGTCCATCTGTTCTAGTGTGTTGTTCAGTGCCTCTGTGTCTTTACTTATTTTCTCTCTGGTTGATCTGTTTTTTGGAGTGAGTGGTGTGTTGAAGTCACCTAAAATGAATGCATTGCTGTCTATTTCCTCCTTTAATTCTGTTAGTATTTGTTTCACGTATGCCGGCGCTTCTGTATTGGGTGCATATATATTTATAATGGTTATATCCTCTTGTTGGATTGACCCTTTTATCATTATGTAATGTCCTTCTTTATCTCTTGCTACTTTCTTTGTTTTGAAGTCTATTTTGTCTGATAGAAGTACTGCAACACCTGCTTTTCTCATTGTTGTTTGCATGAAATATCTTTTTCCATCCCTTCACTTTTAGTCTGTGTATATATTTGGGTTTGAGGTGAGTTTCTTGTAGGTAGCATGTAGATGGGTCTTTCTTTTTTATCCATTCTGTTACTCTGTGTCTTTTGATTGGTGCATTCAGTCCGTTTACATTTAGGGTGATTATCAATAGATATGTACTTATTGCCATTGCTGGCTTTAGATTCGTGGTTACCAAAGGCTCAAGGGTTGCTTCTTTACTATCTAACAATCTAACTTAACTTTCTTGTTAAGTTATTGTAAACACAGTCTGAAGTTTCTTTATTTCTCTTCCTTCTTATTCTTCCTCCTCCACTCTTTACATACTAGGTGTTTTATTCTTTGCCTTTAGTTAGTATTTGGATGGTCTGCTTTCTTTGCTATGATTTTATTTTCTCTGGTGACCTCTTTTTAGCCTTAGGAGTGCTTCCGTCTAGAACAGTTCCTTTAAGATGTCCTTTAGAGGTGGTTTATTGGAGGCAAATTCTCTCAGCTTTCACTTGTCTGGAAATTTTTAATCCCTTTGTCATATTTAAATGATAATCGTGCTGGATACAATATTCTTGGTTCGAGGCCCTTCTGTTTCATAACGTTAAATATATCATGCCATTCTCTTCTCACCTGTAAGGTTTCTGTTGAGAAGTCTGATGATAGTCTGATGGGTTTTCCTTTGTAGGTGATCTTTTTTTTTCTCTCTCTAGCTGCCTTTAATACTCTGTGCTTATCTTTGATCTTTGCCATTTTAATTATTATGTGTCTTGGTGTTGTATTCCTTGGGTCCCTTGTGTTGGGAGATCTGTGGGCTTCTGTGGACTGCGAGACTATTTCCTTCCCCAGTGAGGGAAAGTTTTCAGCAATTATTTCTTCAAAGACACTTCCTATCCCTTTTTCTGTCTCTTCTTCCTCTGGTACTCCTATAATGCGAATATTGTTCCATTTGGATTGGTCACACAGTTCTCTTAATATTCTTTCATTCCTAGAAATCCTTTTATCTCTCTCTGCCTCAGCTTCTCTGTATTCCTGTTTTCTGATTTTTATTCCATTAACAGTCTCTTGCATCTCATCCAGTCTGCTGTTAAGCCCATCAATCGCTTGTCTCTCTCCGCATTGTCTTTCCTCACTTCCTCCCTCAGCTCTTGCGCATTTCTCTGTAGATCCATCAGCATGGTTATGACTTTTATTCTGAATTCTTTTTCAAGAAGACTGCATTTCCTTCCCTTCAGGCTTCCTCTCTGGGGTTATCTGGTTGATTTTAGTCTGGACCATATTCTTCTGTCTTTTCATGACTATAGAAGTGGTCACTGATAGGTGCCACGTATGTCAGCTGGTGTCTTTAAGACTTAAAAAAAAAAGACAAAAAAAAGAAAAAAGAGAAGGAAGAGAAATAAAAGAGAAACAAAAGAAAGAAAGAAAAGAAAGGAAAAACAAAAACAACAAAAAAACGCCCACCGGGAGTAGATTCTGTAAGGATGCTGTAGGTGGCGCTGTTGCTCCACTATTCCGCAGCCGTGGCCTCGCAGCACCTCAGGGCCGTTTGTAGCTCTGGCCGGGGCGGCAATGAATGGGAGGCTGTTGTTCTCTGTGTGAAGTCTCAGTGCAGCTACTTTTTCCCAGTCGCCCGGTAAGGGGTCCAAAATTCCCCAGGACTCCCAGCCTGTTGGGCTGAGTGTGCTGGAACGATCGTATTCCTCCGTTGTGCCCCTGACTCTTTTAAGACAGCCAAAAAAATTGCACGCTTTTCTTTTTTCCCGGGGAGCCTGCTGCAAGGACCCGGGCGCGGTCCCAGCTCAAAACCTGCACCTTCTGCCTCTCCAATATCCGATACACCGCGCAATGTGTGTCAGTGCTTCTGTCGCAGATCACCAGATCTGGTTATTTCACGGATCTGTATTTCCACTCCTTCCCGGCTCTGAATCCTCTCCTCCCACTGGTGCGCTGGGGTGGGGGAGTGCTCGGTTCTGCCAGGACGCGGCTCCGTATCTTACCCGCCTCACTGGGTGCCGAGCCCTCTCAGGTGCACATGCAGGCTCTGCGCTGTCCTGTGTATTCTGGTCTCTCTTTTAGGAATAGTTGTATTTGCTGTATTTTCATAGATACATATGGTTTTGGGAGGAGATTTCCACGCCCCTGCTCATGCCGCCATCTTCCCGGAACTCTGTTCAGTAGTTTTTTGAGGACCGGTATCACACCGGTCACCTTACAGTGTTCTGTGTTTTTTCATTTATTAGGGATAGGAATACATGGACACAAATAAAGAGAGCCTATAGAAATTAATGTTAAAATAATGTAACTGGGCCTAGGGCATCTGTCTTTCAAGCTATTTATTGATCCATTCATTATTCCAGCCTAGTTAGAAGCCACTAAATTTAATTAGTGCCACATACAGCTTCAGATGCCATAAGCATTGCTTTCCTCTCATGCAATTTTTGAATCTTATACTTGATAATTTCCACTCTACATTCACCATTCCCTATATAACTTCCAAACAAACATAAAGGGGTATGTTTAATGTTGCCTTTTCTTGTCTATGGCCCTGTTGGTTTCCCCGTGTATATTACAGGATCTTTGTAAAACTAGACCATGTCCTGGTTTACTTCTGTTAGCGTTTAGTAAATGATTGTTGAGTAGGAGAATGAAAGAATGAATGAATGAACAGATGAAAGAATGGAGGAAGTGACCAAGTGGAGGAAATGCTGAAAAGGGCATCAACTTTGTTTCTCTGTGTATCCTTGGAACTAATTTCTCTCTTCCATTTATAATAGTGCTATACATTTTCATCTGTCATTCACATCGTTTCATAGCTACTCTGTGGTAAATGAGATTTCCTTAGAGGCCATAAAACAGTTCAAATCTGCAATTTCATTAGGCATTCAACTTCCACCATAAAACTTAATGACTAAGCAGACGAACATGGAGATGATTTTATAAGAATAAAGCACACAGGCAAACACATCATAATTCAAGCCTACTGTACAGCTTAAGCAATTCAGACAAGCCAGCTGCTCCAAAAGGAAACAAGGCTGCCTTCCTGACAGCTTTTATCAGCTGGCTTGTGCTCACAAGTCTCTTTCAATGCATACTTGATTTTGATTGGGATATTGTGAATATATCATGTATTAAAATCACATTGCCCCAAGCATTCTATCTTTTCAAAAGCACTATGCTTAGTGATTAGTCCAATTATATATCTCCCTTTCCAATACACACATTTGTCTCCATTTTACAGATGGAGAAACCAAGGCAGAGTCCATTTAAGTCATTTGACAAGTTGACACCATAACTAGGATTACATCTGATAAAAGAAGTGTGTTTATATTATATCCTGGTTAAACGCTGATAATTAAATTTGTATAAAGTGATACTAGTTCTTGTGAAAGTGTCATATGGCAAGGACTCATGTAAATTGTTGGTGCAAGTACAAGTTGGTACAGCCTTTCTGAAAAGCCACTTGTCAATATATACTGAAAGCAGTAACAATGTACATATGCATTGACAGTATTATTAGATTCTAGGAATCTATACTGAGGTAAGAACCAGGGATGTGCTGAAGGACTGAGGCACAAAGACAGTATTAATAACTACTGTTTATTGGGCACATAACACAGTGTTGGGCATATAGTAAGTGCTCTACATCATTCCATTTAGTCTGCATTCCTCCTGTTGGAGAGTGATATTGTTCTCCCCATTATTCAGAGTTGACTCCTGAAACTTTCCAGGTTAAGAAGTTAGGGAGAAGATGGAAAGCAGCAAAGGAGACTGAGAAGTTGCAGCTGCTGAAGTGGACAGACAGTGTAGAGTCTGGCAAGTCAAGCAGGGAGAACAGTTCAAGGAGGGCATGATCAAACAGGCCAAGTGCTGTTGAGAAGCTGAGTGAACTATGGACTGAGACTTGAATTTGGCAATATAGAGGTCATTGTTGGCCTTATAACTGTTTCACTGGGAATGACAATTACAAAACCTGACTGAACTGGTTTGGGGAGGAAAGACAAACTGAAAAATTGGAGAAAACAAGTAAAAATAACTCTTTCTCTGTGTTTTATTATAAAGATCAGTAGAGGTTAGTTGCAAAAGTGAAGTCCTTGAGTGGGTGAGAGGAGATGGGCATAGCCTAGGGGTTGGCCTTAGATTGGGTGCAGGACAGTTAGCCTATTTTAACAGAAGGAAAGGCAGAGCACATGCATTCATAGGGTTGGTAAATTTTATGATGCGAAAGGATGAATGTCTCTTCTGATTGCTTCTATTTCCTTCTGAGATAAGAAATAAGGTTGTCAGCTGAGTGTCTGAATAAGGAAGCAGTGTTGGAGATGTTAGAGCTTTTTGGAGAGTGTGACTGCAGATTAGCAATGGAAGTACAGATGGGATGGCCAGGCAGTATTTAGGGTCTACTTGGTCAGTAGACAACTGTTAATACAGAGGAGTGGAGTGGTAGAACTTTATGGCAAAAACCTTTTTCTTTTTAGGGAACAAAGAGGGAAAATGCTCTAGATGTGCTGAAGAAGTCCAGTACCACATGGTACAGGGCAGAAAAAAAAATAGCTCCTGCTTGAAAGTGATTCAGGAGAATAAATGTCCTCAGAGGTGATTCCAGGTTGAATCAAAGCTTCTGATTAGGAGACCATCCTGAAAAGAGGAGAACACAGAGGATTTTGATGATGACAGACTGTGAGCTCCGGATTGATTAGAAAATGTTTAAAGTGTCTAGAAATGAGACTTGGACATCTTAAGATGCCTGAGGTTAGTTGCGATACAGAGATACAGTGGTGTGCCCTGAGCATGTCTCATAGAATGGCATGTATTTCTATTTGTGTCTACTTACCAGGGCTAGATTTCTGATCAATGTATTTTAGTGAGTTGGGGAAGGTACACAGGAATGGAGTGGTAATCTCACTAGGGTTATGTGGAGCATCTTGAGCCCCTCTGTATATAATTTTTGTCAGTGTTTAATGAAGAAAGGGTGATGCATTGATAAAGGAAATACTTTGGGATAATATTAATGATTCTTGTAATTTAATAGTAAATATAACAGCAGAAATTAAAATTTAATAAGAGAACGAACCAGTGGTCTTTTAAAGCCAATACAAGCATATGCTACTTTTCAAGAATTAACTTCAAGAAATAAGTGATTCCTTTTAAACAACTTTGTGAAATCATATACTGATTCCCCACCTGCATTTGCTGCAAGAAAATAATCATGTATATTGTGATTTTATCCAGAATTATAGCTGCTGGCTGTCCTCTCTTTCGTATTTTATCTCCCTGTTTGGTCCCAGGAGAAGGCTGGTTAGCCAGAGACGGGTAAGATTCCTCATGGGAGGAACAGCCTAAGACCAGGCACAGTCGCAAGGGACCTCAGGTGAGCAACGTGGGGGCCAACTGAGGTGAGGCATAGAACCTCACCCCTCCAGACGAGAGAGACATTGCCTGTGACAAGCTATGTCACAGGCCGAGCCCAGCTAATCATTATTCTGGTACCTTCCACAAATATATGCATATGCATTTGCATTAATTAAAACAAAAAAGGGGGAAATGTGGGATTCACTTATAATTTAAGTATAAGAATCATATGAATAATCATAGTTGACTTGATTGATTATAGTAACTGAATTAGTTTCTCTGATATGACTGCCTTTGCATTGTTCACCTTGTGAGAACTTATTCACTATGTTCCTTGCATTGTTCACCTTGTGGGAGCTTGTTCACTGTATTGGAATTTGTTCATTGCATAGTGAGCAATAATGTCTTGTGTACTGAAAAGTTGTTAAGAGAAAAAACCTCAAAAGTTCACATCTCAAGAAAAAATAATTTGTAACTATGTATGTTGAAGGATGTTAACTAAAAAAAGTGTCTATTAACTGATAGACATAGGGATATTATTGTTAAATGTTTTATTTATTAACAAATGTTATTAATAAAATTATAATGGTAAAAAAAGAGAATGAACAAGGTAAAATGCTAATAACAGCAATTTCTTTTAGATGTGATATTGTGCTGATATTGTGTGCATGATTCTTCTCTTATTTCTCACAATTTTTTCCTACAGTGAACATGGATCTATTTAGAATCAGTAAAATCATTTCTCAATTATTTGTGTGATTGTACAACCATTTATTGTTTCTGTCCTTCCAGTTATAGACTCATATATTGGCCTGTGAAGAAACAATATAGAAAAGAAGAAAGCAGAATGAAAAAGCAGGGTTTAATAGTAGCAAAAAAGGGAACAAAGGATTGACTATATTCCACTGTAAGGGTACACCTCAGTTTGTTTATCTATTCATCTGCTAGTGGAAATTTGGATTATTCCCAATTTGGGGCTATTTTAAGTGAAGCTGATATAAACAATCATGTTCAAATCTTTGTGTGAGCATAACCTTTATTTCTCAGGGTAAACACCTAAGAGTGGAATGTCTGTATCATATGGTAGGAGTGGGTTTAACTTTTTAATAAACTTCCAAACTCTTCCAAAGGAGTTGTTACAATTTTCATCCCAAAGAGCAGTTTGTAAATATTCCTTTTTCTCCACTTTCTCACTGACACTTCTTTTTTTTTAATTGAAATATTGTTGATGTACAATCTTACATTGGTTTCAAATGTACAACACAGTGGTTCAAGTTACCCACATTATTAAATCCTCACCCCTTCTACTGCGGTTACTATCAATGTAGAAAGATGTTACAAAATCATTGACTCTATTCTCCATGCTGTACCACCATCCCCTTGACCAACTTATATTGTGACTTAATATTACGACTGTGAACTTTTGTGCCCCTTTATCCCCCTACACTGGCCCCCACCCACCCCAGTCCCTCCCCCTTGGTAACCAGTAGTCACTTCTCAGTGTCTATGAGTCTACTGCTGTTTTGTTCCTTCTGTTTTTTTATTCCTTTTAAGTATTCTATTGCATTGTGTAGTGGTATCTATTATGGTCTTAATTTGCATTTTTCTAATGACTAATGATGTTGAGTTTATCTTCATGTGCTTATTTGTCATCTGTAGCCCTTTGTTGGTGAAGTGTCTGTTCACATCTTTGGACCATTTTTTAGTTCTTTCTCTTATTGAGTTGTTATGTGTTTTTTTTTTTTTTGGAATATTGTGGATACAGTATTCTGTTGGATATGTTTTGCCAATATATTCCCCAAAAGCATGCCTTTTCATTTTAATAGTAGTGCTTTTAAAGAACTTTTTTTTAACTTCTGGTGAAATACAAGTTACTTTTTTTCTTTTAGAAGCTATGTTACTTGTGTCCTACCTAATACATCTTTACCAAACTTAAAGTCACTAAGATGATTTTGAATTAATTTTTGCCTGTGGTGGTAGGTGAGATTCAATGTTCATTTTTTTTTTTTTGCATTGACAATGGAATCGTTCTAGCACCATTTGTTGAAAAAATGATAATCTTTCCTACTTAATTTCATTGGCTTCTATAAAAAAATCATTTGACTGTGTGTCATTCTATTTCTGGGATATCTGTCCTGTTCTATTGATTTGTTTGTCTACCTTTATGTTAATACCACAATGTCTCAATTATAGTAGCATATTTTATTCTTCTTTTTCAAACTTCATTTTGGTCTCCTAGGCCTTTTTGCATTTCCATGTAAATTTTAGAATCTCCTTGTCAGTTTCTACCAAAAACATTGCTTCTGGGATTTTCCTTGGGATTTTGTTACATCCATACATGATTCTGGGGAGAAGTGACATCTTAAAAATGAATCTGATATATGAATATGTCATGTCTCTTCATTTATTTAGACCTTCTTCAATTTCTCTCAGCACTGTTTTCCAGTTTTCAGTGTATAGCTATGGCACATCTTTTATCAAACCTAGTATTAGGTTTGTCCTGAGTATTTCATGTTTTTTTGATGCTGCTGCAAGTGGCATTGTTTTAAAAGATTCTCAGCCCTATATGAGTCCTGGAGATTGCTCTCTTTACTCCTTTTGGATGGCTCCTCTCTTGACCTCAGGTATTCTCCCTGTCCACCTGTGATGATCGGAGTTCAGCCGAAGACTCCAGGGACTCTGTGGAGGTCTCAGCAGCTCACTCGCTCTCTGTAGCCCCTCCTTTGTGATCATCTTCTCAGTAATGTACAGTATACCTGGCCTCTCCACTCCCAACACCTTCTCCTCAACTGAGGGAGATACCTGGCTTCCCCTGGGCTTTCCCTCCCTGAGCTCCTGGGATCCCTCTCCAACTGTAAGCTGGGGCAATGCCTGAAAGCCATATATTTTGCTTTTTGTTGTTTCAGCTGAAAGGGTGAAGGACTCTCTTGATCTTGGTCAGAAACAGAACTCCTCTTTACTCATTCTTTCCCATCCCATTTTAAGCATCACCCTCTATGATGTCATTTTACACAGGGAAAGGGTTTCTGCATATGAAGAATCTTGAAAAGGGGAGATGATCCTGTATAATTCAGGTGGGCTCAATCAAATCACAAATCCTTAAAAGTGAAGGACTTTCCTAGCGGCAAAGACCACAGCAATAACAGAATGAGGGCTTGATCTGCCTTTGCTGGTCTGGCTTTGAAGGTGGAAGCAGGGGGCCACACACCAAAGAATGCAGGTAGCCTCTAGAATCTAGTAAAGACAGGGAGGTCAGTTCTCCTCTAGGGACTCCAAAAAAGAACACAGCCCTATATTTGACTTAGCCCAGTAAGACCCATGTCAGATGTATGACCTATAGAATGGTAAGATAATAAGTTTCTATCATTTCAAGGATCTGAGTTTATAATAATTTGTTACAATAGCAATAGAAAATGAGTACACCTGTAGAAAAATCAAACATTTTAATGGATAAACTATAAAATAGCTAATAAACAAGCTATATTTTCCAACTGAAGCCTCAAAAACTCTAGTACCATGGCTGATATTTTATAGCTGGTGTTCTAGTTTTATTAGTTCTTCAGTCATTTGTCATTTATTTGCTGGTTACTAGTCATCCTATCTCCTTGGTAACAACTTCAGTGTATAATATATTCTGTACCTTCCGATTTGTCACCATAATAGTAGTTTTTACTTAACAGGATGGTTGGTGTCAAAAAGACTGAGGCTGATTAGGAGTCAGAATTCCCGAGTGTAGTCGTGGCTTTGTCACTCTGCCACTTTGGGAGGTCTCACTCTTTAAAATGAGGTTCATGTCGCTCTGTCTTCAGCCGCTGGCATTTCGCCTTGCTCAGCGGCCTGCAGCTGGTGGAGATAAAGGATTCAACGTCCTTTGGCTGTTGGGTTGTTTTTTCATTTTGAGAATGAAGAATTAATAGAGGAGGGGAGGAGTTTACTGAGAGACTAAAATTTTCAATGTAAGTCAGCAAACAAAGAGTAGATGTGAAGAATACTTTTTTAATTGAGGTACGTTTTATAAATATTGAAATGCCAGATTTAAGTGTACAGGTTTTAAGTCTTGTTAGCTGTGTACACCTGTGTAACTACTACCTGAATCAAGGTATAGAACAGCCTCATGCCCAAAGAAAGCTCCCCTGTTGCCCTTTATAGTCAGTCCTCACTCCTCCATAGACAGAGTTCTGACTTTCGTCACAGTAGTTGTTTTGCCTGTTCTTGAACTTTGTATGTGCAATCGAACAGAATATACTCTTCTGTGTATGGCTTCCTTCACACACATGATATTTTTGAGATTCATCAGCATGCATAATGTTGTTGCATGTATCACTAGTTCATTCTGTTCTTTTATTTTTGTCCAGTCAGCTTCACTGAGGAACAATTTACACACACAGGGAAATAAAGATTACCTGAATGTCTCAGTGTATCAGTAAAAAAGCCTAGCCTCCGGTAATATGGCAATGCATAAGATGGAAAAACAGAGAATGTTTGCTTTCTCTTCCCTTCACTTAGAAATATTTCACTCTACCCATACCAGGAGAAGAGTACATAGCCTTTTTCCTAGTTATTCTGTCTAATAGAAAAAAATCGTCTTATCTCCCTGAGGCCAAAAGTTTACAGCTCAAATGATGCTCCAAACCCCAAGGTGCCGAGAAGCTGGAGTGAGCCTCTCAGGCATTTACATGTCAAAAGGACAAAGCTCAGATCTTAGAGGCATTTCTAGGTCAAAAAAATCCAAGACACAGGGGAGACTCTCTGGCTCCTGGAGAGATTTTATTGACATTACAAAAGGTTAAGTTCAGTACCAAGGATCCTTTCCATCCAGTCTCCAAATAACAAAGGTTTCTCTCTTTTGGGAAGAGAGGGAGGCAGCTGCTTCTTTTCTATGTATAAATGGAAATATATTGTTTAAGCTGCTGTTCTCTGTATTGTATTATATTTATACAATATAAATGTATAAGCCACTGTTCTCTGTTTCCTATCTACAAGGTGTGTTAAAAAAAACAAAATTCAACTGAGTAAATCTCGAGATTAATTGGCTTTGTTAAGTGATTCTTGAATCAGGCAGCATCTCATCTATCAAGTTAAGCAATGCTTTGAAGAATTGTACAAAATGGAAGATTTTTAGAGGCAGGAGGGTGGCGCAAGAAGGTTTTAGCAAAAGAAGAGAAGGGATTGCCTCAAGCAGGTCACCTTCCCTTAGGGGGAAGCCCAGGGGACCTTATCATGCAGAGGACCTCGTCTTCTTTTGGGGAATGGAGAGGAGCCATGTGGCAGATGACCTCACTGGCGCTGTTCATAAAATCCCTGACCTACTAGGTTTCTGGGGGAGGTCGCAACTGCAATTAGGTTTAGGTATAAGTCCTGGTTTGGTGACCTGCCTTAGCAGAAGTGACTTCATTTTGGGCCTGCGGTTTTCTTTATGACAGTTCTTATTGCTTTATTTAGTGATTGGTGGGTCAGGCAGCAGCCCATCCAGCAGACAGAAAAGAACTCTGAAGAGCTGTACAAAGTAGAAGGTTTTTATAGAGAGAAAAAAGGCAAGACACGGAAAAGAGTGTATTGTCTCAGGCAACGTCACCTTCCTTTAGGGGCAGAGTGGGAGTGTATTACACAGGTGATCTCACTAGTGCTGAGGAGGTATTTCCAGGTTGACTGGCTAAAGGTCGCATTCCTGGGAGAGGCTACAACTGTAGTTAGGTTACATATTTAGTCTTGGTTTGCTGACATGGGGCTCTGCACAAAAGTCCAATTTTGGGCCTGTCATTTATTTTTTAACAGGTGTAACCTGCCAGTTGCATAAAAAGTTTAAGTAATTTGAAAATAAGGAATCCAAGTATAGACCCTTGGTAATTTAAGGACAACTTAATTATCTGCTAGTTTAAAAGAAACTGACAACTTCACTATGCAGAGAGTTTTCTGTACCACCCCCAAAGTTTTCCAACAGCAAACATTGGAAAACTTCAGTTAAAAATTTGCTGATTAGCACCTAATACTGACAAGGTGCTATAATACTGACAGTAAAACTGCAGTAGTCACATACGATGATGAGCTGGTGTTGATTGGTAAGAGACTTTGATTAATTCCATAGTCTCACTGGTAATTAAATTTTAGAAAATAATTCAAAATATATGTATCAAGTTACCCTGGGTGGATATAGCTATATGGATAAATATGTATTACCTTCTCTTATATGTCTTCTATAAGCTAGAGAATTTGGTACTTTCCACAGCTAGAGTTGAGCTATGTATGTATATTTCTGATAAACTATGAATACCCAATTTGTACTGTATATTGGTGAGACCTCAGAAAAGAGTGTGCAAAGAGGAAAACCATGATTCCTGAGATAACTACTTTGGTTAAGAAAGTCATCCTCCAGGCTTAGTGGCCTGCATAGTAATAATTCCAAATTCAGGGTGATAACAGGCATGCCTCCAATATCCCTAGAAAAGCTCTATCTATAAAAGAAAGCTATTAGAGAAATAAGAATTGTATAATTAGAAGCCCAAGCAAAAATCCTAAAACTTTAAGCATTCTCATGATCATGATTCTCTGAACTATTTGGGTGTGGAAGAAAAAACCCACCCAAATATTAGTTAAGCCAATATAGTGAGGGATTCAAGAATTCAGACTTATTTATTGGATTATTAATTGAAATATGTTATATGTCTCCAAATGCTTACTGTGACATTATATTATTGATATTAATATTCTATAAGGATTTAGTAAAATATGGTGCCTCAAATACTTCCATGGTGTTCTCATGACATCCTATGCATTCTCTTATTCTAGTTTTTTAACCATCCAGTTGTTCCTCATCCTTTCTCTCACCAGATGTGAGCCCTTCTCTGAGAACAAGACTATGGCACAAATACACATCATTAAGATCATTTCCTTGGAAATGAAATCCTTTGCTTCTCTATCAGTATATAATCCTAACCTGCCAAAACCACAACCCTAGTTAAAGCTAACTTTGAAACAGTATCACACCTTCCTTCATGTAGCTACACTTGATGGGAGGAAGAAAATCACAACCACAAAGACTGGTGTGACTCATTGTGGCCACAGACTGCCAATGGGCCCTTCATTCCCCAGCTATCAAATGGTACTCCGTCCACTGGCCCGGACCACTATTTTGTAGCTCCCCTCGTTCCTCAAACATTCCCTTCTCCAACATCCCCACTTTTTGCTTATCACTTTGCTTTCTGCTTTTCTACACTTACTAAGAAAACTGAGGCTATGAGAATTACTCTCCCACACTTTGCCTACATCTACTTACCTTCTAGTCTTTCCCACATATTCTGCCTTCTGCCTGCTCTGGGCACTGAATGCTTTCTATCTCATTTACTCCAGGATATCCCTCCAGCAAATCTCTCTCTCCCCTACATTATCAATTTTCCTCTTTCTGCTACATTATTCTCATTAGCACACAAATACGGATTTTTTTCCCCTGGAATTGAGAAATAAAACAATCCTTGACTCCATCTCTTCACCCATTTCTACCCTACCCCTTGGTTCGATATTTTTCTATAAATCAGATGAATCTTTCTTCTCCAGCGCACATTATCCTCCCCCAATAAGCATTTAGGAAGTTCCAAATGTATAGTCAGATAAAATCATAGCTTTAAGATGATGTAGTGATTTCAAACTATGTAATAGTATGCTGAATGGAAATTAGCAAATATTGTATGTGCACCATTTCTATAAAATGTGAAAAATTTTGACAAAGAACAGAAAGTGTTACACAAAAGTAAGACAGTTTTGTCATTTTCAAAGGATTAATGATGATTGAAGCTATTCTATAGAGATTCTTCCCTGAGTTTATATTTACAAAGAACAAGGAAACAGCATTCATCATAGCCCATCTGTAGGAATGAACCCATTGGACCCTTGGTGGAACCATGTGTGGGACAGTCAGCCTACCTGGTGTGAGCCAGACAGCCACAGCTCACAACTTCATGACTGGCTAGAAATTAGCCATTGGTCTATTTTTTTTAATAATAATTTTTAAATTAAGGTATTATTGATATACACTTCTATGAAGGCTTCACATGAAAAAACAATGTGGCCACATTTACCTTACTATCAAGTCCCCACCCATACCCCAATGCAGTCATCGTCCTTGGGTGTAGTAAGATGCTACAGATTCACCATTTGCCCTCTCTGTGCTACACTGTCCTCCCCATGATCCCCCACACCATGTGTACTAAACAAAACACCCCTCAGTCACCTTCTCCCACCCTCCCCACTTGTCCTCCCACACCCCTCCCCTTTGGTAATCACTAGTTCCTTCCTGGAGTCTCTGAGTCTGATGCTATCTTGTTCCTTCAGTTTTGCTTCGTCGTTGTATTCCACAAATGAGGGAAATCATTTGGCACTTGTCTTTCTCCACCTGGCTTATTTCACTGAGCATAATATCCTCCAGCTCCAACCATGTTGTTGCAAATGGTAGGATTTATTTGTTTCTTATCGCTGAATAGTATTCCACTCTGTATGTGCACAACATCTTCTTTATCCATTCATCTACTGATGGACACTTCCATATCTTGGCTATTGTAAAAAGTGCTGTGATAAACATAGGGGTGCATATGTCTTTTTGAATCTGAGAAGTTGTATTCTTTGGGTAAATTCCAAGAAGCGGGATTCCCGGGTCAAATGGTATTTCTATTTTTAGTTTTTTGAGGAAGCTCCATATTGCTTTCCACAATGGTTGAACTAGCTTACATTCCCACCAGCAGTGTAGGAGGAGAGTTCCCCTTTCTTCACATCCTCGCCAGCATTTGTTGTTCTTAGTCTTTTTGATGCTGGCCAGCCTTACAGGTGTGAGGTGATGTCTCTTGTGGTTTTAATTTGCATTTCCCTGATGATTACTGATGTGGAACATCTTTTCATGTGTCTGTTGGCCATCTGAATTTCTTCTTTAGAGAACGGTCTCTTCATATCTTCTGCCCATTTTTTAATCGGGTTATTTGCTTTTGGGGTGTTCAGGCATGTAAGGTCTTTATATATTTTGGATGTTAACCCCTTGTTGGATGTCATTTACAAATATATTCTCCCATACTGTAGGATGCCTTTTTGTTCTGCTGATGGTGTCCTTTGCTGTACAGAAACTTTTTACTTTGATATGGTCCCATGTGTTCATTTTTGCTTTTGTTTCCCTTGCTCAAGGAGATGCATTCAGGAAGAAGTTGCTCATGCTTATATTCAGGAGATTTTTGCCCTATGTTGTCTTCTAAGAGTTTTATGGTTTCATGACTTACATTCAGGCCCTTGATCCATTTCAAATTTACTTTTGTGTATGGGGTTAAACAATAATCCAGTTTCATTCTCTTGCATGTAACTGTCCACTTTTGCCAACACCAGCTGTTGAAGAGGCTGTCATTTCCCCATTGTATGTCCATGGCTCCTTTATCATATCTTAATTGACCATATATGGTTGGGTTTATATCAGGTCTCTCTAGTCTGTTCCATTCGTCTATGGGTCTGTTCTTGTGCCAGTACCAAATTGTCTTGAGTACTGTGGCTTTGTAGTAAAGCTTGAAGTTGGGGAGCATAATCCCCCAGCTTTATTCTTCCTTCTCAGGATTGCTTTGGCTATTTGGGGTCTTTTGTGGTCCCATATGAATTTTAGAACGATTTTCTCTAGGTTGTTGAAGAATGTTGTTGGTATTTTGATAGGAATTGCATTGAATCTGTAGATTGCTTTAGGCAGGATGGCCATTTGGACAATATTAATTCTTTCTATCCATGAGCACGGGATGTGTTTCTATTTTTTGGTATCTTCTTTAATTTCTCTCATGAGTGTCTTGTAGTTTTCAGAGAATAGGTCTTTCACTTCCTTGGTTAGGTTTATTCCTAGGTATTTTATTCTTTTTGATGCAACTGTGAATGGAATTGTTTTCCTGATTTCTCTCTCTGCTAGTTCATTGTTAGTGTATAGGAATGCCACAGATTTCTATGTATTAATTTTGCATCCTGCAACTTTGCTGAATTCAGATATTAGATCTAGTAGTTTGGGAGTGGATTCTTTGGGGTTTTCTATGTACAATATCATATCATTTGAAAACAGGGACAATTTAACTTCTTCCTTGCCAATCTGGGTGCCTTTTATTTCCTTGTGTTTTCTGATTGCCATGGCTAGGACCTCCAGTACTATGTTGAATAGAAGTTGGGAGAGTGGGCATCCTTGTCTCCTTCCCAATCATAAAGGAAAAGCTTTCAGCTTCTCACTGTTAAATATAATGTTGGCTGTGGGTTTGTCATATATGGCCTTTATTATGTTGAGGTACTTGCCCTCTGTACCCATTTTGTTGAGAGTTTTTATCATGAATGGATGTTGAATTTTGTTAAATGCTTTTTCAGCATCTATGGAGATGATCATGTAGTTTTTGTCCTTCTTTTTGTTGATGTAGTGGATGATGGTGATGGATTTTCAAATATTGTACCATCCTCGCGTTCCTGGAATAAATCCTACTTGATCATGATGGATGATCTTTTTGATGTATTTTTGAATTCAGTTTGGTAATATTTTGTTGAGTATTTTTGCATCTATGTTCATCAGGGATATTGGCCTGTAATTTTCTTTTTTAGTGGTGTCTTTGCCTGGTTATTGTATTAGGGTGATGCTGGTCTCGTAGAATGAGTTTGAAAGTATTCCCTCTTCTTCTATTCTTTGGAAAACATTAAGGAGGATGGGTATTAGCTCTTTACTAAATGTTTGATAAAATTCAGTGGTGAAGCCATCTGGTCCAGGTGTTTTGTTCTTAGGTAGGTTTTTGATTACCAGTTCAATTTCACTGCTGGTAATTGGTCTGTTCAGATTTTCTGTTTCTTACAGGGTAAGCCTTGGAAGGTTGTATTTTTCTAGAAAGTTGTCCATTTCTTCTAGGTTATCCAGTTTGTTAGCATATAATTTTTCATCATATTTTCTAATAATTCTTTGTATTTCTGTCATGTGCATTGTAATTTTTCCTTTCTCATTTCTGATTCTGTTTATGTGAGTAGACTCTCTTTTTTTCTTGATAAGTCTGGCTAGGGGTTTATCTATTTTGTTTATTTTCTCGAAGAACCATCTCCTGCTTTCATTGATTCTATTGTTTTATTCTTCTCAGTTTTATTTATTTCTGCTCTAATATTTATTATGTCCCTCTTTCTACTGACTTTGGGCCTCATTTGTTTTCTTTTTCTAGTTTTGTTAATTGTGAGTTTAGGTTGCTCATATGGGATTTTTCTTCTTTCCTGAGTTAGGCCTGTATTGCAATATACTTTCCTCTTAACATGGCCTTCACTGCAACCCAGAGATTTTGTGGTGTTGAATTATTGTTGTCATTTGTCTCCATATATTGCTTGATCGCAGTTTTTATTTGGTCATTGATCCACTGGTTATTTAGGAGCATGTTGTGAGGCCTCCATGTGTTTGTGTGATTTTTCATTTTCTTTGCATAATTAATTTGTAGTTTCATACCTTTGTGGTTGGAGAAACTGGTTGGTACAACTTCAATCTTTCTGAATTTACCGTGGCTCTTTTTGTGAACTAGTATATGATCTATTATGGAACATGTCCGATGTGTACTTGAGAAGAGTGTGTATTCTGCTGCTTTTGGGTGTGGAGTTTGTAATGTCTGTTAGGTCCATCTGTTCTAATGTATTGTTCAGTGCTTCTGTCTCCTTACTTATTTTCTGTCTTGTTGATCTGTCCTTTGGAGTGAGTGGTGTGTTGAAGTCTCCTAGAATGAATGCATTGCATTCTATTTCCCTTTTAATTCTGTTAGTATTTGTTTCACATATATAGGTGCTCCTGTGTTTGGTGCATAGATATTTATAATGGTTATCTCTTCCTGTTGGACTGCCCCCTTTATCATTATGTAATGTCCTTCTTGTCTCTTGTGACTTTCTTTGTTTTGAATTCTACTTTGATACAAGTACTGCAACTCTTGCTTTTTTCTCCCTATTGGTTGCATGAAATGCCTTTTCCCATCCCTTCACTTTTAGTCTGTGTATGTCTTTGGGTTTAAAGTGAGTCTCTTGTAGGGAGCATATAGATGGGTCTTGTTTTTTTATCCATTCATTCAGTTTGATTGGTGTATTCAGTCCATTTACGTTTAGGGTGATTATCAATAGGCATCTACTTATTGCCATTGCAGGCTTTAGATTCGTGTTACCAAAGGTTCAAGGTTAACTTCCTTACTATCTAAGAGTCTAACTTAACTCACTTAATATGCTATTACAAACACAATATAAAGGTTGTTTTTTTTTCTTCCTCCTTTTCTTCCTCCTCCATTCTTTATAGATTAGGTGTCATATTCTGTACTCTTTGTCTATCCCTTGATTGACTTTGGAGATAGTTGTTTTAATTTTTGCATTTGCTTAGTAATTAGCTGTTCTACTTTCTTTACTGTGGTGTTATTACCTCTGGTGACAGCTATTAAACTGTAGGAACACTTCCATCTATAGCAGTCCCTCCAAAATATACTGTAGAGATGGTTTGTGGGAGGTAAATTCTCTCAGCTTTTGCTTATCTGGAAATTGTTTAATCCCACCTTCAAATTTAAATGATAATCTTGCTGGATAAAGTATTCTTGGTTCAAGGCCCTTCTGCTTCATTGCATTAAATACATCATGCCACTCCCTTCTGGCCTATAAGGTTTCTGTTGAGAACTCTGATGATAACTTGATGGACTTTCCTTTGTATGTGATCTTGTTTCTCTGTCTGGCTGCTTTTAGTACTGTGTCCTTATCCTTGATCTTTGCATTTTAATTACTATATGTCTTGGTGTTGTCTTCCTTGGGTCCCTTATGTTGGGAGATCTGTGCATCTCCATGGCCTGAGAGACTATCTCCTTCCCAAGATTGGAGACATTTTCAGCAATCACCTCCTCAAAGACACTTTCTATCCTTTTTTCTCTCTCTTCTTCTTCTGATACCCCTATAATGCGAATATTGTTCCGTTTGGATGGGTCACACAGTTCTCTCAATATTCTTTCATTCTTAGAGATGCTTTTTTCTCTCTGTGCCTCAGCTTCTTTGCATTCCTCTTCTCTAGTTTCTGTTTCATTTATTGTCTCCTCCACCATATCCAGTCTGCTTCTAATACCATCCATTGTGCTCTTCAACGATTGGATCTCTGACCGGAATTCATTCCTGAATTCTTGAATATCTTTCCGTACCTCCATGAGCATGTTAATGATTTTTATTTTGACCTCAATTTCAGAAAGAATCATGAGGTCAATGTCATTTAAATCTTTCTCAACTGTGGTATTAATAATTTTACTCTGAACCAGATTCCTTTGCCATTTCATATTTATATATGGTGCCCTCTAGTGCCCAGAAGCTCTACCCCCTGGAGCTGCTCAGCCCCTGAAGCAATGTCGGGGGTCACAGGGGAGTGGTATTGGTGCCTGGGGGGAGGAAAGAGCTGTTTCCTGCTACCTGGCTGCTATGCCTGTCTCCACTGCCTGAACCAGTGGACTGAGCACACAGGTATAAGCCTCTATGCTTTGTGTTTGTAGTTGCTGTAGACAGATCTTCCCTCTGGCTGGCCTAACACCAGGGTAGGGTTTGCCGGTTTCTGAGCCAGGTGGGGCTGGCCGGGAAAAAGATGCAGTAGGCTGTATATCACGGAGGGGGTCCTTGGAGCTGTGTAGCCAGCCAGAGAGCTGGAGCACCTGAAGATCGTCTAAGGAGGAAGATTTATTTTTCCTCCTTAAATATGAAAGTCTATATGGCAAAGCTCCCAACCTGCTGGGCAGAGTGCACCCGGACAATTTTGTCTACCTGTCTGCTCTCCTGAGTAGTAAGGTCAGTGCAATCCTTGCCCCTTTAGCAGCCCTGTCGCTGTTAGGAAGTCTCTCAGACTGCCCACCTTTCTTTTGTCCCAGAGCAGCCGGATATGGGTCCCTGCTTTCCACAAGCAGCTGGAATCTCAGTCTCTCCAGGAATTCTGCCTGTCTTAGCTTTCCATCCCCGTAATCACTCGAGTATCATGCAAGCACCATGAATTGTAGGTTTGTGTTCCCACAGCAGATCACCTGAGTTAGGTATTGAGCAGTCCCAGGCCTCCACTCCCTCCCCGCTTGGTTTCTCTTCCTCTGGCCCATGAGCTGGGGTGGGGAAAGGGCTTGGGTCCCGCTGGGCCGCAGCTTTGGTACGTTACCCTTTTCTGTGAGGTCTGCTCTTTTCTCTAGGTGTATGCACTCTGGCGCAGTCCTCTTTCCTGTTGCTCTTTCAGGATTAGTTGTATTTTATATTTTCATATTATATGCAGTTTCAGGAGGAAGCCTGTGTCTCACCTCTCACACTGCCATCTTTATTCCCTTTCTCTCCCATCAGTGTATTTTTGAGGAGTTATTTATCGAGCTTCTATTGAATGCCAAGTACTAGGCTAGGCATTGGGATACAATGGTAAACATAAGTGTCCATGACATTTGGAAAATACATGGAGGAATCCTGAGTTGGACTGGGAAGGGAGAGGTGTATGGCTTCCTCGAGGAAGTTGTCCTTGAGCTGAAAGCTAAGGACGAAATGAAATCAAGTGGGTAATGGTGCAGAGTGAGGGAGAGACATCCTCATTTCAGAGAGAGGTCTGCACACACCAAGTCTATGATTGAAGGGAGGGCAATGCTTTTAAGGAAATGAAAGAAGTCAGGGTAATTGGAGTGCAAAGTGTGAGAAGGGGGGTGACTTAGGATAACCTTACAGAGGAAGTATGGTCAGGCATGCAGGCCTCTTGTCTGCATTGTACATCTTGACTTTCATTCCAACAGCACTGCAAAGTCAGTAGGATCAGATTTGCTTTGTTTAAGGCTACTTAGACTATAGGTAAGAGCCCTGCTTTCCCAGATTGTCCATATAATGACACACATATAGAATGATAATGTTTCTTCCATGCCCTGGTGAAAGTAACTGGGGACTTGGGGTTATTTTTTGATAACATTTGATGAAAAATAATTATGTGCTCTTTATATTATGTAATTATAAGTAAACAAAATACCAAGCACTAAGAGGTAAAATGAAATACAAAGTAGAGTGTAATTAAATTTTTTCTTTGTAAAACATGTCCCGGATAAAGCTGAAGTTCTAATTTCTGAAATGCATTTGCATGTGTGCATTGTTAGAGTGGTTATCTAGCAGTTTACGCAGACCAACAAGATGACACATGAGAAGTAAGCACAAGTCTATTTGACAAAGAGATTTGGGGCACGCCCTGAGCTGTCGCTGCAGAAGCTTCCATACGGCTTATTCTCTAGGTGCCACAGGCCAGACTTTTGTTTGTCCACCTTTCTCCTTGGGCCCCTGTAGCCTATACATGTCCTTACATGGGGAGCCCTGGGTTTGACAATGGATTGAAGAAAAGCCAAAGGGGATAAGCAGGTTGGCAAATGCAGGAGCCATGTTTATAGTAGAGCCAAAGAAGAGTAGCCGGTTGGATTAGCATGCATAGAGGTGGATTTGATAGATACTTCTGAAGGTAAAACTGATGACAGTTTGGATGTAGGGGATGGGAAGAAAGGTGTCAAAGATCACTTCTAGATGTCTGGCTGGCTGAATGGATGGTGATGTCATTATTCTAGGTAGAGGAGCATCAGTGGTGTGGGCAGATCATGAAATCAGTCTTGTATATGTTACATTTGAGACATCTATGTGAATGTAATAGTGTGGGCAAATCAGCTATTCCATGCTAGGCACTCTGTGAAGTACATTATGGTTTAAACCTCACCCTACTTTTTTTTTTTCTGTCATTAATGTACAGTTACATGAACATTATGGTTACTAGACTCCCCCCATTATCAAGTCCCCATCACATACCCCATTACAGTCACTGTCCAATAGTGTAGTGAGATGCTATAGAATCACTACTGGTCTTTGTGTTGTACTGCCTTCTCCGTGTTCCCTCCTACCTCGCTTTTGGTAACTGCTAGTCCATTCTTGGGGTCTGTGAGTCTGCGGCTGTTTTGCTTCTTCAGTTTCTGCTTTGTTCTTATACTCCACAGATGAGTGAAATCATTTGATACTTGTCTTTCTCCACCTCGCTTATTTCACTGAGTGTAATACCCTCTAGCTTCATCCATGTTGTTGCAAATGGTAGGATTTTTTTCATCTTATGGCTGAATAATATTCCATTGTGTATATGTACCACCTCTTCTTTATCCATTCATCTACTGATGGACACTTAGGTTGTTTCCATTTCTTGGCTGTTGTAAATAGTGATGCAGTAAACATAGCGGTGCATATGTCTTTTTCAAACAGGGCTCCTGCATTCTTAGGGTAAATTACTAGGAGTGGAATTCCTGGGTCAGATGGTATTTCTATTTTTAGCTTTTTGAGGAACCTCCATACTGCTTTCCACAATGGTTTCAACTAGTTTACATTCCCACCAGCAGTGTAGGAGGGTTCCCTTTTCACCACATCCTCACCAATGTTTGTTGTTGTTTGTCTTTTGGATGTTAGCCATCCTAACTGGCATGAGGTGATATCTCAGTGTGGTTTTAATTTGCATTTCTCTGATGATAAGCGATGTGGAGCTTCTTTTCATGTACCTGTTGGCCATCTGAATTTCTTCTTTGAAGAAATGTCTGTTCAGCTTTTCTGCCCATTTCTTAATTGGCTTATTTGCTTTTTGTTTGTTGAAGTGCATGAGCTCTTTATATAATTTGGATGTCAACCCCTTATCAGATATGTCATTTATGAATATATTCTCCCATACTGTAGGATGTCTTTTTGTTCTACTGCTGGTGTCATTTGCTGGACAGAAGCTTTTCAGCTTGATACAGTCCCACTTGTTCATTTTTGCTTGTGTTTCCCGTGCCCGGGGAGATATGTTCATGAAGAAGTTGCTCATGTTTATGTCCAAGAGATTTTTGTCTATGTTTTTTCTAAGAGTTTTATGGTTTCATGACTTACATTCAGGTCTTTGATCCATTTTGAGTTTATTTTTGTGTATGGGTTAGACAGTAACCGAGTTTCATTCTCTTACATGTAGCTCTCCAATTATGCCAAAACCAGCTGTTGAAGAGGCTATCATTTCCCCATGGCTCCTTTATCGTATATTAATTGACCAAATATGTTCGGGTTATATCTGGGCTCTCTAGTCTGTTCCATTGGTCTCTGGGTCTGTTCTTGTGCCAGTACCAAATTATCTTGAGTACTGTGGCTTTGTAGTAGAGCTTGAAGTCAGGGAGTGTAATTCCCCCCACTTCATTCTTCCTTCTCAGGATTGCTTTGGTTATTCGGGGTCTTTTGTGGTTCCATATGAATTTTAGAACTATTTGCTCTAGTTCATTGAAGAATGCTGTTGGTATTTTGATAGGGATTGCATTGAATCTGTAGATTGCTTTAGGCAAGATGGCCATTTTGACAATATTAATTATTTCTGTCAATGAGCCCAGGATGTGTTTCCATTTATTGATTTCTTCTTTAATTTCTCTCAGGAGTGTCTTGTACGTTTCAGAGTATAAGTCTCTCACTTCCTTGGTTAGGTTTATTCCTAGCTATTTTATTCTTTTTTATGCAATTTTGAATGGAATTGTTTTCCTGATTTCTCTTTCTGCTAGTTCATCATTAGTGTATAGGAATGCCACAGATTTCTGTGTATGAATTTTGTATACCGCAACTTTGCTGAATTCAGATGTTAGATCTAGTAGTTTTGGAGTGGATTCTTTAGGGTTTTTTATGTACAATATCATGTCATCTGCAAAAAGGGACAGTTTTACTTCTTCCTTGCCCGTATGGATACGTTTTATTTCCTTGTATTGTCTGATTGCCATTGCTAGGACCTCCAGAACTATGTTGAACAAAAGTGGGGAGTGTGCATCCTTGTCCTGTTCCCAGTCTTAAAGGAAAAGCTTTCAGCTTCTCGCTGTTAAGTATAATGTTGGCTGTGGGTTTGTCATATATAGCCTTTATTATGTTGAGGTACTTGCCCTCTACATCCATTTTGCTGAGAGTTTTTATCATGAATGGATGTTGACTTTTGTCGAATGCTTTTTCAACATCTATAGAGATGATCATGTGGTTTTTGTCCTTCTTTTTGTTGATGTAGTGAATGATGTTGATGGATTTTCGAATGTTGTACCATCCTTGCATCCCTGGAATGAATCCCACTTGATCATGATGGATGATCTTTTTGATGTATTTTTGAATTCAGTTTGCTAATATTTTGTTGAGTATTTTTGCATCCATGTTCATCAGGGATATTGGTCTGTAATTTTCTTTTTTTGTGGTGTCTTTGCCTGGTTTTGGTATTATAGTGATGCTCGCCTCGTAGAATGAGTTTGGAGATATTCCCTCCTCTTCTACTTTTTGGAAAACTTTAAGGAGGATGGGTATTAGGTCTTCACTAAATATTTGATAATATTAGCAGTGAAACCATCTGATCCAGGGCTTTTGTTCTTAGATAGTTTTTTGATTACCTGTTCAATTTTTTTGCTGGTAATTGGTCTATTCAGATTTTCTGTTTCTTCCTGGGTCAGCCTTGGAAGGTGTATTTTTCTAGAAAGTTGTCCGTTTCTTCTAGGTTATCCAGTTTGTTAGCATGTAATTTTCCATAGTATTCTCTCATAATTCTTTGTATTTCTGTGGCGTCCATAGCGATTTTTCCTTTCTCATTTCTGATTCTTTTTATGTGTGTAGACTCTCTTTTTTCCTTGATAAGTTTGGCTAGGTCTTTATCTATTTTGTTTATTTTCTCAAAGAATCATCTCCTGCCTTCATTGATTCTTTCTATTGTTTTATTTTCTCAATTTTTTTATTTCTGCTTTAATCTTTATTATGTCCCTCTTTCTACTGACTTTGGGCCTCATTTGTTCTTCCTTTTCTCGTTTCATTAATTGTGAGTTGAGACTGTTCATTTGGGATGGTTCTTTCCTGAGGTAGGCCTGTATTTCAGTATATTTCCCTCTTAGCACGGCCTTCACTGCGTCCCAGAGATTTTGTGGTGTTGAATTATTGTTGTCATTTGTCTCCATATATTGCTTGATCTCTGTTTTTATTTGGTCATTGATCCATTGATTGTTTAGTAGCATGATATTAAGTCTCCATGTGTTTGTGGGCTTTTTCGTTTTCTTTGTGTAATTTATTTCCTGTTTCATACTTTGTGATCTGAGAGCTGGTTGGTGCAATTTCAATCTTTTTTAATTTTCTGAGACTCTTTTTGTGGCATAGTATATGATCTACTCTTGAAAATGTTCAATGTGCACTTGAGAAGAATGTTTTTCCTGTTGCTTTTGGATGGAGTGTTCTGTAGATGTCCGTTAGGTATATCTGTTCTAATACCTTGTTGAGTGCCTCTGTCTCTTTACTTATTTTCTGTCTGATTGATCTGTCCTTTGGAGTTAGTGGTGTGTTGAAGTCTTCTAAAATGAATGCATTGCATTCTATGTCCTCCTTTAACTCTGTTAGTATTTATTTCACATATGTAGGTGATCCTCTGTTAGGTGCATAGATATTTATAATAGTTATATCCTCTTGTTGGACTGACCCTTTAATCATTATGTAATGTCCTTCTTGGTCTCTTGTTTCTTTCTTTGTTTTGAAGTCTATTTCTTCTGATACACGTGCAGCAACTCCTGCTTTTTTTTCACTATTAGTTGCATGAAATATCTTTTCCATCCCTTTACTTTCAGACTGTGTATGTCTTTGGGTGTGAAGTGAGTCTCTTGTAGGCAACATATAGATGGGTCTTGTTTTTTTTTCCATTCAATGACTCTATGTCTTTTGATTGGTGCATTCAGACCATTTACATTTAGGGTTGTTATCGATAGGTATGTACTTATTGCCATTGCAGGCTTTAGATTAGTGGTTACCAAAGGTTCAAGGGTAACTCCCTTACTATCTAACAGTCAAATTTAACTCAATTCCTATGCTATTACAAACACAACCTAAAGATTCTCTTTTTTTCCTCCTTTTTCTTTTTCTTCCTCCTCCATTCTTTGTATGTTATGAATCATATTCTGTACTCTTTGTCTATCCCTTGGGTGACATCTGTTTAGCCTTAGGAATACTTCTTTCTATAGGAGTCCCTCCAAAATGCACTGTAGAGGTGGTTTGTGGGATGTATATTCTCTAAGCTTTTGCTTATCTGAAAATTGTCTAATGCCTCCTTCAAATTTAAATGATAACCTTGACAGGTAGAGTATTCTTGGTTCAAGGACCTTCTGCTTCATTGCATTAAATATATCATGCCACTCCCTTCTGGCCTGTAAGGTTAAGAAATCTGATGATAGCCTGATGTAGCTTTTTTTCTCTCTCTAGCTGCTTTTAAAAGTCTGTCTTTATCCTTCATCTTTGCCATTTTAATTATTATATGTCTTGATGTTGTCTTTCTTGGGTCCCTTGTGTTGGGAGATCTGTGCACCTCCATGGCTTGAGAGACTATCTCCTTCCCCAGATTGGTGAGGTTTTCAACAGTCACCTCCTCAATGACACTTTCTATCCCTTTTTCTCTCTCTTCTTCCTCTGGTACCCCTGTAATGCGAATATTGTTCTGTTTGGATGGGTCACACAGTTCTCTCAATATTCTTTCATTCTTAGAGATTCTTTTTCCTCTCTGTGCCTCAGCTTCTTTGTATTCCTCTTCTCTAATTTCTATCCCATTTACCATCTCTTCTACTACATCTAAGCTGCTTTTAAATCCCTCCATTGTATGTTTCATTTCAGATGTGGAATTTCTTAATGATTGAATCTCTGTCTTAAATTCTTTCCTGAGTTTTTGAATATTTTTCTCTACCTCCATAAGCATGTTTATGATTTTTATTTTGAACCCTCTTTCAGGAAGATTGGTGATTTCAGTTTCATTTGGCCCTTTTTTTTGGGTTTGTGAGATTTTGTTCTGAACCAGTTTCTTTTGACACTTCATATATCTGTGTGGTGCCCTCTAGTGCCCAGAAGCTCCAGTCTCTTGAGCTGCTTACCCCTTAGAGTGAGATTTGGGGTCATTGGGGAGTAGAGCTGGTGCCTGGAGGAAGCAATGATCTGGTTCCTGATTCCCGCCTATGGTGCCTGTCTCCAGTATCACAGCCAGTGGGCCGAGCACACAGGTGTAAGCCTCTGTGCTCAGGGTTTCTAGCTGATGTAGGTGGTGCCTCCCTCTGGCTGGCCTGACACTTGGGCAGTGGCTGCCGGTTTGCGAGCCATTGCTGTCAGGCCACGGGGAAGGCTCAGCAGGCTGTGTGTCACAGTGTGGGGCCTCGGAGTTGAGCAGCCAGCCAGGGGAATGGAGTGCCTGAAGCTCCTCAAAGTTCCCTACCTGCTGGGCAGAGCATGCTCAGACATCCTTGTGCAGCTCTCCCTTCTCCTGCACATCAAGCTCCATTCAACCCCCGCCCCTTCAGCAGCCCTTTTGCTGCTAGGAAGCCTCTCAGATTGCCTGCCTTCCTCTGTCACAGAGCAGCTGAATGTGGATCCCATCCTCGACAAACAGCCATAATGTCAGTCTCTCAGGCACTCTGCCTGTCCCAGATCCCAACCACCAGAGAACCACACAGCGTATGTTTCTGTTTGTAAAGCAGACCCCCAAGGCTAGGTGTTCAGTAGTCCTAGGTTTCCACCCCCTCCCTGCTCTGTTTCTCTTTCTCCTGCTGGTAAGCTGGGGTGGGGGAAGGGCTTGGGTCCCACTGGATCAAGACTTTGATAATTTACCCTGTTTCATGAGGTCTGCTCTGTTCGTGATGTCTATATGCAGTCTGGTTCAGCTTCCTTTCCTGTTGCTGTTTTAGGGTTAGTTGTATTAATTAACTATATTTTTGTACTATTTGTGGTTTTGGAAGGAGTTCTCTATCTCACCTCTCACACCACCATCTTGAATCCTGAGCCCCACCCCACTTTTTTAAATTACTACATCCCTATAGGATAGATTCTACTATTAGATCTATTTTCCACGTGAGAGAATCGAGACCTGGAGTGACCGAGGAGCTTGCCATGGTCACACCCAGGAAGTGGTGGAGCTTGGTTTTGGGTCCATGTAGTCTGTTTTGAAAGCTCACTGTTCTATGCTGCTAATCTCCCTATGACTAACCCCAGCCTGATCGTCATCTTATTTCAGCCCCAGCTCTGTACATACCAGGATATATCTTTTTTTTTTTTGCCCCTATGGACTGACCTTCCATTACTCTCCACAGGTGACTCTCATGGGAGTCCCCTCACATTGCCCAGATTTCCCTTCTTTACCCTGATTTCCATGTACTCCTAGGTTTACCCCAGGTCTTCTGGTCTTCTATTCAAATTACCTTCTCAGTTTGTCTTGAAGTGAGCTCTCAACCCACTTCCAGTGTGCTTTCTGAATGGGGACCCTCACTCCCAACTCTCCCAGCTTCCCGCAGAACACTGACTCCAGCTGGGGACACCTGAGCTTGTGACTGGCCAGGACCCTGAGGCGTAGAAGACCAGGCAGGCTGGCCCGTCCCTACCTGCGGATCTGTGATGGAGAGATCCAAAGATGAGCACTTCACGAGCCCATGGAACATCTGCCTTGGGGACTTCGGCTCACAAAGGAATATTTTATCCTACATCTAGTTTTGGAAAATAAAAGGTATTTTGTTTTATTTAACAACACAAAACCAGTTGCCAGATTCAACTTCTTTTATTCTCGCCTCATTCCTCTGGTTCACTCTGCTGCTTTGGGCACTGTTCCTTAGTTACTCCTTTAAAACTTCCCCACTCCTGGTTCCATGGCATAAGTCTTCCCTGGATGTCATTTCTTGTTTTTTTCTTTTTTTATGTTCTTATGCCACATTTCTCTTTTCCCTTGCTTTCCCTTTGTGCCTCTTAATGCCAAGTATTCTCATCTTTTCCCTCCTGTGTCTGTGTGCTATTTTTTCCCAAGGGTTTATCTATCTTCTCAACTTCTAATTATAACTTTATAGAGGTAAGTTATAAACTCTGACCCTGTACCTTTTGTTACAAGTTTCTCTCCAGGCTTTGATCCCATATGTCCAACTTTCTGCAAGTTAATTCCACTTGGAGGAGTTATTTCTCATATCAGATATGTGTTTTATATCATAGCCCTTCGATGGTTTCTTCCTCGCAGAGGTACCCACCACTTCCAGAATAACACCACAGCCACTTGTCACTTTCCCTGAGAGTGCCAGTCCCTGCCTTTGGCTGCCATCCTGGTTGGCCAGAAGAATGCCTGGAGTTTTGGGTTCCTCCCATCATGTCAGGTCTTGGATGAACCCCCGCACTGCAGGTTGTGGCTTTAGCATCCTAAGTGCCTGCCTAAGGGCCAGGTGATGAGGGAGTTATTCCCTCTTGCAATGAGTTTTGACTAATGAGAAACAGGAGACTGAAGAGAGCCAAGGAGATTGATTTCTCCTCACCCACAGATTAGAGCATGGTTTTACTTGCCAGCCTGTCTGGGAAGTCCTGTGAACTGAGAGAAACATTGAGTAAGCCACCTGCTGTGCCTCTCCTGGGCTAGTTGTGAGGGGGCGGCCGGTCCAGGAAAGCACCATTGCCTGGCACATCCTCCCTCACTCCCTTCACTGTCCCTTCATCCTCACTGTTCACAGTGTGCACCTGCGAGTAAGGCATCGGCACGTTAATCACTGCCTCAGGCTCTGTTTTTTAAAAGAAACCAGGTTAAGAGAGCTCTTCAAACTCTACATTTTAAAAAGGAAGGGAAAAATTTTTTTCATCACTCAACTTAGGTCCCAGTCTGTCAAAAATAACATTATCATCCTATCCCTCAAAAGGAAAATCCTATGGTCATTTGGTGCCATTCATTCTTGCTTTTATTGATGAAATTCAGGCTCTCAGAAGCTCTGTTGGTTCTTCCTCCATATGAGGCATTTCCTCTCCAGTGCACACCACCAACACTACTTGGTCCAGGTTCACACTAGTCTTACCCAGTTACTGCACAGACTCCTGCTTTCTTAACCAGATTTTCTGACTCCAGTCCCTCCTTCCAACAAATCCATCTTATACACTCTGTGAGTCCACAAGACTGATCTTCCTTAATCACCTTCATTTCAATCTTCAGAAACACATACAACAGCCTTCAAAGATGCTTCATGGCCTACTACAAAAATGTGAAACTCTTTCTGGATTTGATGTACTGTCAATTACCCAGCATTCCTCACTTTCTGGTGTAGACACAAGCCAGGTCATTGTTAACCCCTGCACCCTTGCTCCTGTTATTTCTTTGGCCTGAAGCACCGTTTCCTCCTTTTATGTTATTCTTCCCTACCTTCCAAACCCCAGCTTAACGCAATCTCCTTCATGAGGTTTATAAGAACTCTAGAACACACTTCCCTTGCATTCCTTTAGTGTTAATCATCTGTAACGTTTAATTGCTTACTTGCATGTTGCATTATGCTGATCATAAATTGTTTGGTAATAAAAGTATGTCATTCTTTTTATGTGACCTTAGTTATAAAGGATACAAAAATAGGTGCTCAAACATTTTTTCAGCGACTGTGTCTTTAAAAATGAATAGTCATGTACTATAACTAGAAGTGTCTTGGTTAGTTGACAGGTTGCACTGATAATAATGATCAGTAATAGAGACAGTTTAGTTTAATGAACAAGGTGATATCAGATGTCTACTATACCCACTTGTGAATGACACTCTAAAGGAAATTCAGTGATTGAAGACTAATGATTGATTAAGTGTTTAAGACATGTATAGTTCACTGCTGTTACAGAAACAACAATATTCTTCCTTCAGTCTGAGCAATCCTGTCCCTGCTAATGATTACAGTTGCATAGGCAGTATGGAATTAGGGAAGCAAGTCTCAACCCAGCTCTGTATCTCCAGTGCCATTTTAGATCCATATCAAACTTTCATTGGCCAAAGTTCTAGAATGCACTACCAAGAGGCATGAGAGTCGATAGTGAAAAGGTCAATGTCACTAAAGTGTGAACTGAAGTATAATGAGTAACTGGACATATATCAAGTTATAAAGGGTATATGAAGGAGTATATGAAGGAGTTTGGATTTCATCCTGTAGTTAATGGTGCACATCAACACTTTTTAAACAGAAATTTGATCACACTATGTTTTATAAGGATAATTTTTGGAGCAGTATGGTAGATGAAAAGAGTGGAGGTAGGGAAGCTGGTTGGGAGGTTTATGTTTATGCCTGATTTTCAAACTGGAGAACATTGTGAGCCCCTTAGAGATACCTCATGGATCACCTCAGTGGACAATGAATGTGAGTGGCTGGAAATCTGGGCCTCCAGTCCAACGTCAACCTGACAAATTCTGCTTATATCTGCTGCAGCTGGGCTTCTCAGTAAAATTTTGTTAAAAGAAAATGTTTTGTAGCTTGAAAAAAAACTCTCAGCTTACTTAGAGTGTGTGTGAGTTACTGGAGAGATTTCAGAACTGTCTTGAGATAAATTCGATTAGACTTGCTTATCAAGAACATCTGTGAGGTTAAAGAAATGAATTAAAGATCACTGGGTTACTGCATAGAAGTGGTTGCATTAACCAAGGCAGAGGTCACTCCTGGTGAAGAAGATTTACAAACAGGGAGAGTCTCATCAACTCATCCGCTGTGTATGAGTTGGCTCTGGGGGAGGACTGGGATTTGGAGCTCAAGACTAATGTCAGGTATGTTTGGAGTCATAAACATAAGATGAGCTTTGAAACAAAGGAGATGCATGATGTCACCCAGGAAGAAAGCTGAAAGTAGAGAGAAGGACTGAGGTAACAAATTGAAGACTAGATAGCTTTCAGACCATGAGTATCCCAGCTGCCTACATGGATTTTTCAGACTTTCTGGTCTTTTAAATATTTTTTTTAATTATTGTCAACTTTTGAAATTTGTTATTTCTGACTTTTCTGGACAAATTAAAGAGTCATAATACCTGGCCACAGTTCCTTCACTACCACCATAGGCCAGGGATATTGCTTCATGGTCTATCCTGCAGATGGGCATGTGATCTGCAGGTGAGCACCTCCCAACCCACCAGGCTGTGCCAGCTGCTTGAAAGTGGTTCAAATCCCCCAGGCATTTGAGTCTTCAACCCCGAGGGAGAAAAACCCTGATAATGGGACCCCTGGACAGTGCTATTTATTATGAAGTAGAGCCAGCAAATGAGTTTGTTGTCATTTTGATATTTTCTTATTGTTTTTTTTTTTTTGTAAGGTATGAGCCCAACAGATAAACTGAATTCATGTCTGTAAAGTCAGGGAAGACAACAGGATTTCCTCAACCTAATGAGCCTAAATTATAACAACTTTTTCTGAATCCTAGTCCTACCATCCTGTCAAATATTGATGTATCAAATTGATATTGGCTAATATCAAATATTTTAATATGATCTAATCATATGTTGTTACTATATGGGTAGAACATAATATATTAAGATATACAATAACCTCATCTAACATAATAAAGTGTATGTTAGATTTGGAGTTGGGTAGGACAACAATGTCAAGGTTAAGGACATGGACTCTGCAGTCAGACAGCTTGTGTTCAAACTGTTATTCTACTGGTTACCATCTTTGTGACCTTGATCAAGTTATTCTTTCCTTCTGTACCTTGGTTTTCTCACTTGTAAAAGGCAGTTGTGAAGATTAAATGTGTTACCACAGGAAAGCACTTAGGACATCAATGATGCTTAATGAGTGATCAGTAAAGATTAACTGTTGCTGCTTCTTTATCTGAAGTGTTCATCCCTTACCATCCACAGATCTAATAAATCTACAGAGTTTTTGTAAATCCATAACAAAGCAAGCAGGAACTAATGAGAAGTTAGTAGCCAACATTTAATTTGACATATTGTTATTGCAACCATAAATCTAAATCTCTACAAGAAATGGCTGAGCACCTTGAGAGTTAAATATCTGTTGTTCTGAACATATGGACATTGACATATGATTCTGTTTTCTAAGAGGTAGAACATTTATTTCTGTTCAGGATCTGTCAATACTCTAAAGTATTAGTTACTCTCTAAATTTGTAACTTTGACTGAATCAAGATGAAACAATGAATCAGAATTTAGATTATCAGCTCCATTAAGATTTATAGCCACAAAATTATGTGGAATTTACAGGAAAAGGAGTATTTGTAGACAGGGTTTCCTCTTTTATAAAAAGTGCTAAGTGATTCAATTACACATTCCTGTAAATTTTTATTCAGAAGCTGAATTTGCTGTCTAGCTTCATTTAAAAATCAACCTCAAAATCTCAGTTTAATTTCAGGGTCCAAACTTCATACATATTTATCTTTAGGAAGCTGATAGAGATGTTAGACATTTGCAATGAGAAATAATTGAGTTGAAAGGAGGCTTGGGATTAAAATTTTAAAGAGCTTGCTTAAAAGTATTTGCCCAGATAGTCCTTGGACTTCTGAGAGTCTGAGTTCTGTTGGAACAAAATAAAAAGAATTTGGGAGGCCTCTTGGGCCAAATCTCCTCTTCAAATGGATGCATCTAACGGAAGTCCTGAGGAGAACACATAAAGTTATGTTTCCCTGCTTTTAAATATTTAATAACAAATGTTTTGATCTGAAGATCCCCCAAATTAGAATCATAGGATTTTAGAGCTGGAAGAGCCCACAGAGATAATTTAGAGCAAGCTTTTATTTTGTGAAAAGAAAATTGTGGCATGATGTTTTGGTTAGTGTAAGAAGAATAATGTATGTATTATCAATTAGACATACTTTAGTTTTTCAAATAAAAGCAAAGTGTAGGGATTAGGTAGAATCTTCTAGAAAGACAAACCTTGTATTAACCAGTTGCATACAAACTCCCTACTTATTCATATATTGGCCCGAATCTGGAACACTGCTTGGCATGCAGTGGAGCATTTAAATAGTACAACAATTTTTATATTTACTAAGCCACCTTATTCTTCTACCAGTTTTATTGGAACAAATAGAGCTAGAGCTGGATGTGTGGGGGAATCTTGCATATAGATATATATATATGTGTGTGTCTATTCTCCCCTCCGTAAGCGAAGGTGTCCAGTAAGAATACAAAAGAGTAAAGAAGGCTAACATATCAGAAACATAGAAAAAATATGACTAGAGAAATCAAGGAAGAGCAAAAGCAAAAACTAGGAATAAGAGAAAAAATAAGCAGATTGCTTCCATCAAGCTGATGGAGAGTTTGAAGTATGAGGATGCTAAGCCATTGTCGGCTAGTAAGTGGCAGAATCAGAACTCTAAGCCAATTTTCCTGACTCTTAGGCTGTCCACTGAGCTATGCCATGCTTCTCAGACTTAAAGGTGTCGGCTTATCTCCCGAGGACGTTGTTAGATGCAGATTCTGATTCTGTAGGTGAGGTAGAGCCAGAGATTCTCATTTATAACAGCCCGGCAGGTGATAGCGATCCCACTGGTGTGGGCCCGGCACTTCAGCAGCAAGGGACTATATTCTATATCCTTAATATGGACAAAAACAAACAAAACACCTTGTTGCCTAGGAAATGGTTTTCTTCTGTAGAATGTGTTTACCTATACCTCTCAAGGAAATGCAGGACCCCAGTTTGAGCAGTTGTGGGGTGGGACAGGTTTAATCTCACTACCTTAAACTTCATTTTGTGGTTTTCATCGGCTTGTTCGCTCAGCACATTCCTGGGGGAACCAGTTCTGGTTTTGCTTTTTCTCTATCGAGACCTACTCTTAGGAAAAGTCAGAAATTATTTCACACTAATGAATGAATGCCTGATACAACTTTGAATACTTTTCTTGAAATATTTGAATTTTATCAATACTCAAAGTACCCTGGTTGTAGAATATTGTTTCTCAGTCATTGGGTGAGTAATGTCTATTTTGGGATACAGAAGGATGCTTTCTATTTCCTAGTGATCTTGAAATCCTTCCACACGAAGGAATTTTTACATATTCAGATTACATAAGTTTCCAATGTATAAGTTTCTCTCCAGCTTTCTCTTTTAATCCTCCTTATTAAGGAAGCTAAGAATCTCGGATATTTGGGAGCTTTTCAAAGGCTACATGAATCCCATTCCTTTTCCTATAGTTGATTTGCTCAGATGTAAGAAATGACTGTTGGGTTTGACCCACCTTGGAAATAAAACACGAGAGTTTTGAGCAGAGAGCAAGAGATGGTCCATTTTAGAATTTGGGCAAGGAAAAGAGATGTGTGTAAGACCAGTGATGTAGCAAAGTATCTTGTATTAAACAAGAATTTTGAGCAGAACCAGCATCAGAACAGTATACAAGAAGCCTCTATTAAGTGATGATTAGTGGAATGAATCAGAGAATTAATGAATGAGTTATTCTGTTACTGAGTGTAGTAATTCCAATAGTACTCATCCATTTGTTTTATTTGATGAAATCACAAATGTGATAGTAGGAAAATTCCAGCCACTGATGGTAGAAAATAAAAGAGGGAAGTCAGTCAACAGGATAAATATTTCTCCTCATTTTTCTCCTCTTGTCTTATTCCAACTATCCAGACACCTGCTATTTGCTAGTATTTTTCTACAGGCTTATCTGCAAGACTAGTTTTATCCTTTTATGTTTGGGTCTCTGAAACATTTCTTTTTTAAATTATATTTTAGGAGCCTATACTTTTCACTGGAGAATAAATGGGCTCCTCTTTTTCACTAGTATAAACTCCATGTGCTGATGTGAGCACAGAATGAGATATACAAAAAACAAGGCATTTGATACCTCCTGAAAAACTGGGAATAACTTCTGTGCCCAGAAACAAAAAATACATGTGAACTGGAAGATTATGCAGTATATTGCAGCCCTCTTGAGCAAAACCCTATCCTGCCTATCCCTGGCTTTATGACTGTGGCCCTCAGAAAAGCAGATGCCCATACAGAATTAGACAGACAAAAGGTTACCTGAGGAATACCTGTGAAGGATACAGGGGAGCGAGCAGGGGTATGTAAGGCAAGCCTTTACACTTGTATGTGTATGGGGAGAGAAGAAGGGAAGGAGGACTGGGCTAGAACAAATCTCAGATTGGAGTGCAGTTCTAAGAGTTTCAGCCAGGTTAATGGAGGGTCCTGAAGGCAAAGTTATCCATTAGAGGGCTCCTGCATCCCAGAGGAATGGTTCTGCACTAATGCCTTCACCATGCTTGCTCACTGGCTGGCAGAAGGCAGGTCAGAGTGGTTAAAGTGTGAATCAGATTGGTATATCCAGGGGAGCGTTAACTGGGCCTGTCAGTCAACTCTCCTCCCTACAGTAAGAGATTGGGATGGTGTGTTCACATGGCCATTGCAATTATCCCTTGAGCTGTGCAGATCTACATCTCCAAGTAGATTCAGGGAGCAGCTCCCTGGTATTTCCCATGGTCCCTTCTTCCTGAGATGACTTAGAGCAGGAAGATTAGTGGATCAAACTTCAGCCGTAATTGATGCAACTCGTCTTCGGGATCTCAACTAATACTCATCCTTGGGCCTCACCTGCTGTCTGCTCTAAATTGCATTTACCCTCAGCTATCACTTTGGTAGGTCTTGGTGGCATCTTGGTCACGTCATCCCAAGGGATCTGAGCCTATGATGCTTTTTGGGCTGGAGCTGCAGAATGTGTCCATTAACAATTATAATGGAGCAAGCTAGTAAAAAGAGGGGCCAAGTGGAGCACCTGGTTTCTACAGGTATTCCTTCCTCTCCTCATTGTGTGAAAACAGCCCCAATTCCTCCTACTGATCAGGATCAGTTACCTCTGCCAAAATGGTGACGGCAATTCTTTCCTATTGGTCCATGGACAAGAGGAGTCTAAAGTGTTCTGGTGATGACCTGAGCTTGTGGTTCAGTGGGACTTGCTGTGTCCTCTGGAAAGAGTACTTCTCCTTTGGTGACCAGGACTCTGGCCCCATAGAGCCCAAAGGTACAGGAGTGAGAAATGCAAAATCCCCCAGTGAGGTCATTGGGAATGATGGTAAGTGGAACTACTCCATCTGCTACCCCTTGTTTTCCAGGCTGATATATCCTTTCTATTGGGGACTCTGTGCCATCAGGAGGCCTCTGATTTAATGTATATACTGTACCCCAAAGGATAGCATCCCATCTATTCACAGTGTTGCCTTTCAGCTGGTGTTTCTTCTGTGCCCTTAAGAAGCCATTCCAGCACTCTATGAGGCTGGCTGATTCCATGCCCATGTATCAGGCACTCCATAAGTCCCAGAGAGTGGTGCTGGCTGAGATTCTGCAGTAAGGAAATATAAATGAATACCTAGAAAATACCTATTCCTATGAGGATGAGCCAGCCCTTCCAGGCTGGAAGTAGCCTTATGTAATCAACTTGTCACCATGTGCTGGTTGGTCTTCTTAAGAAAGAGAGCCATACAGGGCCCGAGTACCTGTCCCCCTAGCTGGCAGGCTGAATCTTCAGAGCCAGCAGTCACTAGATCAGCCTCCATAATCAGAAGTTCATGCTTCTGAGCTCTGTTTGCATCCTCCATTTCTGCCCCTGTGGACACTCCATTCACATGTCCATCACGATGGTGACAAACTTTAGGTAATGTCAGCCGGCTGGTACATTCTTGCACCTTCATACTTGGTTGTTCAGCAGCTCTTTCATTGTGAATGGTTTCTACTGGTGCTTTGGATTTCTGAGTAAAGACCAGTTTACACTCTATATGCAGCAGTACTCATCATGATTTCCCTTTCCCCAATATAACCACAAAATAACATTCATATGTCCCCCTGGAAACGGACATATGAATTTTGCAAATTCCTTCCTTTTAGGCAGCAGATTCTGGATTTGAACAAGAGATCACAACATTTTATTAGGGCAGCTGGCCTCAGCCTCTTGCTCCTTGAGTCTGCCTTTTCTTCTGCAGATGTTAAGTGGCATCCTATTGGCTGCCCAGGTTTTGCCTCTAAGGATGCCATGTTCTGTTCGCCATCTCCACCCCTCTATGGGCCGCCCTTCTAACTCTTCCAGTTGTTCCAGGAGTGCCAGCTTCCTGGCCTTTGGTGGGTAAACATTATCACATGGTTCTCACTGACTCAGACCCCACCAACCCCATGAGTATTAATGAATCCAGCCCTGGGAGGGGCGTCTTTGCCCGCAGCCTTTCCCTCAGAGAACCACCACTAACATTCTTGGTGATGCTTGTGTCTCTCTTCAGGTGCTCAAGATCCAGGGGAACTGCCTTGGCTGTTGTTGCTACACATGAGTTAATTTTTGCATATCTTTTAACATATCATCTCCTGTGCTTTATCAGGCCCAGCATATTTCCAGCTGAGTTTTAACCCTCGTTATCAGCCTGGCACCTAGGAGAGGAGGTGAGAGCACCTCTTAAGAGAGGCACCACACGCCTTGGGGGGAGAGGGCTTTGCAGTCTCCTGCAGTGTGGAGGAAGCATTGGCTCCTACTAGGAGGCAGTGGGCATGTCCACAAGCTCTGAGGGTTAGGGACTACAGAGCCAGAGCCTCCTGGAACATCCATACAGGTGTCTTACCCATGTTTCTGGGTCCCAGGTTTTCTCTGTCAGGGCACCAGACTTAGTAAAAGACTCCCGTGGCCAAGCATTTAAACTGCCCTGGAGCTCTGTGTCTCCACTGAGTGAGTCTGCTCCTCAGCTGAGTCAGACTTCTCACACTGCACAAGTCAAGGGGCTCTTTAAAAGGAACTGAAAAGGTCCTCTGGCTCTCACTCTCACCTTTAATTATTTGGTCATGACCCCGCATTTCTCCTTATGGTCCTGTGGGTTCTCAGTGCCGCTTAGCAATAACCAGCTCACTGCTGTCCTCGCAGTGATTACTCCCGCACATCTTTCTAGCACCTGGGCTATTGCCTCTGCCAGGATGTCTTTCCAGGTCACCAATAAAGGGCTCCGCAGCAGCTGGGCCCCTGCTTATGCCAGGTCTGTGTGTGCCAGTCACTGCTCAGAATGGCATTCTCCTTGACCCCTAGGCCATGAGAGAGGCAGGCCCCAGGCCCCTCAGCAATCCTGGCTTCCTTGGGCCAACCCCAGCGCCACCTGCGTTATTTGAATCCTCTGAAAAGCAGCACCAGAATTGGATCGGACATGCAGGGCAGCTATTGGAAGAACAACAGAGAGGATCATGGGAAGAACTGGGATGCAGGGAGAGGCTTGGCCTGGCATCTGTGAAAGGAGATGGGCCATTACAGAGATGGCCACCACTCTGTTTGCCCTGCTGGGCTGAAGACATATCAACATTTCTTATATTTCCCCTTCTGTGAAAACTT
The DNA here is from genome assembly GCA_032199065.1 of Smutsia gigantea. Taxonomy (NCBI): domain Eukaryota; kingdom Metazoa; phylum Chordata; class Mammalia; order Pholidota; family Manidae; genus Smutsia; species Smutsia gigantea. The sequence goes on from JAVSCE010000180.1 coordinate 171,964, forward strand.
TAGGGAACACAGCCGAAGTCCCATTTTTTCTCACTAAGGCTTTCCTGACTATTCAAGTTCACAGGATGTACAGCTTAATAATTAGTTGTTCTCTAATCATTTAGGGCAATAGCCTGTCAGCAAATTTTGTTGCAAGTCTACTGTGTGCTAGATACTACAAAGGTACTAGAGAGAGACAAAATTCTTACTTCTATGGAGCCTACATTCTAGCAATTATATATGGTGCCCTATCCATGTAATTAAATCTATGCTGGTTTCCTTGCCTTTGTTAGAGCGTTAATTCTTTCTTTGAGGGTAGGAAGTCATTTATATCTCTTTGCAATACCTGTAACAGCATCCTGAATACGATTTAGGCTAGTTAGTAAAATGAATCTGTTGTCTGTCTCAGAGATATTTGTATTTTAAGTCTTCATCTTATGTATAGGAAGAAAGACCAGAGAACAGCAATTCAGGAATTTTTAATAAGGGAGTAGGTAGAGATTTATTTGTACCAAGTAAGTGAGAAGGGGTGATTCTTTCTCCACACTTCTGAAATTTAAACAGTCAATGAATTTCAGCTCTGCCTACATTGAAGGCAAGTTATGGATCTATGCCAAGTTTCAATCTACACTTGTTACTTAAAAGTGTGTTCACTGGCTCAAGCAGATAAACCTAGCTGCTGCAATATAAATTTCTGAAATGCAGTATCTTAGTAAAAGTTTATTTCTTATTCTTGTCAACTGCAATGTGTGCTCTGCAGGTGGTCTACCTCATGGTCCTTTCAGGACCCAAGTTTGTAGGCTCCTTTTATTCAGCTGGCAGAAGATGAGCAGTTCTGCAGGGAAGACACACCCTCTTCTGTGGTGCCATCTGGAATTGACGCATAGTCCTTCCACTCATGTTCTGTTAGCTAGAGTGCAGTCACATGTCCACATCTAAATGCAAGAGCATGTAGCAAATATAGCTTTGCCATGTGCCCAGGAGGAAAAGGAAACAGGTTTTATTGAACATGTAGCAATCTCTGCCTCAAGAATTTGTACTCTGTTGTTCCAGAATAGCTCAGTAACCTTGGATATTTCTGACAAATGCCTATGAATAATTAACTTTGACACAGTGGAGAAATGCCATATGCCAGCTATATTTGTGCTCTCTTCAATTTACATCTGGGTTTTACTTTCTTTTTTATAGTAAAAAATAATAATAACTCACTTTGTTTCACATGGCATTAAACAAGAATTGCACTTTACAAACAATTAGTATAGCATGATGCCTGTTTTGTGAAATGGTAGTGTGTGCACAATGATAGTCTGGAAGGAAAAAAATCAGTGTTAGTAGTGGTTATTTCTTGGGAAATAAAAGTACTTTTCTCTCTGTTTCTATTGTATTTTTATGAAAAGTTTTAGAAGAAGCAGATTTTGTAAATCAGTAAAATGAAACAATTCTATTTAAAATAATAGGGACCAGCTTATTCAGGGTCTAGCTGGTGGTTTAGGGTATTTTCAAATGCTTTATTTTGTTACTTTTGTGGATTAGCAAGGCAGGTCTTAGTACAATTATACCTATTTTACAGAGGAGGGAACTGAGACTCAGGTGAAGCAAGTGACTTGGCCAAAGACACACAGCTAGAAGTAGCCAGCCAGGGACTTCAACCCAGCTGAGACCCTTTGAAATTCTATGGTTTTCCCATAATACCAAGTTGGTTTCAGGATCCCAGAAGTGAAATACTCTGCTATTGAATGTTCCCATTCCAGTTATTAAGGAAGGAAACCAAGCACACACTTGCTTAGGGGTTTCTTCTAGAGATCCTCTCAGAAAGACACCAGAGAAGATTCACTATGACTTTTCCAGCAAAGCAACACAGAACTAGGAACAGGATGTGCTGAGTGCTTTTGGGTGTTTTCTGGTGGGGGCTTTTTGACAGAGAAATCACAGCATCAAATCACCTTTTACAGCCTCTATCCACTTGGACAGAGTTTCTTTCTGGTCCCTTGGCAGCTGTCTTTGTATAACAAGGATTGGAAAAGTTTCCAGGCCATCTTGTCTGTGCCACATCTAATCCAGATGGCTTTGCACACTCCAATTTTAGTTCCTATTTTGTTTTCACCTCTCAGAGTAAAAAAGAACAGCCTGTAACATTGCTGTGGAGAAATTTCTGGAGCAAAGGGTGCACGGCAACTGCACAGCAAAGGCAAAGGCTGCCGCCACTCTGATGTGCTAATCAGCTTCCTCTGATTGTCACAGCCCTCTGAGTCCCCAGCCTACCGGGGTCCGGGCAGTGGTCTATTTCAGGGGCACCTGGTAGAAACCGGGGGGGATGATTGGCGTGTGGACTGGTAAGTGTGTGCCACCGGGCTGGACGGCTTATTAAGAAAGCTTGCACACATGCTGAAGGGCAGAGAGAAAGAGAACCTCTTCCTAAGAACCAGTGCTTGGAGTGGGCTAGACACTAGTCATTTTGTTACCCAAATGGCATGTCCATTTTGAAGCTAGTGACAGGTAAGGTTAGCATCAAATAAACAAATGCAAACACATTACAGCTTTTAGTTCAGCTGTCCCCCTGCCACCTCCTCCCACTTTGTCTCCCTTTCACCTTCCCCTCATCACTGCTGTACTTGGTATTCTTCTTTCAGTCTTTCTAATAGAGCAGGTTTTAAAGAACCATTACAGTGGAGGAGGGGATGTCATATTAGGTGGCTGACAGAATCATTCTGGTTGTGAGAGAGCATTCTCTACTGTTTCAGCAGAGCTTCCTGAGAGGCTGGACATACTGTACAGACATGAGGAAATCAGAGCTTGATTTTCATCTGCTCGGATGCTGCAGCTGAGCAGACACAATTTACTGAGAGGTAAATTCTCTTGGTCATCAAGTAAGTGTCTGAGTGTCACAAAGAGCAAGTAGGGCATATACCACCTTCTCTAGATAAGACCTAATATTTCTGATCCTATTCCTGAAACTTCACTGGAAGATTGTTGACCAAACTAGGCAATATTTGTTTCCTAGCTAATCCATTGTGAAAAACTTGAGTCTTAATAATTTAATAGAAATTATTCTCCAAAAAGGAACTGAAGTAAAACATATACATCCAAACCAAGAATGTTTCACTGCCCCAGTAGCCGCTTGAAATGTTACGTAACTTGCTTCCCTAATAATTTGAAGATCTGTCTTTGAGTCAGAATTTGAGAGAGAGAGGGGCCACCATGTGCTCTGATTTCTAAAAGAGAAACTGAAGGTAGATGTGTGCACCAGATGTTGCAAAACGGTGGCAGTTTCTTAGGTGAGACTGTAAAGTTTCATGATTACAAAACCTCTGCTTACAAAGTGAAGATGATGCAAGCTGAACTTGAAAGAACGCACACAAGCTAGAGTAAGAGCTGGAGCTGAGGTAGAGCAAATTTTACTTGCATATAGAGATATGGTAATGAAACATTGTCCTTTATCCTTATTTTGAGGAGGCATGAAGATCAGAGATTTCTTATTCCAGGTCCACCTTCTGGCACTTAGGTGGTATTTGCAATGAGAGGACACCTGACAGTAATAAAAGCTATCAATGAGTCACATGAGGAAGGCATGTCAGGCACAGGTGGAGTCCTTGGAAGACAGAGAGGGCAGTGTCCCCCCAGCTGACAGTGCCCTGGACATGAATCCAGAGACAAGGAAAGTCTAGCTTTATAACTTGGGAGCTATGCATCTCTTTACCTTGTATGATGGGTGTGGCATAGTGAAGTCTTATATACTGTTTGTTATTAAACCTGAATTCAATCTATATACACTAAATGAAACTTTCTACTACAGAATATATTCAGTAACCTTAAAAATGGAGAGGAATCCCATTAGAGATCTCTTAGCTTTCTTCCAGGAAAATATTGCATGTCCACATCTGTGAATACAGCTGCCATTCAGACAATAATTTCACTTTGCAAAGTGAGGAGGATCAAGTCAGAAGTTCAGAGAAAATGGATTTCTAGTACATGTTCCATAAAGAAGTATATTTAGTTTCCAAAATGCTCTGGATCACTTCAGTGTTTGAATGGTCTTATCACATAGTAGTGTGTTTGTCTTACTTGAGAGCCGGCCGGTCTTACTTAGGAAGATCTAACTGCATTTTTTTTATGTTGATTCTCATGTTGTACACACTGTCAGGATTCCAGGTCATTCTAAGCCCTAGTACATAAAGGGACTTCAATCCACAGGGTAAAAGGTGCCTTTTCACCTCAGGTGAAAAATACCTCAGGGAGTGTTTGCTCCTCTTTTTCTATCTAGCTGAGATCAAGACCCTGGATTGGGAGCAATGGAGAGGAAAAAATAACTTTGTGGAATTTTCCTGGTTGTCAGCAGAGTGCTCTGTGGAGAAGTAAGAGCATGAAGATCTTGAGGATTTAAGGGAGAAGGAAGATAGGAAGCTTGGAAGGAAAGACATAGAGGAGTTGTAGATTAAGATAAAAAATTAAACATTTATTTCCCAGGAGCCTCCAACTGCAGTAATCCATTAAATTAAGTCCCTATTTTTATTCTTTTTCTCATATAATTAGTGTTTCTAATCATGCCTTAAGGCTTCCAGGCTGGCTTTGTTTCTTTGACCTCCAATTGACCTGAATAGTTTCTGTGTGCAACTTTGTCTAACTTCTGCATTCTGATAATTAATTCATACTCATTTGTCCTTGTTTCATTCATCATTACACTTTCACTTTTGTGATGATTTTCTTTTCAAATTGCCACCTCTTCTGTTTGCTTCCTTAGAAATAGTTTACTATTTGGATGTAACTGTGAATGTAAGTATTTGCATAGTAGTTGAGAACATCTTCATCACTTTAAGATGCGTAAAGCTCTTTGGATTGAGAACATCAACTTCTTTGCCCCATCTAGACTGCTTCCTCAATATCCCCACTGTCGTCTTTTCCTCAGTTTAGGGGAATTTACTGTAGATCTTGTGATACCCCTACAAGACTTCACGAGTTGCTGTTCTATGCCTGATCCTTAAAGCTTTATTTGCTTCTCTCTGCTTCAACTTAATTCTCCAGAAAGTGTTCTCTTTACAAACTCACTGCCCAGCTCTTTCCCCAGGGCAGCAGGCAGTGTTGGTAGTGAAACCTTCTCAAAGAGACTTTCTCCTCTTGGGAAGGCTGAGTCAGGTCCACCCCTAGGCTCATCTTTGAGCAACCGGTAAGAGCTACCATGTTCAGTGTACATTTGACACTGTTCTCAGTATTTTACATGCATTCAAGCCTATGATACTATTATTATTATATTATTATTATTATGTAGATATTATTACAGTTATTACCTCCATTTTATAGATGAGGAAACTGAGACCCAAAGGGCATAAGTAACTTCCCAAAGTCAAAGAGCTTACAAGTAGAAGAGTTGTAGGATATGAGTGCAAATGACTTGGCTTTCAAACTAGAACTTTTAACTGTTGCATTTTTATGTTAATACATTTTAACCTTCTGCTATTGTTTTTGTCCCCAAAGGGTCTTGCTTTGTATATCCCGTTGATCTGGTCCTGATACATTAGGGAAAGCTTACTCAGACTTACTGCAGAAATGGTGTGTGAACAAAATGTTTTACAAACAGCAGAAAGCAGAGAATATCAAGAAATGAAACTAAGAAGCCACTTACTTAACGGGAGACTTGAGGTCTTAGAGAACAAACTAGAACTGTAGAAAAGGAAATGGTCTTGCTCTTAACAACTTATAAAAGTACAACTAGGAAAAGGAGAGGTAGGGTATTACTAGAGCAGAGTGATGAGATAAAAGAGAGATCTAACAGAGGAAGATATGCAACAACTCAGAGAGCAAACTGGATCATACTCCATTTGTTTATTCATTTAACAAATACTCTGTGCCAGGGCAAAAACAGGTGCAAGAAAAGCAGTGAAGAAAATCGGCAAAACTCTATGTCCTGAGCAAATGTACAGCTGACCCTTGAACAACGTGGGGTTTAGGGTTGCTGACCCCCAACACAGTCAAAAATCCATGTATAACTTTTGACTCTCCAAAAACTTAACTACTAATAGCCTACTGTTGACAAGAAGCCTTGCCGATAACATAAACAGTTGATTAACATGTATTTTGTATGTTATATGCATTACATACTGTTTTTCCATGACAAAGTAAGCTAGAGAAAAGAAAATGTTTTTTCAAATTGTCACAAATGTGCAAAAATTTTTCCAATATATTTACTGAAAGAGAAAAAAAAGAGCCTGGTGTAGTAGTCCAGGTGGGAGATGATGGCGGCTCAGACTGGTACGGTAGCTGTGGAAAGGTTGAGGGGGGCAACATTTGGAACATGCTTTGAAGACTGACAGAACCTACTAGTGGTTTTGTTAGGTAGAAGGGATAGCTTGAGCCGCTGGGGGACAGGGAAGATAAAGTCCAAGGAAAATATGCCCAAATTGCCCATCTAGGGAATCCCATGTGAAGACAACACAGGCTTTCCAGGGAAATAACTTCTTTGCCCATCAGGACCCAACCAAACTGGTCCCAACCTGATCCCAATGATGCCAGGGTTCTTGTTCATGGAGTCAAAGAATGAACTTCGTAAACACTCAAAGTAGGAGAGCAAGTGAGAGGCTTTTATTTAGAGATAAAGTAAGAGGAAAGAGCTCCTGGCTCGTGCCAGGAGGGGACAACAGAATCCATAGTAATGCATTGTCTAGGGGGTTTATAGATGGTGGGGAATATGATAAAGGCCTTAGGGGTGTGAACTTGTTAAGTGGTCCCTGAATATTTAAAATTAACTTAACACAAGAAATTTACTGCTCTGATTTCCCCCTGGGATACCAGCATCTGGGTCTGGGAGCATATCAAACAAGGCCGCCTGCCCAGCCTTCAAGGTGGGCTGAGCTATTGTCTGTTTGCTAAAGAGTAAGTTAAGAATCTTCTTAACTTCCTCTGTGTTAAAATGCAATCTTATTTTTAAGATGGAATCCTTCCTGCCTTTTACTATGTTGTTTATGGCTGGGCTTGCTTGCCATTAATTGCCCAGATTGCAAATCATCTTATCAGGTCTGAAGGAGGAAAAATAGCACATAGGCCTGGGCCTTTAAGCATGCTGAAGTGAATCTTACTCATGATTACAAATGATTAGCATAATAAAAACATAGGCTACTCTTCTTTATCTGGGGAATATTAACTGATCTCACCAAAGAATGACTCTAGAGCTTAATGTTTAACAGAGTTTTGGTAGGGGTTTTCCTTGCATGTAGTTACATTGCTCTGACTGTAAATATCCTGCCTTGCTATTTCCGGAGGCCCTCACCCTACTCTGACTACACCCATGGTCCCTGTCTCACCAACATGGGCGCAATTAAACAAAACTAAGAACTGCCCCAAACATGCCTCATCATGGGAAAGGACATGAGCACTGAGAGGGTGGCTAGATAGGTGGACCTGTCAATCAAATAACCCCGCCTTGTCAATCCAAGAAGTGCCTCCTAGCCAGAATGTAATATGCAGACCTCCCGCCTAATGGATGGAGGCCTTTGTCTACCTTGACTCTGCCCTTCTCGTCCCTTGGGGTGCATTCAAATAAAATTTTCACTCTGCTTCTCTTTGTTGAGGTGGGGACAAGCACTGAGGAGCACAAACTCAACCCGAAACAGTTTGGACATGAACGTGCGAAAGATGTGAAGGAGAGTTCTTGACATATTCTGGCTTGGGAATATTTACTACATTAGCACACTACAAAAGGTAGGACTACACAAGCCGTCATATTCCCGAAGATGGGGAAGGTACTGGTGGATGGCACAAGATGTACATCATGGTAGAAATGTCCAACCAGATGGGCTAGTATGGTAGGCAGCAGGCTGTAGCCCAGGCAAGCAGGCAGTTAGCCAGGTAGGGCGGTCAAACAACAGATGACAGAGCTTTGCAGCTGGTGACTGGAGAACAGCTCATGAGAATCAACGAGCAGAGGACAGTAAAAAAAGTGTGGCAGTGGCAGCTGGAAATAGGGCCGGAGCCAGAGATCTTTGAGGTGACTGCAGAAAGAAGAGAGGGCCTCTGCCTCGGAGGGTCTCAGGGACCAGGTATGCCAGAACCCCACAGAGCCAACAGACCTGACTTACCCAGTTTGGGATAGAAAATAGGAGTTTTGTCCTGGGAAAGGAAATGTCTAGTTAATGGACCTGAGGCACCTGAGCAGACTGAAATGATCAGAAAAAGGTGGTGTGGATTACCTGAGTACTGACATAAAGCCCTTTGAATGCCCTGTCAGAAAAGAATAGGGCAGGTCTCCATGTTTAGAGCAGTGCTCTCTGCAGGTCAGGCCTGTGCAAGCACCTGCGATGGGTGTTCCAGCCACAGAAGAGAGAGAACAGGGATTCTATTAAATCCCAGGGTGGGCTGTTTCTCTCTGAGGAAAAATGAGAGGAAAGCAGCAGAGCAGAAGCAAGCAAAGGCCTCGCCATCTGCTGCTGGGAAAGGAGGTTATCTTCCCGCTCTCCCTGGCTCTTGACACCTGGCTTCTGTATTTCCTTATTCCCAAGGGCCTCTGGCCTCTTTTACCGTGCAGGTGGCGGCCCAAAATGCTTAAAAATGTGCCTTTCCTGCCGTGACTTAGTCACACTGGGCTGAAGAATTTCATTCAAAATTGTTTTACTCCTTTTTTTTTCTTTTTTTGAATAATTTACTTAGCCTCACCACATGTGATGGTTAATTTCATGTGTCAACGGGGCTGGGCTGCAGTGCCCACATATTTGGTTAAACATTCTGGATGTCTCTGAGAGTGTTTTTGAATGAGATTAACATTTAAATTGGTGGACTTTGAGTAAAGGAGATTGTGCTCTGTAAAGTGGGTGGTACTCACCCAATCAGTTGAAAGCTTTAATAACAAAAGGCTGATCTGCTTGGAGCAAGAAAGATTTCTGCCAACAGCCTTCAGACTTTGCAACATCGGCTCTTTCTGGTCTCCAACCTCACTGCAACTTTTTCCTGTTGTCTATATCCTGATGCTAGAACACACTGAAGACAACAATCAAGACATTCTTGTGGGTTATGAGCTTTACCTTCTCTATAGTAGGCTTTTCCCAGAAGAAATACATGACCACACATGAGCAATATGAAACAAATCCATCAACACCATGTTATGTAGCAGCCTAAGTGCTTCTACTTCAATTTTATTGTCTTAACATTGCTGTGCTATGATCTGGACACTGCAGTGTCCAGTGGGAACCAGTATCCACAGAGGAACCAGAGCATCGTATAGGAAAGAGAGCAATTCTATAAATAGGTAATGGGATGGGAGTCACAATTGATGATAAAAATCTAGTGGGTTTGTTTTTTATTCTCCTTCATTTAAAAATAGGAATGTTATAATGTGAATAAATATAATTCAGAAATGATATAATTTTCCATGAAGCTTGTTCATTTATTTATATACAAAACAAATACAAGTCATTGAAGTTAAGTCATTGGGGAAGATTTGACCCCTGTGCTCACTGAGCTTATAATTCAGCCCAGTTTACAGTTATGTAAGTGCCTCTAAATGTTAAAGAAGGTAAAGTAAGGTATCAGCAAGAAGAAGATGATTTAATATGGTGTGGCCACTTAAGCAAGTCCACTTCTGCTCCAACACAGCCCTCACAGAGGGAGAGTGGAAGGGACGAGGGAGGAGAATGATGGGGAGGAGCAGTGTATATATTCTGGAAGCAGGAGTGTTGAGAATGCAGACACATAGAACAGAAGTAGAGTTTCCTATGAGACAAGACTGTGTCTTATATTACACTTCAGAGTTGCCTGATATCTGGAGGGTGCTGAAAAGATATTTGTTGGCTTGAATTGGAAGCTTTTGAGTGGAGGGTTACTCTGTCTTCAATAGTCATTACAACCCACATCATAATGAGTGTATTTCTGTATAGTGTCACCCACACCATATAAATCCCCTCAAATATTCTGATTTCATTTACTTCAAACATTAATGCTCTACTATAATTCAGGGCAATATTGATATGAGAAGCCCATTTTTTCTTTCACAAAATTTCTACTTACAAGATAGTATTTTGCGATTTTCTGAATTCCATTTCAGTCATTCTATTTAAACACTTTTTTATTATATTAGAAATAAAATGCAATTTTTCTGGAAAATTTTCAACCTTCTAAACTTTAGGTAACTGATGTTTTCCCACCCAGTGGAATTTTCTATAAGTGGTTGTGAGTATAAATTAATTATTTGATAGTTTTGTTTGTATAATCTATAAAATTAGTTATCAATTATGGCAAAGGATAAGGAATTTTCCCTGTTTCGATAGCAGTGGAAATCCTATTCAGCAAGTCTGTCTCCTGAATTATTCCCTGGTTGACATAGGAAGCTAAAGAAGAGCCACTGGCTTGATCAGTCTACTAGGATGCCACTTAGCACACCGATGGAAAAAGAAAACTGAAGCACTTCAATGCAGCATCCCCGTGGCAGAAATTTAACAACTGTTTATTGAGTGAATAGTCTGTGAAAGACACTGCACTTAAACTCTTACAGAAATGGCAGATGAATTAGACAAGTGTCCTATCCTTCTCAAAGAAACTTCAGTTCAGTTGGAAAAGCTGAAATGGAAATGAATGTAGGAAGGAAACAAATGTAGGGATGACTTAGTGAGCAGGAAATTTTCAGGAAAAGAAGAAAAGATAAGTGTATTCTGGCACATAAAGACCTAATGAATCTTTAGCAAAGAAGAAAAGTACTTTATTCCTTTTTATTAAGTTTGGGATCTTGAAAGTGATCTCATCTAATGGGAAAATCTCCATGCTTAAATCTCACTCAGCAGTAGCTTCAAATGCTGGATTAGGGATGGAACCCAGTGATCTCTAGTTTTATAAAGTTCCACCAACTTTGTTAAGTTACCAAGTTGGGAACCACTACTATGCATCTTGGCCAAGGGGTACACAGTCTAATATCAAATTCCCCACTGGAAGAAAACTCACTACCTTGCCAGGAAGTGTATTTCTTCCTTGGAAAACTGCAGCAGAGTATTCTTTATGATTTTGAATGGAAATGCTCAATGAAATTTCAGTGTATTGATCCTTGTTCTACACTTGAAGCATGGCAATGAAAGTCCAGTCCTTATTTACTCCTATGCTGTCTTCTACTAGTTTTATGGTTTTGTTTTACCTTTAGGTCTATGATATATTTTTAGTTCATTTTTGTGACAGGTGTAAAGTCTGTGTCTTGAGTCATTTATTTTTGCCTGTGGGCGTCCAGTTGTTCCAGCACCATTTATTAAAAAGACTATCTTTTCTCCATTGTACTGCCTTTACTCCTTTGATAAAGATCAGTTGACTGTGTTTAGGGTTGGGGGTCTACTTCTGGGCTTTCTATTCTATTCCATTGATACAATTGTCTGTTCTTTTGCCAATGCCACACTGTCTTAATTACTGTAGCTTTATACTAAGTCTTGAAATTAGGTAATGTCAGTCCTCTGATTTTTGTTCTTCCATAGTATTGTGCAGACTATTCTGAGTCTTTTGCTCTCCTGATTGGAACTGCATTGAACTTATAGATCAGATTGGGAAAAACTTACACCTTGATATATTGAGTCTTCCTATCCATGAATATGAACTATCTTTCCATTTATTTAGTTCTTTGATTTCTTTCATCAAAGCTTTACAATTTTCCTTATGTGTATCTTGTACATATTTTTTTAGATTTGTGCCTACATTTTTCATTTGGGGAGGATGCTAATATAAATGGTATTGTACTTTTAATTTTAAATTCCATTTGTTTATTACTGGTATATAAGAAAGTAATTGCCTTTTTATATTAACCTGCAACATTGTTACAATCACTTATTAGTTCTAAGAGTCTTTTGGTCAATTCTTTCAGGCTTTCTACATAGATAATCATGTCATCTGTGAACAAAGACAATTTTATTTCTTACTTCCCAATCTGTATACATTTTATTTCATTTTTGTCTTATCACATTAGCTAAGACTTCCAGTACAATGCTGAAAAAGAGGGTGAGAGGGAACATTCTTGCCTTATTCCTGATCTTAGCAGGAAGCTTCTAATTTCTCACCATTAAGTATGATATTAGCTGAATATTTTTTGTAGAAAACATTAATGTTAAAGCTACTCAGAGGGCATGCATTTTCCTGTGAAAATTTTCAGTAGTGTTTCTAAAGAACTCTCAGAGGAGAGTTGTTGAAGGTTTTTAAAAAACCCGTTTTTCACTACTTCATAAATAAGCTAGCCTTGCTATTTGTTAGAAAGAACTCACATTTTATGCAGAAAGAGGTCAGAGAAAGCTATGTTTCTTCCACAGTTGAAATGCATAAACATTTTAAGCAGCAGTAATGAACAATTAAGTAATTGCCTTAGAGTTATGGCCACTGGTCTTTTTGTATAAGCTCCAGCAAAAGCCTAGCTAAAAGGAAAATGGTTTGGTGGTCACAGTCTTTGACCAAACTCAGGATCATATCTCTTCAAGAATTAGGAAGCACACTTTAGGGAAACTAATTCCTGGGTCTCTGGAAATAAGCCAGAGACATTGACAGCTAATTCTCTGACTTCTCTCAGATGAGGATGTGAATTTGCTGATAGGTAAATTATATAAAGAATAATTAGAGCTTTACATATATTAACATTCCCTTCAAAGGAAATGCATGTAGTGGGAGTGTTTGTTCTTTTGAGATGGAAATAGAAACACCAGGCATAAAAGTACTGGTGAATAGCAAGAGCTTTGGTGATTTCCCCAGTTCTGGCAGGTCTTTATCTAAAGGGAGACTGTTCCCTGAAATTTGTTCCATTAAGGAAAAGCCATCCTGAGCCATGCTGCATTCACTTCTACATTATGTAGCTGTCTTGCCAATGGGTTCAGCCCCAGGCAAGTTCACTATGGATTCAATGCAACCAAAGAAATTGACAGCAGAACGTTCTTAGGGGTGAAAGGGTTTATTACCCGGCTTGTTCTCCCGGCGGTAGGTCGAGCACTAGCATCTCTGCCTCCACCCAGAGCACTGTATAGCACAGTAATAGCTTATTGCCTAAAGGTGTGGAAGCAGTAGCCCAGCAACAGGCCAGTTACATCATCAGGTGGTTTAAGTTCAGTGAGCATCCTGGCCATAGGAACCCCAATGTCCCCACACTCCACCCCTCCAGGATTCTCGCCTTACAATCTACATGCTTTCCATCTTCCGCAATGGTCCCTGTGCGAGAAAGCTGGAGCACTGTAACCAGATTCCACACAACAACAGAGGCTAACAACAACTTAGAGATAATAAAAACTTAAGATACAGGTAACAAAAATTATAATAATCCTCAAGCCAAAACAAAAATTATAATAATCCTCAAGCCAAAGGAGGTTCCTATAACAAAAATTATAATAATCCTCAAGCCAGAGGAAGTTCCCAATCCACAAAGACTTTAGGGGCAGTAAGACACATGTTTAAATGCCACCAACATAGACAAATATTGTCCATCAGGTAGGATGCATGCAAGAGAGTGGTCCTGTGATAGGACTGTAGCAGGAAGGGGGTCCCTTCCAGGTCTAGTATACCATACTTTTACTCCTCTCCCCATGGGGGTTACCGAAGGGTCTATATATAGTGCTACTGGAGGTGCATATGCTGGCCATGATGATAAAACAAAACTCCCTGGTAAGATGCTCCTACCTTCTGGCCATTCAGGATACACTACTGAGACCTTTGGGGGCCACTCCGCTGTTATTCCAGGACTATACAGGAGGCCAGCTTCCAGACCTTGTCCCCAAGGTGCCAGGAGAGCCAGCCATCATTGGTCCATGCGTCAAAAGGTCCAAGGCCATGTCCACTCAATGGAGTCTCCGGGATTCAGTGCAGTTGGTGCTGGCAGCAAGATGTTATTCTGGTGGCCGAACCTTGGCTTCAGTGATTCTTCCTTGGTTTATACTTAAGTTGTATAGGGGAGGCAGCCATATGTGTTAACATGTCTATGGGGCTCAGGGCTCCCTTTTGGGGTCTCTCATTCAAACACCGTAGCACAGTCCATAAGTGGACTGACCATCCACGCAGACTATTGGTATCTGACTTTAGTCCGGATTTTAACAAGCCATTGTGCCTCTCTATCATGCCTTCTGTGGTAGGATTGTATGGCACATGAAACTTCCATTTGATTCCCAGCTGTCGCATCCATTCTTGCAGTGTGTGTCCTGTAAAATGGGTGCCCTGATCACTTTCAATTACCTGTGGTTGGCCATAGGCAGCAAAGAGACACTCCAGGCCTCTTTTGGTCGTCTGTTGGTCTTCACAACGGGGAGGAAAAGCAACCAGAAGTCCAGTAGCTGTGTCCACACAGGTCATCGCATACCAATATCCTTCTGACACAGGTAGAGGCCCAATATAGTCTATCTGCCACCTGACGAGAGGCCCTTAGCTATTGTCAATATATAGTCTATCTGCCACCTGACAATAGCCCCTTAGCTATTGTCCCATGTTGCTGTGGAACTCAGTGTAAGTCCCTTTTGGAGCATACAACACACTCCTGCTGGGCTCTACTAACTTCTTCTAAGGTCAAAGGCAAGCCCCACTGACGGGCTACAGCCCACATTGTCTTGTGCCCCTGCATGCAATAAACGCTGATGTAGTCATGGGGCTACATCAGAGGCAGGCTTTCCTTCTAACCAAGGTATCTGGGCCAATTTATCTGCTTCATCATTTCCTGGGGATGCCAGTGGCAAATGACCTGTCACATGGTATACTGTAATTATGTTAGTCTGACCACAGGCCCATAAGTCTTGCCACAATTCTTGCCCCCACAGGGGTCGGTGACCAACCAGCCAGTTGGCATGGTACCAGCTTGGTAGCCACAGGGTCAAGCCCCAGTAGACAGCCCAGCTGTCAGTGCAGACAACTATAGGGGAGGGCTCCTGGCTGATCACAAGCCACATGACCCGCAACTCTGCCCATTGGCTGCTCTTCCCCTCACCATCTTCCATCCATATTGTGTCAGTCTTAGGATGGAAAGCTATGGCCCTCCATTTTGGAGGCTGCCCACGGCTGGAGCCATCTGTGTGCCTTGCATCTTCGGGTATAGGGGCTCTTCCCTCCCAATAGGGACTTTCTGCTACTAATGGTTCAAAAGCAAGTTCTTCCTGCTTTTCACTAGTATATGTCACCGGCCCCAACACGTATTGGAGTTCTTCACTCAAGGGGCTACTAGAAAGGGCACTACGCTGCTGTAGGTAAGCACCCCACTTGGCTAGTGTGGGTGTTTGTGGTGCCACGCCACTCCTTGGCTTTTGGGTCCAGACTTGTACCCACCGCAAAATGGGATAGGTGGTTATTACCTTTATCGGTGCCATTCCAGTGATGGGTTCTGTAGCCAGCAAGACATGATACATGGCAGCCAGTTGTTTTTCTATCAACGTGTATCATACCTCTGCCCCTTTCCAGAGTTGTGACCAGAATTCAACGGGTTGGTGAGTTCGTTCAAGCCGCTGCCAGGGACCCCAGCCATAACCGTCTTCAGTGACATGAACATCCAGCTCATAGGGCCTTGCTGGGTCTATCACACTCAGGGCCTGCATGGCCTTGACTGCCTGTTTTGCTGTAGTAAAGGCAGATGCACATGTCTCATCCCAGTCCCACCTGACGCCCTTTTGTACCAACCGGTATAAGGGCTTCAGAATTTGTGCCAAGTGCGGGATAAACACTCTCCAGTAGCCTAGAAGACCCAGAAATTCCTGTAGCAATGCTATAGTTGTGGGGGTAGGAAAAGCCTGGACTTTATCTATAACTGCTTGTGGTATAACTTTGGTCTTATCTGACCAGATGACCCCCATGAATTTGACAGACAAACCAGGTCCCTGAACCTTGGTGCTGTTCACAGCCCATCCTTTCTCCTGTAGATGTTGCAGCAGTCTAGGTGCTGCACCTTCTAGATCTGAAAGAGAATCAGATGTGAGCATGACATCATCAATATAATGGTACAGCCACACCATTGGTGGTTTCTCCCATGCAGCCATGTCCCAGGCTACAAGTCCATGACAGATGGTGGGGCTGTGGAGGTATCCCTGTGGAAGGACAGTGAAAGTCCTTCCCACATAAAGGCAAACTGTTTCTGACTTTCCTGCTCAATGTTAATGCAAAAGAAGGCATTAGCAAGATCTAACACATAATGATATGTTCCTAGTTCATGGCTGAGAGTATCCATCAAGCCTGCAATAGAGGGGACAGCAGCATGCATAGGGGAATGACCTTATTCAGTTCTCTGTAATCCACAGTCATACGCCAGGAGACTTTTGGTTTTTTTACTGGTCACACTGGGGAATTGAATGGACTATAGGTGGGCTTTATAATACCCACCTTTTCCAGCTCCTGGAGAGTTTCTCCAATCTCTTTATGCCCCCAGGCAGTTTGTACTCTTTGGTATTAGTCACCCACCGAGGTACAGGCAAAGCTGTGGGTGGGTGCCTAGCATGTCCCCTCAGAACTGCCTTCACCACATGTACTCTCAGTCTGAACTCACCTGCAGTGGTCTGCAACCATAGACCCTGCAGGATATCAATCCCCAGAATATACTCAGGGATAGGAGATATATACACGGTATACTCTTTTGGGGGTAGACGCCCTATTCCCAAAGGGATTTGGGCTTCTTTCACTCCGATAGCCTTCCCCCCCATATCCATCTATGATAGTGGGGGTCCCAGGAAACCGCTCAGGGTTACCATGAATCAGTGAACATTCAGCCCCAGTGTCCACCAGAGCCAGGACATGTTGTATGTTCACTGGGGACCAATGAATGGGTATTTCAACATGTGGTCTCCAGTCCCCCCTGGTCCCTCAGGGCAGATACCCTGACCTTCCCCTCAGTCAAACCATGTTCCCCAATCACCTTCCTGTGTGGGCTCAAGTGAGGTTGGGTCGCTCTCCAGCAGGATGTCTTGCAAATACCCAGGCAGGACTTGTGGCTCTGTCTCTGACTTCTGCCTCTTTGGTCTTAATGGCTGGAACTGCTGCTCTGGTTTCAGCTGTTGCCATAACTCTAGTAAGATCCTATTTGACTTCCCATCTAATTTCCTTCCATCTGCTCCTGCACGTATTAAATCAACCCACATCTGGGTCCTCGTAATCTTCATGGGGCCCTGTAAATTCTTCTTGTGAGCAACAGGTCTTATCTCTTTCCAAATTCTTGTTGCTTCAGCCTCTCCTGAGTCTGCTACTGTATGTGTCACCTCACTTATGGGCTGCCCTAAGTGAGGGGAAAGAATGGCCCCTAGAGACCCAAAGGGGGATGTAGGAGCCGTTTGAAGTACAATACTCCTCATCCCAGTAGTGAAAATCTCTTCATCTGGGCCATAATTCTCTGGACTATAGATGGCATTTCTCATGCCTAGCTCTCATAGCACCTGTTAGAGTTCAGCATATGTCTGCCATCTAACAGGAGAGGATGGTAGATCACCTGGATTAGGCCACAGAGCATGAAGTGCAGCCATGAGCCAATCGAGGAGGGTCTGACTCCCTGGGGTCTGATGTGCATTTTGTAATCACTGCCTAAAGGCAGGCTGCACTGTCAGGGAAGACAGCTTTCCCATCTCTGACCCCTACAGAACAATTCCATCCACCCCTAAGTCCCACAGATGCAGGAGCCAAGCTGATATTGACTCCAAGGGCTTCTGCCTAAACCGGGAGCCCAAATCCACCAGCTCTGCCTGAGTATAGGGGTGGACCATAGAGTCCTCCAAGACCTGGGGAGGGAGCTGCTCCTCTCCTTGGGGAACCTTCAGCTGCTGGGTCTTTATTTTCTTTACAACCACTGGGTGTGCTTTCAATACAGGAGGGGCCAGTGCCTCTGGCATCACCCCTTCATCATTCTCCAGCTCCTCCATTACTGGGGCTGATGGCACCTTTCTCTCCCCTCCACTGAGTGCCTCCCCTGCTACAACCTTTACCTTTTCTACTGTACCTCGCAGCAATGCTACATCAGTCTTCAGAAGGTCTCTTACCTTCAGCTCAATGCTTCGCAGCTGACATTCTCGTACCATCTCCGCCTGTGCTTCCCTCAGGAGTTCGTCTTTTTCCTTGATGGTGTCTTCCTCCTTCAGAACACCTGGCAGCGCTGCCGTCTCGTCTCCAATGGCACCTTGCCACCAGTGCTCTTGTATCAATGCCATCTCTTTCTTCAGGGAATCCACAAAAGTGTGCAGCTCTCGTTCTCATACCACCTCCTCCTGCATCAATGCCATTTCTCTCCTCAGGGAATCCACAGAAGTTTGCAGCTCAAGTTCTCATGCCGCCATTTCCTCTGTAGACTTTTTTAATACAGTGAGAAGCAGTCAACCCACAGTCCCTGCTGCCTCATGGGCACTCTGCTTCTCAAAGGTTCTGTTTACCATAGAAAGGGTGACCCCTACTGCCTCAGGTGTCACCTCCACTTGCCACCAGTCCTGGGGTGGGGCCCAGTCCTCTAGAAGGCAAACCACCTCAGACCACATACCCACTGGGGGACAATCCACTGTCTCCCAGTTCACAGGGGCAGCCTGCTGAAGCACCCCTCCCATAAGGGCAGCTTGTCTTTTTCCTCGGTCAACAATGAACCCTGCTGAACTTCGCCAATTGTCTTGCCAATGGGTTTCAGCCCTAGGAGAGTTTGCTATAGATTCAATGTGACCAAAGAAAATGACAGCAAAACGTTCTTCGTGTGAAAGGATTTATTACCTGGCTTGTCCTTCCAGCAGTAGGTCGAGCACTAGCGTCTCTGCCTCCGCCCAGAGCACTGGGCTGAGCTCTCTATATAGTGCAATAATAGCTTATTGCCTAAAGGTGTGGAAGTGGTAGCCTAGCAACAGGCCAGTTACATAATCAGGTTGTTTAAGTTCAGTAAGGATCCTGGCCATAGGAACCCCAACTTCCCCACTGTAGCCTCCTCTTTTTAAAATTCTGTAAACCTGGCAGTTTATAGAGAGGTATATGTGTTACCTCTTTCACTATATGTAACCCACCTGAAACCCTGCAGAAGCCAAAGTTCAAAATGGGACCCCCTGTTTCTCCTCCTCTCCATGTCTTCTGGCTGTTGCTCAGCAAGTACATACATACCTAGAGATAGAACTCAAAGTTGTCTCTGGATGTTCCCAAGCTGGTTATACTACCACATCTCTTCCCCATGGGTCCCTGTCTTACCAATGGGTTTCAGCCCTGGGAAAGTTCACTATGGATTCAATGTGACCAAAGAAATTGATAGCAAAACGTTCTTTGGGGTGAAAGGGTTTATTACCTGGCTTGTTCTCCTGGCAGTAGGTCGAGCACTAGCATATCTGCCTCCACCCAGGGTGCTGGGCCGAGCTCTCTATATAGCATAATAATAGCTTATTGCCTAAAGGTATGGAAGCAGTAGCCTAGCAACAGGCCAGTTACATCATCAGGTGTTTTAAGTTTAGTGAGGATCCTGGCCATAGGAACCCCAACTTCCACACACTCCACCCCTCCAGGATTCACGCGTTAACAATCTACATGCTTTCAATCTTCAGCAATGGTCCCTGTGCGAGAAAGCTAGAGCACTGTAACCAGATTCCACAAAGCAACAGAGGATAACAACTTAGAGATAATACCAAAAATTAAGATACAGGATTTTGATACAGGTAACAAAAGTTATAATAATCCTCAAGCCAGAGGCGGTTCCTAATAACAAAAAATTATAATAATCCTCAAGCCAGAGGAAGTTCCCAATCCACAAAGACTTTAGGGGTGATAAGACACATGTTTTAATGCCACCAACATAGGCAAATCTTGTTCATCAGGTAGGATGCATGCAAGAGAGTGGTCCTGTGATAGGACTGTAGCAGGAAGGGGGTCCCTTCCAGGTCTAGTATACCATACTTTTACTCCTTTCCCCATGGGGGTTACCGAAGGGTCTATATATAGTGCTAATGAAGGTGCATGCACTGGCCATAATGATAAAACAAAACTCCCCGGTGAGATGCTCCTACCTTATGGCCATTCAGGATATACTACTGTGAACTTTGGGGGCCACTCCGCTGTTATTCCAGGACTACACACGAGGCCAGCTTCCAGGCCTTGTCCCTAAGGTGCCAGGAGAGCCAGCCATAGTTGGTCCATGTGTTGAAAGGTCCAAGGCCACGTCCACTCAGTGGAGTCTCCAGGGTTCAGTGCAGTTGGTGCTGGCAGCAAGATGTTATTCTGGTGGCCAAACCTCAGCTTCAGTGATTCTTCCATGGTTTGTACTTGCAGTTGTATAGGGGAGGCAGCCATATGTGTTAACATGTCTACAGGGTTCAGGGCTCCCTTTTGGGGTCCCTGTTCAAATGCCATAGCATGGTCCATAAGCGGACTGACCATCCCTGCAGACTATTGGTATCTGACTTTAGTCCAGATTTTAACAAGCCATTGTGTACTCTATCATGCATGCTGTGGTAGGATTGTATGCACATGAAACTTCCATTAGATTCCCAGCTGTTGCACCCATTCTTGCAGTGTATGTACACTAAAATGGGTGCCCTGATCACTTTCAATTACCTGTGGTCAGCCATAGGCGGCAAAGAGACGCTCCAGGCCTCTTTTGATCATCTGCTGGTCTGCACAACAGGTAGGATAAGCAACCAGAAGTCCAGTAGCTGTGTCCACACAAGTCATAACATACTGATATCCTTCTGACACAGGTAGAGGCCCAATATAGTCTATCTGCCACCTGACAAGGGGTATAGGCCCCTTAGCTATTGTCCCATGTTGTTGTGAAACTTGGTGTAAGTCCCTTTTGAAGCATAGACACACTCCTGCCTGGCTCTACTGACTTCTTGAAAGGTCAAAGAAGCCCCACCAATGGGCCACAGCCCAGTGTCTTTTGCCCTGCATGCAACAAACGCTGATGTAACCATTGGGTTACATCAGAGGCAGGCTTTCCTTCTAACCAACATATCTGGGCTAATTTGTATCCATGATAGTGGGGTCCCAGGAAACTGCTCAGTATTACCATGAATCAGCGAACATTCAGCCCCTGTGTCCACCAGAGGAAGGACATGTTGTATGTTCACTGGGGACCAATGGATAGGTATTTCAACATGTGGCCTCCCATCCCCCCCAGTCCCTCAGGGCAGATACCTTGACCTTCCCCTCAGTCAAACTGTGTTCCCCAATCACTTTCCCGTGTGGGTTCGAGTGAGGTTGGCTCACTTTCCAGCAGGAAGTCTTGCAAACACACAGGTTGGGCTTATGTCTCTGTCTCTGAACTCTGCCTCTTTGGTCTTAATGGCTGGAACTGCTGCTCTGGTTTCAGTTGTTTCCATAGCTCTAAGAAGATCTTATTTGACTTTCCATCTAATTTCCTTCATCTGCTCCTGCCTGTATTAAATCAACCCACATCTGGGTTCTCGTAACCTTCATGGGGCCCTGTAAATTCTTCTTGTGAGAGGCAGATCTTATTTCTTTCCAGGTTTTCATTGCTTCAGCCTCTCCTAAGTCTGCTACTGTATGTGTCACCTTGCTTATGGGCTGCCCTAAGTGAGGGGAAAGAATGGCCCCTAGAGACCCAAAGAGGGATGTGGGAGCCATTGGAAGCACAATATTTCTAATCCCAGTA
This sequence comes from Smutsia gigantea, assembly GCA_032199065.1. Classification (NCBI taxonomy): domain Eukaryota; kingdom Metazoa; phylum Chordata; class Mammalia; order Pholidota; family Manidae; genus Smutsia; species Smutsia gigantea. The sequence goes on from JAVSCE010000180.1 coordinate 193,439, forward strand.
GTGATAATCTTTTCATCTGGGCCGTAATTCTCTGGACTATAGATGGCATTTCTCATGCCTAGCTCTTGTAGCACCTGTTGGAGCTCTGCATACATCTGCCATCTAACAGGAGAGGATGGTAGATCACCCTGATTGGGCCAGAGAGCACGAAGTGCAGCCATAAGCTAATCGAGCAGGAAGTGACACCCTGGGGTCTGATGTACATTTTGTAATCGCTGCCTCGAGGTGGGCTGCACTTTCAGGGAAGCCAGCTTTCCCATCTCTGATCCCAACAGAACAATTCCATACACCCCTAAGTCCTACAGATGCAGGAGCCAAGCTGATAATGACTCTGAAGGCTTCTGCCTAAACCAGGAGCCTAAATCCACCAGCTGAACCTGAGTATAGGGGCGGAGCATATAGTGTTCCACAACCTGGGGAGGGGGCTGCTACTCTTCTTGGGGAACCTTCAGCTGCTGGGTCTTTATTTCCTTTACAACCACTGGGCATGCTTTCAATACAGGAGGGGCCAGTGCCTCTGGCACCACCCCTTTCATCTTTCCCCAGATCCTCTATTTCTGGGGCTGATGGCACCTTTCTCTCCCCTCCCCTGAGTGCCTCCTCTGCTACAACCTTTACCTTTTCTACTGTACCTTGCAGCAATGCTAGCTCAGTCTTCAGAAGTTCTCTTACCTTTACCTCAATGCTTCACAGCTGACATTCTAGTGCCACCTCCACCTGTGCTTCCCTCTGGAGTTTGTCTTTTTCCTTGATGGCCTCTTCCTCCTTCAGAGCACGTGGCAGCACTGCTGTCTCATTCTGTAAGGAATTTTTTACCTCTTCAATGGCACCTCGCTGCCAGCGTTCTCATGATGTCTCCTCTCACATCAATGCCATTTCTTTCTTCAGGGAATCCCCAGAAGTTTGCAGCTTGCATTCTCGTGCTGCCATTTTGGGGTCTCTTTCAGGAGCATGTCCTCTTCTGTAGACTCTTTTAATACTGTGAGAAGCAGCCAATCCACAGTCCCAGCTGCCTCATGGGCACTCTTGTTTCTCAAAAGACCTACTTACTATACCAAGGGCCGCCCCTACAGCCTCAGGTGTCACTGCCACTTGCCTCCAGTCCTGGGGTGGGGCCCAGTCCTCTAGAAGGCAAGCCACCTCAGACCACATACCCAATGGGGGACAATCCACTGTCTCCCCATTCACAGGGGCAGCCCCCTGAAGCACCCCTCCCATAAGGGCAGCTTGTCTTTTTCCTCGGTCAACAATGAACCCTGCTGAACTTCGCCAATTGTCTTGCCAATGGGTTTCAGCCCTAGGAGAGTTTGCTATGGATTCAATGTGACCAAAGAAATTGACAGCAAAACGTTCTTCGTGTGAAAGGATTTATTACCTGGCTTGTCCTTCCGGCGGTAGGTTGAGCACTAGCGTCTCTGCCTCCGCCCAGAGCACTGGGCTGAGCTCTCTATATAGTGCAATAATAGCTTATTGCCTGAAGGTGTGGAAGTGGTAGCCTAGTAACAGGCCAGTTACATCATCAGGTGATTTAAGTTCAGTGAGGATCCCTGCCATAGGAACCCCAACTTCCCCACAGTACCAAAGGATTACTATAATGGGGGCAAAATGATTTGGAATGGTAGTATCTTTTTTCAGGTTCCATTTTGGGAGTCTATTTCTCCTTCAACCAAGAGGCCTTGGTGGTAATGAACTTCATATCCTGTAATGAGGGAACTGTTTACAACATGTTGCAGTGAACATATCTGTGACTTCTGCAGTTAAAGTTTTCAATTGCCTATCTGTATAATTTTACAACTCAGAGTATTTAATGAATGAAGAATGGTATTAGAAAGTCTACGCATGGGGACTTCAATGATCTCACAAATCCTAACACTTCAGAGATTAACGAAAAGAATCGGGTGTAGGGTGGAAGTCGCCAGTGCAGGCCGGCAGCATCATGCCATTGAGAGTCAGGAACCGGATGAAACAGACACCGGAAAATCGTAAAAAAAACCTATCTGTATGCATGACCGGTGCCACAGAGATCTTCCCAAAATGTATTCCTGCCATAGCACTACAAATAAAATTCATTAAATATTTAATGTGTATAATTCTAAGTAAGTGCTCAGCTGAAAGCAACTAGAGGATTTGGGGAAAAAAGCCACATCCCTCAACAATTTGTAATTAATCACTTAATGAACACCATAAATCATTCTTTTTTTTTTCACCCATCTTTTTTGGGGAGGGTAATTAGTTTAAAAATTATTATCATTGGTTCTCTTTTGACTATTGGATCAGTCTCATTTGGCTTTTCCTCTCCAATGGGATTGTGGCATGGATATTTTGCTAAACACAGGAAAACATGACCATGTTCAAAAATTTGTGTTCATAGTCGATTCAAAACATGCAGTAGTTTAAAACATCCTTGAGTTAATGAGGAATGTAGATATTGTTTTGATATGCTTCTCTTTATTTTTGACATTTCCCCTGTATTTTATGAAATAAAACAGGAAAAAAGCCTCTAAAACTGAAGCAACTAAGGAAGACACACAGTAATATGAATATGTAGTGAATGAAACTTATCTAAATTAAATTGCTTTTAAAAATTGGATTACATTTCAGTTAGTGAAAAAGAATTCTCTACACATTTCACATTCATATCACCTGAAATATAGTTAGAGGCATTAATCAGATGGGAATTTCTTTCTCTTAGAATCCAAATTGTAAGGCTGATTTTTATCTTTCCTGTTCAGCAAGGTATAACATCACTGACTCTAGAGATATAGAAAAGGAGAGGCCACTTTATCAATTTGTTAATGGAGGTATATCAATAATATAAGTTTTACTTTCAACTTACACCTTTGCTTAATCTTGCTTTGTTAGTGTATTTCATTTATAGTTTTGTGATATTAAGAGCACCTTATAAAAGGAGAATTTAGGGCAAGAGGAATACCATATTCTCTCTAATGTACATCAAACAGCATAGGCTATTGTTACAATTTGTCAGGCCTTTTCTGCTTTGTTTCCTTGGTGACTCAGCTCAAGCCTTATCATTATCACATCTGGAGACTCTTAGAGAAATTATAATTTTGCTTCTATTCTTACTTTGGTTGCCCTCAAATTTTTAAATTCAAAATTTGGTGATGGGGGAGGAATAACTTCCAAACTTGAAAATTCCAACCTTGTACATAAAAGTAATACAAGAATACCCATAGACCTTTACTCAGATCAACCTATTGTTTATATACCCATTTACTTTATCATTTCTCTTCTGTTCACTCTCTTTTTCCTATCTAGCTGGCTATCTACCTAATATATCTATTATATAAACACATACATAATTATTTCCCTAAACAATTTGAGAGTAAATTATATACCTTAGGGTCCTTTACCCCTAAATACTTCAGGAATTAGGGATATTTATGTATAAAATTCACTATATTTCTCAACTTTGTAAGTTTACATGATATGGTATTTTGATCTAATCACCTGTATAGATTCCAATTTTATAAGTCCACCTAATAAAGTCTATTGTAGGATAATTGTTCCCTCCAGTACAAGATCCAGTCTAGAGTCATATACTGTTTTTATTATCTTTTTAAACTACCAACCACCATCCTTCTCTCATTCCTCATGTTTATGTCTTTTCTTTTATCATCTGTAACTTGTCTAATCAGAAATAATTCCCTTGCTTATTGATTTGCATCCAATCCAATTAAAAATCTTTTTCTCATGTCCATAAATTCTCTACATTAAAAAACACTGGGTGCTAGAAAGATTAATTTTGTTTTCCATTGGCATTGACATTACTTCCTCCTTTAGATAATTATAGTAACTTTTTTGACATCTTTAAAGGAAGCAGAGGTTTCAGCATTTCTCATGTAGTTTTTAATCTTACAGGAATTTCCTCACCTTTACTGTGTCAATGCAAAATTTTCTCTTCTGAGAAAGTAATTCCACTTTTGAACAGTCAGACAGCATATTATTTCACAACTTTTATTAGTTTCTCTGTACATAAATCTTACCTGATTTACTGGCTCATTTTCTTTCTTCTTTTTTCTTTTTCATTTTTAGGTTTTTAGGCAGCCATTGAAATAACACCTTGGAGCCTTTATATAAGTGTCTAATTTCTATTTTTTATATTTTTGTATAAAGATGTCATTGATAAACACTCTTATGAAGGTTTCACGTGGAAAATATTGTGGTAACTACATTCACCCATTTTATCAGTGTAGGAAGATGCCACAGAGTCACTACTTGTCTTCTCTGTGCTACGCTATCTTCCTGATGATCTACCCCACACCATGTGTACTAATTATAATACCCCTCAATCCTCTTCTCCCCACCTCCTCACCCACATTCCCCTGCCCCTACCCTTTGGTAACCACTAGTCCCTTCTTGGAGTCTGTGAGCCTGATGCTGTTTTTTTCCTTCAGTTTTGCATCATTGTTGTACTCCACAAATGAGGGAAATCATTTGGTACTTGTCTTTCTCCACCGGCCTTATGTCACTGAGCATAATACCCTCTAGCTCCATCCATACTGTTGTAAATGATAGGATTTGTTCTCTTCTCATGGCTGAATAATACTCCATTTTATATATGTACCACCTCTTCTTTAACCATTCATCTACTGATGGACTCTTAGGTTGCTTCCATATCTTGACTATTGTAAATAGTGCTGCAATAAAATAGGGGTGCATATGTCTTTTTGAATCTGAAATATTTCTTTCTTTGGTAAATTCCTAGGAGTGAAATTCCTGGGTCAAAAGGTATTTCTATTTTTAGATTTTTGAGGAACCTCCATATTGCTTTCCACAATAGTTGAACTAGTTTACATTTCCACCAGCAGTGTGGGAGGGTTCCCCTTTCGCCGCATCCTTGCCAGCATTTGTTGTTCTTAGTCTTTTCAATGTTGGCCATCCTAAATGGTCTGGTTTTAATTTGCATTTCCCTGATAATTAGCAATGTGGACCATCTTTTCATGTGCCTGTTGGTCATCTGAATTTCTTCTTTGGAGAAGCGTCTGTTCAGATTCTCCACCCATTTTTTAATCCGGTTATTTGCTTTTTAGATGTTGAGATATGTGAGTTCTTTATATATTTGGGGTGTTAACCCATTGCCAGATATGTCATTTACAAATATATTCTCCCATACTGTAGGATGCCTGTTTGTTCTACTGATGGTGTCTGCTGTACAGAAGCTTTATAGTTTGATGTGGTCCCATTTGTGCATTTTTTCTTTTGTTTCCCTTGCCCAAAGAGATGCATTCAGGAAAAAGCTGCTCATGTTTATATTCAGGAGATTTTTGCCTATGTTTGCGTCTAAGAGTTTTATGGTTTCATGACTTACATTCAGGTCTTTGATCCATTTTGAGTTTAGTCTTGTATATCGAGTTAGACAATAATCCAGTTTCATTCCCTTACATGCAGCTGCCCAGTTTTGCCAACACCAGTTGCTGAAGAGGCTGTCATTTCCCCATTGTATATCCATGGCTTCTTTATCGTTTATTAATTGACCATATATTCTTGGGTTTATATCTGGGCTCTCTATTCTTTTTTGTTTTGTTTGTTTTTTGTTTTTGTTATTTATTTTACTTTATTCTTAATTTTTATTTTATTTATTTATTTTATTAAGGTATTATTGATATACACTCTTATGAAGGTTTCACATGAAAAAACAATGTGGTTACTACGTTCACCCATATTATCAAGTCCCCACTCATACCCCAGTTCAGTCACTGTCCATCAGTGTAGTAAGATGACACAGATTCACCGTTTGCCTTCTCTGTGCGACACTGTTTTCCCCATGATACCCCATACCATGTGTATTAAACAAAATACCCCACAATCCCCCTCTCCCACGCTCCTCACTCACCCTCCCAGATCCCTCCCCTATGGTTACCACTAGTTTCTTCCTGGAGTCTCTGAGTCTGCTACTATTTTGTTGCTTCAGATTTGCTTCATTGTTATACTCCACAAATGAGGGAAATCATTTGGCACTTGTCTTTCTCTGCCTGGCTTATTTCACTGAGCATAATATCCTCCAGCTCCATCCATGTTGTTGCAAATGGCAGGATTTGTTTCCTTCTTATGGCTGAGTAGTGTTACATTGTGTATATGTACATCTTCTTTATCCATTCATCTACTGATGGACACTTAGGATGCTTCCATATCTTGCCTATTGTAAAAAGTGCTGCAATAAACATAGGGGTACATATGTCTTTTTGAATCTGAGAAGCTGTATTCTTTGGGTAAATTCCAAGGAGTGGGATTCCCGGGTCAAATGGTATTGGTATTTTTAGTTTTTTGAGGAACCCCCATATTGCTGTCCACAATGGTTAAACTAGCCTACATTCCCACCAGCAGTGTAGGAGGGTTCCCATTTCTCCACATCCTCGCCAGCAGTTGTTGTTGTTAGTCTTTTCCGTGGTGGCCATCCTTCCTGGTGTGAGGTGATAGCTCATTGTGGTTTTAATTTCCATTTCCCTGATGATTAGTGATGTGGAGCATCTTTTCATGTGTCTTTTGGCCATCTCAATTTCTTCTTTGGAGAACTGTCTCTTCATATCCTCTGCCCATTTTTTAATCAGGTTATTTGCTTTTTGGGTGTAGAGTCGTGTAAGTTCTTTATATATTTTGGTTGGTAACCCCTTGTCAGATATGTCATTTACAAATATGTTCTCCCATACTGTAGGATGCCTTTTTGTTCTGTTGATTCTGTCCTTGCCATACAGAAACTTTTTAGTTTGATATGATCCCATGAGTTCATTTTTGCTTTTGTTTCCCTTGCTCGAGGAGATGTGCTCAGGAAGAAGTCGTGCATGCTTATAATCAGGAGATTTTTACCCTATGTTGTCTTCTATGAGTTTTATGGTTTCATGACTTACATTCAGGTCTTTGATCCATTTCAAGTTTACTTTTGTGTATGGGGTTAAACAATAATCCAGTTTCATTCTCTTGCATGTAACTGTCCATTTTGCCAACACCAGCTGTTGAAGAGACTGTCATTTCCCCATTGTATGTATGTCCATGGCTCCTTTATCATATCTTAATTGACCATATATGGTTGGGTTTATATCAGGGCTCTCTAGTCTGTTCCATTGGTCTATGGGTCTGTTCTTGTGCCAGTACCAAATTGTCTTGAGTACTGTGGCTTTGTAGTAAAGCTTGAAGTTGGGGAGCATAATCCCCCCAGCTTTATTCTTCCTTCTCAGGATTGTTTTGACTATTCGGGGTCTTTTGTGGTCCCATATGAATTTTAGAATGATTTTCTCTAGTTTGGTAAAAAATGCTGTTGGGATTTTGATAGGAATTACATTGAATCTGTAGATTGTTTTAGGCAGGATGGCCATTTTGGCAATATTAATTCTTTCTATCCATGAGAACGGGATGTGTTTCTGTTTATTGGTATCTTCTTTAATTTCTCTCATAAGTGACTTGTAGTTTTCAGAGTATAGGTCTTTCACTTCCTTGGTTAGGTTTATTCCTAGGTATTTTATTCTTCTTGATGCAACTTTGAATGGAGTTGTTTTCCAGATTTCTCTCTCTGCTAGTTCATTGTTAGTGTATAGGAATGCCACAGATTTCGGTGTAATAAATTTGTATCCCACAACTTTGCTGAATTCAAATATTAGATGTAGTAGTTTTGGAGTAGATTCTTTAGGGTATTTTATGTACAATATCTTGTCACCTGCAAACAGGGCCAGTTCAACTTCTTCCCTGCCAATCTGGATGCCTTTTATTTCTTTGTGTTGTCTGATTGCTATGGCTAGGACCTCCAGTACTATGTTGAATAGAAGTTGGGAGAGTGGGCATCCTTGTCTCCTTCCCAATCTTAAAGGAAAAGCTTTCAGTTTCTCGTTGTTAAATATAATGTTGGCTGTGGGTTTGTCATATATGGCCTTTATTATGTTGAAGTACTTTCCCTCTACACCCATTTTGTTGAGAGTTGAATGGATGTTGAATTTTGTCAAATGCTTTTTCAGCATCTATGGAGATGATCATGTGGTTTTTGTCCTTCTTTTTGTTGATGTAGTGGATGATGGTGATGGATTTTCAAATATTGTACCATCCTCGCGTCCCTGGAATAAATCCTACTTGACCATGATGGATGATCCTTTTGATGTATTTTTGAATTCGGTTTGCTAATATTTTGTTGAATATTTTTGCATCTATGTTCATCAGGGATGTTAGTCTGTAGTTTTCTTTTTTGTGATGTCTTTGCCCAGTTTTGGTATTGGAGTGATGCTGGCCTCACAGAATGAGTTTGAAAGTATTCCCTCTTCTTCTACTCCTTGGAAAACTTTAAGGAGGATGGGTATTAGGTCTTCACTAAATGTTTGATAAAATTCAGCAGTGAAGCCATCTGGTCCAGGCATTTTGTTCTTAGGTAGGTTTTTGATTACCAGTTCAATTTCGTTGCTGGTAATTGGTCTGTTGAGATATTCTGTTTCTTTCTGGGTTCAGCTTGGAAGGTTGTATTTTTCTATCTAGAAAGTTGTCCATTTCTTCTAGGTTATCCAGTTTGTTAGCATATAATTTTTCATAGTATTCTCTAATAGTTCTTGGTATTTCTGTGCTGTCCATAGTGATTTTTCCTTTCTCATTTCTGATTCTGTTTATGTTAGTAGACTCTCTTTTTTTCTTGATAAAAGGGGTTTATCTATTTTCTTTATTTTCTCAAAGAACCAGCACCTGCTTTCGTTGATCCTTTCTATTGTTTAATTCTTCTCGATTTTATTTATTTATGCTCTAATCTTTATTATGTCCCTCTTTCTACTGACTTTGGGTCTCATTTGTTCTTCTTTTTCTAGTTTTGTTAATTGTGTGTTTAGACTGCTCTTATGGGATTGTTCTTTCCTGAGGTAGGCCTGTATTGCAATATACTTTCCTCATAGGGCAGCCTTCACTGAGTCCCACAGATTTTGCGGTGTTGAATTATTGTTGTCATTTGTCTCCATATGTTTCTTGATCTCTCTTTTTATTTTGTCATTGATCCACTGGTTATTTAGGAGCATGTTATTAAGCCTCCATGTGTTTGTGGGATTTTTCATTTTCTTTGCATAATTCATTTCTAGTTTCATTCCTTTGTGGTCTGAGAAGCTGGTTGGTGCAATTTCAATCTTTTTGAATTTACCGAGGCACTTTTTGTGGCCCAGTATATTATCTATTTTTGGAAATGTTCCATGTGCACTTGAGAAGAATGTGTATTCTGCTGCTTTTGGGTGTGGAGTTCTGTAGATGTCTGTTAGGTCCATCTGTTCTAATGTGTTGTTCAGTGCTTCTGTCTCCTTACTTATTTTCTGTCTGGTTGATCTGTCCTTCAGAGTGAGTGGTGTGTTGAAGTCTCCTAGAATGAATTCATTGCATTCTATTTCCCCCCTTTAATTCTGTTAGTATTTGTTTCACATATGTAGGAGCTCCTGTGTTGGGTGCATAGATATTTATAATGGTTATATCTTCTTGTTGGATTGACCCTTTTATCATTATGTAATGTCCTTCTTTGTCTCTTGTTACTTTCTTTGTTTTGAAGTCTATTTTGTCTGATGTAAGTACTCCAACTCCTGCTTTTTTCTCCCTATTAGTTGGATGAAATGTCTTTTTCCAACACTTCACTTTTAGTCTGTGTATGTCTTTGGGTTTAAAGTGAGTCTCTTGTAGGCAGCATATAGATGGGTCCTGTTTTTTTATCCATTCTTTTACTCTGTGTCTTTTGATTGGTGCATTCAGTCCATTTACATTTAGGATGATTATGGATAGGTATGTATTTATTAGCATTGCAGGCTTCAGATTCATGGTTATCAAAGGTTCAAGGTTAACTTTCTTACTTTCTAAGAGTCTAACTTAATTCACTTAATATGCTATTACAAACACAATCTAAAGGTTCTTTTTTTGTTTTGTTTTGTTTTTTTCCTCCTCCTTTTTCTTCCTCCTACATTCTTTATATATTCAGTATCATATTCTGTACTGTTTGTCTATCCCTTGATTGACTTTTGGGATAGTTAATTTAATTTTGCATTTTCTTGGTAATTATTTGTTCTACTTTATTTACTTTGGTTTTATTACCTCTGCTGAAAGCTATTAAACTGTAGGAACTCTTCCATCTATAGCAGTCCCTCCAAAATACACTGTAGAGATGGTTTGTGGGATGTAAATTCTCTCAACTTTTGCTTATCTGGGAATTGTTTAATCCCTCCTTCAAATTTAAATGATAATCTTGCCAGATAAAGTAATCTTGGTTCAAGGCCCTTCTGCTTCATTGCATTAAACACATCATGCCACTCCCTTCTGGCCTGTAAGATTTCTGCTGAGAAGTCTGATGATAGCCTGATGGGCTTTCCTATGTATGTGATCTTATTTCTCTCTCTGGCTGCTTTTAATAGTCCTTCTTCTTGATCTTTGCCATTTTAATTACTATATGTCTTGATGTTGTCTTCCTTGGGTCCCTTGGGTTGGGAGATCTGTGCACCTCCATGGCCTGAGAGGCTATCTCCTTCTCCAGGTTGGGAAGTTTTCAGCAATCACCTCCTCAAAGACACTTTCTATCCCTTTTTCTCTGTCTTCTTCTTCTGGTATCCCTATAATGCGAATATTGTTCCGCTTGAATGGGTCACACAGTTCTCTCAATATTCTTTCATTCTTAGAAATCCTTTTTTCTCTTTGTGCCTCAGCTTCTTTGTATTCCTCTTCTCTAGTTTTTATTTCATTTATCGTTTCCTCCACTGTATCCAATCTGCTTTTAATACCATCCATTGTGCTCTTCAGTGATTGGATTTCAGACCGTAATTCATTCCTGAGTTCCTGAATATCTTTCTGTACCTCTTTGAGCATGTTAATTATTTTTATTTTGAATTCCCTTTCAGGGAGAGTCATGGGGTCAATATCATGTAAATCTTTCCCAAGAGTTGTATTAATAATTGTACTCTGGACCAGTTTCCTTTGGCATTTCATATTTGTGTATGTCGCCCTCTAGTGCCCATAAGCTCTACTATCTTGAGCTCCTCAGCCCCTGAAGCAATGTCAGGGGTTACAGGGGAGTGGTATTGGTACTTGGGGGGAGGAAAGAGCTGTTTCCTGCTACCCAGATACTATGCCTGAACCAGTGGACTGAGCACACAGGTATAAGCCTCTGTGCTTTGCATTTTTAGTTGCTGTAGACGATCTTCCCTCTGGCTGGCCTAACGCCAGGGTAGGCTGGCCAGAAGAAAGGCACAGTAGTCGCCCTGTCGCGGAAGGGGTTCTTGGAGCTGTGTAGGCAGCCAGGGAGCTGGAGCACCTGAAGATCGTGAAAGCTCCCAATCTGCTGGGCACAGTGCACCTGGACAATTTTGTCTACGTGTCCTTTCTCCTGAGCAGTAAGCTCTGTGCAATCCTTGCCCCTTTAGCAGCCCTCTTGCTAAGGGCTTCTTTTTAGGAAGTCTCTCAGACTGCCCGCCTTTCTTTTGTCCCAGAGCAGCTGGATATGGATCCCTGCTTTCCACAAGCAGCTGGAATCTTAGTCTCTCCAGGAAGTCTGCCTGTCTTAGCTTTTCAACCCCCTAATTACGAGAGTATCATGCAAGCACCATGAAATGTAGGTTTGTGCTCCCAGAGCTGATCTCCGGAGTTAAGTATTGAGCAGTCCCAGATCTCCACTCCCTCCCTGCTCCATTCCTCTTCCTGTCGCTGGTGAGCTGGGGTGGGGGAAGGGCTTGGAACCTGCAGGACCACAGCTTTAGAATGTTACCCTTTCCATGAGGTCTGCTCTTGTCTTTAGGTGTATGCAGTTTGGGGCAGTCCTCTTTCCTGTTGCTCTTTCAAGAGTAGTTGTATTCGTTTTATCTTCATATTATATGTGGTTTTAGGAGGAAACCTCTGTCTCACCTCTCATGCCACCGTCTTCAATTCTGGGCTCTCTATTCTGTTACATTGATCTATCAGTCTGTTCTTGTGCCCGTGTCAAATTGTCTTGATTACTGTAGCTTTGTAGTAGATCTTGAAGTCAGGGACTGTAATTCCCCCTGCTTTATTCTTCCTTCTCAGGGATTTGGCTATTTGGAGTCTTTTGTGGTTCCGTATGAATTTTAGAACTATTTGTTATAGTTCGTTGAAAAATGCTATTGGTATTTTGATAAGGATTGAATTAAATCTGTAGATTGCTTTAGGTAGGATGGCCATTTTGACAATATTAATTTTTCCTATCCATGAGCACGGGATGTATTTCCATTTATTGGTACCCTTTAATGTCTCTCGTGAGTGTCTTGTAGTTTTCAGGGTATAGGTCTTTCACTTCCTTGGTTAGGTTTATTCCAGGTTTTTTTTATTTGATGCAATTGTGAATGGAATTGTTTTCTTGATTTCTCTTTCTGTTAGTTCATCATTAATATATAAATGCAACAGATTTCTGTGTATTGATTTTGTATCCTGCAACTTTGCTGAATTCAGTTATTAGTTCTAGTAGTTTTGGGGTGTATCCTTTAGGTCTTTATGTATAGCATCCGTGAACAGTGACAGTTTAACTTCTTTCTTACCTATCTGGATGCCTTTTCCTTTCTCATTTCTGATTCTGTGTGTAGACTCTCTTTTTTTCTTGTAATTCTGGCTAGGGGTTTATCTATTGTGTTTATTTTCTCAAAGAACCAGCTCCTGCTTTCATTGATTCTTTCTATTGTTTTTTTCTCCTCGATTTTATTTATTTATGCTCTAATCTTTATTATGTCCCTCCTTCTACTGACTTTGGACCTCATTTGTTCTTCTTTTTCTAGTGAGTTTAGACTGTTCATATGGGATTTTTCTTCTTCCCTGAGGCAAGCCTGTATTATATTTCCCTCTTAGCACAGCCTTCACTCTGTCCCACAGATTTTGCAGTGTTGTTAATGTTTTCATTTTCTCCATATATTGCTTGATCTCTGTTTTTATTTGGTCATTGATTGAATGATTATTTAGGAGCATGTAAAGGCTCCATGTCTCTGGGGGCTGTTTTGGTTTCTTGTGTAATATATTTTTAGTTTCATAATTTTGTGTTTTGAGAAGCTGGTTGGTGCAATTTCAATCTTTTTTAATTTACTGAGGCTCTTTTTGTGCCGTAGTATATGATCTATTCTTGAATCTGCTCCATGTGTGCTTGAGGAGAATGTGTATTCTGATGGTTTTGGGTGTAGAGTTCTGTAGATGTCTGTTAGGTCCATCTGTTCTAATGTGTTGTTCAGTGCCTCTGTCTCCTTACTTATTTTCTGTCTGGCTGATCTGTCCTTTGGAATGAATGTTTATTTTCTCAAAGAACCAGCTCCTGAAGAATGTTGAAGACTCCTTAAATGAATGCATTGCATTCTGTTTTCCCCTTTAATTCTGTTAGTGTTTGTTTCACATATGTAGGTGCTCCTATGTTGGGTGCATATATATTTATAATGGTTATATCCTCTTGTTGAACTGACCCTTTTATCATTATGCAATTTCCTTCTTTGTCTTTTGCTACTTTATTTGTTTTGAAGTCTATTTTGTCTGATACAAGTACTGTAACTCCTGCTTCTTTTTTCCCTATTTGTTGCATGAAATATCTTTGTCCATCCCTTCACTTTTAGTCTGTGTTTGTCTTTGGGTTTGAAGTGAGTCTCCTGTAGGCAGCATAAAGATTGGTCTTGTTTTTTTATCCATTCAGTGACTCGGTGTCTTTTGATTGGTGCATTCAGACCATTTACATTTAGGGTGATTATCAATAGGGTTATACTTATTGCCATTGCAGACTTTAGTTTTTGGTTACCAAAGGTTCAAGGTTAATTTCACTACTCTCTAAGAGTCTAACTTAACTCACTTAATATGCTATTACAAACACCATATAAAGATTCTCTCTTTTTTTTCTCCTCCTTTTTCTTCCTCCTCCATTCTTTATGTATTAGGTATCGTATTCTCTACTCTTTGTCTATCCCTTCACTGACTTTGGGGGTAGTTGATTTGATGTTGCACCTGCTTAGTAATTAATTGTTCTACTTTCTTTACTGTGGTTTTATTTCCTCTGGTGACAGCTATTTAGCCTTAGGAACACCTCCATCTATAGCAGTCCCTCCAAATACACTGTAGATATGTTTTGTGGGAGGTAACTTCTCTCAGCTTTTGCTTATCTGGAAATTGTTTAATCCCTCCTTCAAATTTAAATGATAATCTTTCTGGGTAGAGTATTCTTGGCTCCAGACCCTTCTGCTTCACTGCATTAAATATATCATGCCACTCCCTTCTGGCCTGTAAGGTTTCTGCTGAGAAGTCTGATGATAACCTGATGGGTTTTCCTTTGTGTGTAGTCTTTATTTCTCTCGCTGGCTGCTTTTAATAGTCCATCCTTATCCTTGATCTTTTCCCTTTTAATTACTATATGTCTTGGTGGTGTCTTCTTGAGTCCTTTGTGGTGGGACATCTGTGCCTGAGAGATTATCTCCTTCCTCAGATTGGGGAAGTTTTCAGCAATTACTTCCTCAAAGACATTTTCTATCCCCTTTTCTCCCTTCTTCTTTTTCTCATACCCCTATAATGTAAATATTGTTGCATTTGTATTGGTCACACAGTTCTCTCAATATTCTTTCATTCTTAGAGATCCTTTTTTCTCTCTGTGCCTCAGCCTCTTTGTATTCCTGTTCTCTAATTTTTATTTCATTTACTATCTCCTCTACTTCATCTAATCTGCTTTTAAATCCCTCCATTGTATGTTTCATTTCAGATACTGTATTCTTCAATGTTTCTATCTCATTCTTGAATTCCTCCCTGAGTTCTTGAATATTTTTCTATAGCATGTTTATCATTTTTATTTTGAAATCTGTTTCAGAAAGTTTGATGAGTCCTGTTCCACTTGGCCCTCTTTCTGGTGTTTGTGAGATTTTGGTTTGAACCAGTTTCCTTTGATGTTTCACATTTGTAGGTAGCACCCTCTAGTGCCCCGAAGCTTGGCTCTTGAGAGTTGCTCAGGCCCTGGAATGATGGTGGGGGTCACAGGCAAGTGGCACTGGTGCCTGTCAGGGGGAAAGAACTCTTTCCTGCTTCCTAGCTGCAGTGCCTGTCCCCATTGCTAGGGTCAGTGTTCTGAGTATGCAGGGAGAAACCTCTATGGTTTGCACTTGTAGCTGCTGTAGGTGGGGCTCCCCTCTGGCTGTCCTGGTGCAATGGCTGTCCTTGCAACTGGCACAAGCTCGCAAACCAGCTGCCCCTGCCATTGCACCAATGTCATAGGGTTATTCTAAGAATTTTTGAGAAGCTACATGGTAAACACTCAGTACAATTCCTTACGTATAGTAAGCATTCAATAAGTATTAATGAAATCTTAACTTCATCTTCCCTTCTATTCTGAAATTAAAGATGTCTCTGCTGTATCTCGTAATGCTTTGATTTATATTGTTATACATTTGTGATTTTTAAAATGACCATTTCCAGTTATTTTAAGGTATACTGTCTCTTTTATCCACACTAGAATGTTTTTCATGACTATATCTTAACCAGAAATGATTTACTGAGCCATGTCTGTAGTAGGTTTTTGATTGTCTTGTGAACTTCAATTATTTTATCCTAATTGAAGATGATCTAGTATATGGTAAACCCAATACTTCAGTTCTAGTTCTATTTTAAGCTTCTAGTAACCTGTCCAAATATCAAACTTACATGCTAATTTTACTGGAACTGACAATTTGTCATGATGGAGTTTGTTATAGTCTCGTGATGTGAGTGCACAATATTCCCTACAGCCGCCACCTCAGTATGGAAACTATTGAGGAGAGTCTTCAACATTGGCCTAGACTTGAAAGCAACACTAATATTGTCTTACAGCCCCTTTTTATTCTGGTGGAAATTGTAAATTTCATTCAATAAATGAGTATTTTAGGAATCAGCAGAACCAAAAAAAGAACTCTCTGCTTCCATAGAATTTACAGTCTAGTGGGAGAAGGGTGAAGGAATAAACAACAAATAGGATAAATTATGCTGTATATTAGAAATATGCATTTTACTGCCATGAAAAAAAATGAGCAAGTAAAAGTAATTGGAAGTTCTGGGGCCTAGAATTTTCAATAAGACTATCACAGTATGACATTTAACCAAGATTTAAAGGAGGTAAGGGAGTTAGACATGTGTATATCTGGTGGAAGAATGATTCAGATGATGAAAGAGCTCGTGGAAAAGTCCAAAGGTGAAAGCATGGCTAATATGAAGGATAAGGAAGGAGGCCAGTGTAGCTAGAGTGGATTGAGTGATGGGGAGAGTATAGAAGAGGAGGAAAAATAGGTAAACAGATTGTATAGGGCTTTGTAGGCTCCTGTAAGGACTTGGAGTTGTACTTCGAGTGAGTTATAACTGCTGGAGGGTTTTGAGGAGGAAATGATATGTTCTGACATAGGCTTGAGAGGATGACTCTGGTTGCTGTACTAAGAATAGAAAACCCAATTTTACCCTTCCTACAGCCTATGATTTGTTTTTTATTCCAAAAAAAGAAAACAGAAACGTGGTCTTTTTATCCACATCAATTTTAGTAATCAAGTTCTCTATTATGTTATGTCCTGCTAGAAAATCTAGAAAGAGGATTTATAAGACATGGGAAATAGCAGAAAACCTGTTAAATAGTAGATGACTGCTACATTCTTATTTCTAATAATTAAAGAATAAAATTCTGAAAGTGTTTTTGGAAAAGAAAATTTTTCAGTGAAAAGCATTTAAAGGATGTGTACTTTTTATGTCAAGAGGAAATAGAAACAATTAAACCAATATAGAATGAATTGTAGAAAAAAGGCAATTATAAATAATCATAAAAATAGAAAGCAAAAATGGTCAAATAGAAATAGGTCAAATTATAAGTTATCACAATGGCTCACTATAAGCAAACAAACTCATATTGAAAATACTTATGTGTCACATTTATAAGGGTACATATTGCAGAAAGAGAAAGAACTCTCACACAGTGGAAAAATCATCAGGCAGTGAAAAAAAAAGGAAGGAAGAAAGAGAAATGAAGGAAGGAAGGAAAGGAGCAGTAAGAATCCATCAGTACATAAATGTTAAGTACCTAAGTGCTAGGAACTTAAATATAGTAATTGAGACAGCTTTTCTATGCTTTCATTGATTTTTCATGAAAAATGGAGTTTGGTTATTTGTGGAACTGATAGATGAACACCATTTAATTAAATTTTTTCTTGCTCTGAAACAAGATAAGCAACACGATATGGTGAAAACCATAAGCTTTGGAGATGGCTGACTGGGATTTCCATTTAAACTTCATTACTTACTGGCTCTGTGATCTTGACCTTGGATAAATTTCTTAAACTTTCTGAGGATTTTTTTGTATAAAGATATGTAAGGTGGCTTTGGAAAATTTGGAGAGGGCAAGAATAAATCAAATAATGAACACAGCACCTGACACAATAGTATTCAATACTTAGCTGGTGAAAGCAAAAATTAATTTATTAATGGACAAAATGGCACTGCTCTTCAATAGTTTTAAGTATTTCCAGTGATATCTTGCATTTGGTGCAGTAAGAATTCAAACTCGGCTTCCACTTCCAAGTCTCTGTTCTTTGTACTGTACCACAAAAATGTTTGTCAGATAACAAAATAGACAAACGAGCAAGTGGCACCTAAGTTTTGTGTTTTCCTACTTCCTTCTTCTTTTGTATTTTCTTCTTTATCTTCCAAACTTCCTTCTGTCCCTAATCATCAGAGCTTTTGTTTGTTTTTTTTTCTCTCTAGACTCCCTGTTGCCATTACCTGCCAGGTATACACCACCTGGTTGATTCAAGAGGAGCAAACTCCTTGGCTCAACTCATCTGAACCCACCCACTGTGTTCACTTTTCACTCACAAAAGTTCCTTTTTTAAATCTCATTCTCCAAGTTCTATGTTGACAATGCTTTCAATAGTATAATAAATTAGAAACAATATGAAGAAGAGAATCATGAGGTTTTAGCATTACCAACACTTCACTAATTAACTTCATCTTTTGGAACTCGAATTGCTCATCTCTAAAATAAGGAAGTTTGACTGACATCTTTACCACTCTAATATAGAATAAAAGGCCACATATCTATTGTGCTTTATTGTAACATACTATGTAATTCTTAATCCCGTAAGGGTTGCCCATTCCATTGTATGTTTTACATAAGATAGGTATTTTTTTCTTCAGTATAAAACCAAATTCTGTCTATTACAAAATATTTACAAACAAATAAATATACACATATAATAGAAATTATCCACATTTTCATTATGAAGAGATGAATGCTTAAGAGTTTAATTGGTCCAGGGTTCATATTTACCTGCATGGTATAGCTTGATCTCTATGCTAGTTTGCCTTACTTTTTCTACTTATTTCTGTCCAACAGGCTGCCAATCTGAGATTAGTGCTAAAAGTTTATGGCTTTGGGAGATGTTCTCTTAGTCTGCCATTTTGAATTCCGTACTATTATATTACATATCCATACTATTATATTCTGGGGAGTCGGCGCCTCCCCCCAACCAACTTCCAATAATACTGACATCTCCCAGTGTACATCATTTACAGTGAAATGCGTTTAAGCTTTTTAATGACTCTGAGAAATAACATAGGGATAGTATATGCCCCCATTTAATTGATGAGGTGCAGAAGTTCAGAGAAATTAACATTATTCCTGGAGACATTTAAAGACATTTATCCAAGACTAGATCCCAGGCCAAACTTCTTAAATTATAGTTTTCATACTTTTAAAAGGCATAAAGTCATTTCTTACAGAACAATATAGGCAAGGTAATAAACTAGAAGTTAGAAACACTTACAGAATAGTTGTACATACTATTTTCCACTTAGAAAATCAATAATTATTAGCTTTGGAGCAAACATACCCCTTCTGTTTTTACTATCTCAATTTAAATTTTAAAGTATGGGAAATATTTGGTTAAGAATATATTCTAAATTGTTGCTTCCAGAAATTATAGATTTTCACAAGAGAAATACAATGGAGGCTTCTCAAAAGAAAGCATTTCCAGGGTAAGAATACTGAATGATATCATCTCCCTCCCCTCAATGTACTTTCAAGCTACTTTAATCAGATCACGAATATAAAACAGTTCAGAGTTTTCCAAAACATGGGAGTAATATTCCCTGAAATCGACTTCAGACTTTGAATGCATCATGTCCATGAAGTGAGCAAGTCCAATAAAGACCTTTTAAATGGTTGATTTTAGTTCATTAAAGATCTTGGGGAGATATAAAGATCTTAGTCAATACCAATGATATGCCTTTTTTTGTTGTTATTTGAAGCTTTGTGTTAAGAAAGTCAATCCCCAAGCATCCTTTTATAGCTAATCACTCTTTGAAACTCTTAAACATCTGTTCTGTATCTTATTGTCATCTTTACAAGTTAATATGTACTTTTTTAGTTGAAAAGTTTATCAGGACACTAACCACAGTATCCAATACAACTGACCAATATATTTTCAAAAGTCTCTTTTCAGATATTCACCTTCCTCTAGAAAGACAAATAATTAGAGAAAAACTAATGTTGTTTGAAAATTATACAGCCTTATTGGAAAATATTGAAGTTTACTAGGTTCTATTGAAAAGGACCAGTAGATGTTTATGTATATATTTTATTTTACTTTTCCCCACCCCCAAGTCATCAGTATCTATTTTTGATAGTTTTATACTGCTATTTTGTTACCTGAGGCAAAATAAAAATATACCTCAGTTACACTAAACATTTTTGTTTTTATTTTGAAGAAATATTTTTTTTAGGAATTTGCAAAGAAATAGGCAAACTGTTTGAGAATAGGACCTATGTTATTTTTGCCCTTGGTATTTTTTCAGGATATATAGATGGACACTGATATAGCAAAAGTGAATAAATCATAAGACCTACATTAGGCAAAATAAACACAAAGCAAATAGTTAAATTACATTAGGTGGCTATGACCAAAATATTAGTTATTGCAAAAACGAATCTTCATGTAAAGTCATTTTGTAAATTGATATCGTTTCCATTACTTTATGAAAGGATTTTCTGAAGAGTCTCTTTGTCTAGCAAGGAACCATAGTAATTTTAAATTGTCATTAATTTTAAATATTCAGATTTTAGGAATCTGTTTCAAAGAAAATAAGGTACCCAAGAGCTAGTAAAATTTTAGCTTAATACATAAAAGGGGGTGAGTGTTTACTTTAAAGAAATTTGGTCCAACTCTGCAGGCATCCCCACAGAAAAAAAGCACAAAGGATAGGAAAATACGTAATGAAAATACAAATTAAAATATACACACCTATCGACTCAAAACAGAAGTTCTGTATGCTATTATGTTTTTAAACAAAAGAAAAACACACTTAAAAACATTTTTAAATCACTGTATTCCTTGGAAGGAAGCCTTTTTAAAAAGCTCTGTACATTATAACATATTCCCATTTATTCAGAATCAAATACAGTTACGTGAAGACATGAAAGATGAGGGGCAAAGGCTGATGAAAGCCAAAAGACTCGTATATTCTGAGCTGTAGCACTCTCATGACAATGGATGTAAAAATAGATGACCTCAGCATCCTGAGATTTAAATTGAATCAAACCAGTGCATTCCACTTTCACCCTTTCTCCTCTAAGAAAAATTGTAATTGTGGCTGAAAATAGTTTCTCTCTATAGTCATCATCTCTCTGTTCTTTTAACACCATTTCTTTTGAAAATCAGTGCTAACCTTTCCTCTCTTATACATGCTAACTAGAGAATTTCCAGTCCGGATGTTTGTAATTGATGACTGAGAAGCTTTTCACAAATGGAGTTTATATCATTCATTCATTCAACTAATATTTCCTAAATGTCAGTTTGGGCCAGGGACTATTCAGCAGATACACAGGTGAACATTACAGTTTCTGCTTTCATAAATAAATTGCAGTATAAATGGATGCAGAAACATACAGGGGAAGGTGGGAAGGGCTGGGTGTCTTGCCAATGGGTTTCAGCCCTGGGCAAGTTCACTATGGATTCAATGTGACCAAAGAAATGACAGTAAAATGTTTTTGGGTTGAAAGGTTTATACCCAATTTTATTTCCATGGTGGCAGGTCAATCACTAAAATCCCATTCACTCAGAGTGAGTCTGTATGCAGCAAGCTTGTCTCTGCCTCTGGGCTCCTCTGCCTGCACAGCCGTCCTCTGGGCCTCTGTCCTTGGCACCACCACCACTCCAGCCTCTGCTCTGCTCTCCTGCAGTCTTGCAGCCATGCCACCTTGTCGCCCAGACAACTGGGTAGAGCTCTTTATATAGAGTCAATAGCAATATATTGCCCACACGTGTGCCAACCAACCAGAGCCAGGTGAGAATCCTGGCCACAGGAACTTTCATTTTATCCACACTCCACCCCTAAGACCCACAGATACAGGAGCCAAGCTGATATTGACTCCGAGGGCTTCTGCCTAAACTGGGAGCCCAAATCCACCAGCTCTGCCTGAGTATAGGGGTGGAGCATAGAGTGCTCTACAACCTAGGGAAGGGACTGCTCCTCTCCTTGGGGAACTCTTGGCTACTGGGTTTTTATTTTCTTTACAACCACTGAGCATGCTGTCAATAGAGGAGGGGTCAGTGCCTCCGGCACCACCCCTTCATCCTTCCCCAGCTCCTCCGTTTACAGGGCTGGTGGCACCTTTCTCTTCCCTCCCCCGAGTGCCTCCTCTGCTACAACCTTTACCTTTTCTATCGTGCCTCACAGCAATGCTAACTCAGACTTCAGCAGCTTTCCTACCTTCATCTCAATGCTTTGCACCTGGTGTTCTTGTGCCACTACCGCCTGTGCTTCCCTCAACAGTTTGTCTTTTTCCTTGATGGCCTCTTCCTCCTTCAGAGCACCTGGCAGTGCTGCTGTCTCCTTCTGTAAGGAATCTTTCATATCTTCAACGGCACCTCCCTGCCGGCCTTCCTGTGCTGCCTCCTCTCACATCAATGCCATTTCCTTCTTCAGGGAATCCACAGCAGTTTGTAGATCGTGTTCTCATACTGCCATTTCTTGGGTCTTTTTCAGAGTGTGTCCTTCTCTTCTGAAGACTTTTTTAATATTGTGAGAAGCAGCCAACCCACAGTCTCCGCTGTCTCACGAGCACTCTTGTTTCTCAAAAGACCTACTTACTATACCAAGGGCCACCCCTACAGCCTCAGTTGTCATTGCCACTTGCCTCCAGTCCTGGGGTGGGGCCCAGTCCTCTAGGAGGCAAGCCACATCAGACCACACACCCACTGGGGGACAATCTGCTGTCTCCCCATTTACAGGGGCAGCCTGCTGAAGCACCCCTCCCATAAAGGCAGCCTGTCTTTTTCCTTGGTCAACAATGAACCCTGCTGACTTTCGCCAATTGTCTTGTCAATGGGTTTCAGCCCCAGGCAAGTTCGCTATGGATTCAATGCGACCAAAGAAATTGACAGCAGAACGTTCTTTGGGGTGAAAGGGTTTATTACCCGGCTTGTTCTCCTAGCAGTAGGTCAAGCTGTAGCACTCCTACCTCTCTCTAGAGCACTGGGCTGAGCTCTCTATATAGTGCAATAATAGGTTATTACCTATGGGTGTGGAAGCAGTAGCCCAGCAACAGGCCAATTACATCATCACATGGTTTAAGTTCAGTGAGGATCCTGGCCATAGGAACCCCAACTTCCCCACACTGGGACTCACAACATACTCCATTGGCCTAGAGATGTCCACATGAAGATGTTCTGAGTGTCTAGGAATATGGTATGTGATACTGTACAGTCTGTATCTGGGAAAAAGTTTTGAGTTTAGTTATTTGAAATTTCCTTGGGATGGGCTGTGTATAATTTAGCAAGGAATGGGGGCCAATCCAATATTTGGCACAAAAAAGGCATTGGCCTCTTGCCCCAAGTAGGTACCAGAGAAATATCATGGTGTGTGGAAAAGGCAGCAAGAGGTTTATTCAGGATGTTCAAGTGAAGAGAGAGAGCGATTGATACCCCTTCTCCTGCTATCCTAAAGTGAAAACTTATGAGCTAATTTCCTAGTTTAGAGTTGTAGGAAGGCCATTTGTGTGTTTAGATCTTAGATGCAGTATTTCTTGGCATCTCAATTTAAATTATTAAAGAGTAAGTGACAGACCTGTTTAATTTCATCTTATTCCACAGGCCCCCTCTGAAACTCAACTTCTGGGAGCTTTGACTGTCAGTGTGGCCAGGTGATTAAGAAGTCTTTCAGACTGTAGGTGAAGAAGGTCAAATGGATTGGATTATCTCAGAGGCAAGAGATAAGGATATAGAATGCGCTTAGAGCAGGCCTTAAACTGCTCCAAGAGTGGCCAGCTTTGGGGAAAAACTCTTGATGATTTAGAGTTAAAGGACCTATAGGCTGATGGAAGTGTCTGGGAGCAATATAAGACTGTGTTTAAAACTGTGGGCTTCATAATTCCAGTTCAAAATGAAATGTCAAGATTCAAAAAGGAACTGTTTCACTTATGGTTCCCTCAGGACTGTTGTCGTATATCATCCAACCAGGTGTGATGCAGTTTAGTCAAATCAGCAACACCTGAATCAAGTTTGTGCTAGAGCAATTTACAGCCCAGCATTATCCAGCAAACCTGGTCCCCACCACCAACTCCAGGGCCTATCTAGGTTCTTGGATTCATGAAGATAGCTACAGGAAGTGAAGGAGAGAGATGCAATCTTGGGACTGTGGGGAAAATGGAAATTCCTATGACCAGGATCCTCACCTGATCCTAAACTACTTGATGATGTAATTGGCCTACTGCTAGGCTACTGCTTCCCCACCTGTAGGCAATGAGCTAGTGTTGACTGAGTCACTATATAAAGAGATCCGCCCAGGTCTGGGCAAAGGCAGAGATAGCGGTGGATTACAGACCTGGAGACTGCCGGATGCAGGCATGATTCTAGTGCTTGACCCACGGCCCCGGGAAAAAAGCTGGGTGTAAACCCTTTGGACCCAAGAACATTCTGTTGTCATTTCTTGTTCTTACTGAATCTATAATGAACTTGCCAGGGGCTGAAATACTCAGGCAAAACAGACACACTGGAGCTCAGGGAAAAAGACTAAAGAGAAAAGCCCAGAGTCAAAATATCAGAAGGAACAAGAAGAGCTGGGAAAGAGGTAAGTTTCCTTGGCCCTTTGATGTCAGACACTGGACAGCCTTGGGGCCAGGGAGAGAGCTAGAGGAGGTGGGTGAAGACAGCTTTTAATGTTTACCGTTTTGCTTAGACAAATTTATTATATTTTCCTTTGTGTTTACTTTCATTTCTTATATGCTTAGGAAATCTTTGTCCATCGAAAGACCAGTAGAATATATCTTTTCCACTGTAGTTTTGCATTCAACTCTTCAGAGTATAAACTGAGACATGGGTTTATTATTCTCTCCAAGGTCTAGTTTCCCCCAAAACCATTTTTGAATAAACTAGCCTTGTTGTTTTGTAATGATCCTTTCTAACCCACATGCTTTTACTGTCTGAGTTTGATGATGTTTCCAGATTTTATCCTGTTTCACTGTGATGCTGTGTTTTGCACCAATTCCACACTATTTTATTTGTGGTAGTTTTATTTTTTATGTTTTATGGGTAACTTAACATCATGACATGTCTGTTTGAGACTAAAAAAAAACTATTGATATTCTTCCAAATTTTAAAATAACTTTTGTCAAAAGTTCATAAAAATACCATCATGATTGAATTAAACCATTATGTTAACTTGGTAAGTATTGACTTTTTTCAATAATATTTAATGGTTCTGGGGAAAAAACATGTGTTTCTTTGATCTTGCTTTCCATCTTCCAGTTAAGTTCCATACCGTTTTTTTCTTAGGAGTTGCAAACTTTTCCTACTAATTCTAAATATTTCATGTATTTGTTTTGGTTTTGTGAATGAAAAATATGTTTCTTTTGTTTTATCTTCTAATTATTGATTGTTGATACAGGAAAAAATGTGATTACTGAATTTTATATGACAATTTACTAAACTATTTCAAAAGTTTTTAAATTGTTTTTTTGGATCTTAAAGACATAATCATTCTACAAATAGCAATGATTTATCTCCAGAATTGGGTGTTTTGCATATACTGGCATATTTGGCAAATATTTATTCTTAGTGTTCTGTGTTGTGGCTAGTATTTATTACTGTCAATTATAGTTAGAAAAAAATCATAAAATTTATAATTAGACTTACAGATTGTATTGAGTGGGAAATTGAAGTCCTAGTTGTACTTTGTTTGGCTCACATTTTTTAAAACTAGAATTTTGTTACTGAAGAACGTATATTGGTGTCACTGGCACTCAGGATTTCCAAGATCCAATGAATACAATGATTTTAGTGAATTGAGGCAAATTTTGACCTCTTGTGATCAATAAAATTTCATCCAAATGAATCACAGGAACTTCCATGGTAAGTTTTATTAAGGTTGCAACATAGGAAAAGAAAGCTGGGAGAAATTTTCAAATGACTCTTAGCTCTGTATATTTAAGAGGGGGAGCTTACTGCCTTTTAAGATGTATTCCAAAAGTGGGTTTGGGGTTAGCATTAATAAATAATTAATAGAGAGGTCATCCAGTCAGTCAGTAAGCGCATAATGAGTGGCTATTCTGGGTTTAGCACCATCCTATATTCTGAGGAGATGATAGAAAATCTCCCCATGTGCTCAGCCTGTCTTGCTAAGGACCATAACTGGCCCTTTTCTCACTCTACACTTTCCTTTCCTATGATGCAAAAAAGCATCACTATAAAGATGACTTATGAAATATGCAGCTTTATTCCTGACAGCTTTATATCCTGAGTTCAGCAGCTGGATATCAAATCTTGCAAACCTCTCCACTTGTATGCCCTTCAGGTATGTCATATTCAGTATATTCCAAATTCATCTATCATCTCCCTTGACTCTAGACTTGCTGCCCCAAATATACTTAATTGCCCATGTTTGAACATAAGG
This sequence comes from Smutsia gigantea, assembly GCA_032199065.1. NCBI lineage: Eukaryota > Metazoa > Chordata > Mammalia > Pholidota > Manidae > Smutsia > Smutsia gigantea. The sequence goes on from JAVSCE010000180.1 coordinate 219,293, forward strand.
GTGCCAATATGATCATTTCACTTTCCACTTAAAATTGCCTAATGGTACCTGATTGACTCTAGGTGGAACATAAGGTCACATCATTATAGCTGATATACAGCACAATATTATATTGGTTTCAGTTATACAACATAGTGTTTCATCAATTATATAGACTACTAAATCGTGGGGAAAATGGAAGTTCCTGTGGCCAGAATCCTTACCTGACTCTAACCTGCTCGCCTACTGTGCCTGTGCAATGATGTGATTGGCCTACTGCAGAGGCACATGCCTACACACCTGTTGGCAATAAGCCATTGTCTGGGTTGCTATTAAAGAGCTCTGCCCAGTTCTTTGCCCCCTAGAGGCAGAGACAGAGACGGATTACGGACTTGAGGGATGCACAGTGATTCCAGCATTTGACCTGCCATGGGGAAAATAAAGCTTGGTATAAACCCTTTTACCCCCAATGTTACATTTTCCTTATTCAGTTTCACCCAGTCTAGAGTGAACTTGCCTGGGGCAGAAACCCTCCCGCAAAACACTAAATCGTCACCTCAATAAATGTAGTTACCAGCTGTCAACATACAAAGATACTACAATATTGTTGACGATATTCCCTATGCTGTACTTTCATTTGTATGACTATTTTTATAATTGGAAGTTTGTACTTCTTTACCTTCACCTATTTCTCCCATCCCTCTATACTACTTTAAGCCAGATAGCATACTTGAAATTGTCTGCTAATTATTCAAATTTCCCTATCAGAAATTTCCTGTTACACAGAGGTCCCATGCTCTCTCATATTTCTTTTTCTTTTATAGTCTCATCTCTCTCCCCAAAACACCTTTCTTCCACCCTTTCACCTAACTGATCTTTTAAAATTCAATTTAGTTTTCACTGGCTCTAAGAACCATTCCCTAACTCATGGTGGTTTTAAAAATAAAGAATTGTGGACATGATACTTTTTCCTTCAAGAGGTGTAGTTAATTACCCTCCCCTTGACTATAAGCAGGAGTTGGGGTCATACTTCTAACAAATATGATGGAAGAAATGATGGCCTATCACTTCCAAGAGTAGGTTTAAAAAGAGTACAGCTTCCTTGGCTGTGATTCCTCTTCCTCATATGCCTTTATCTGGGGCAAGCCAGCTGCCATGTCATAAGGACCTTGGGCAAACTAGAGAAAGACCAATGGAGAGAGAATCTTAAGTTTTTAGTCGGTAGCCAGTCAGGAACTGAGGCCAGCTAACCACCATGTAAGTGAATTTGAGCTGATCCTCTTCTAGGTGGGCTTTCAGATGAGGTTGCCCCTCCAGCCAACAGCTTGACTGAAACTCCGCAGTTGAGCCAGAACCATGCAGCTAAGCTGCTTCCAGATGCCTGACCCACAAAAACAGGGATAATAAATATTTGTTCATTTGAACTGCTAATTGCTAGAGCAATTTCCTAACCCTTTCCATGATCTCTGCTCTCATAACACTGTGTGTTTACCACCTATTACATTACTGCAATTACATTATTGAAATAGGTAATTGTTTTAACTTCCCTATCAGATTGTGAACACCTTGAAAGCAAGATGTATATTTTTAAACTACATATTGGATGGATAAATGAATATAGCAGATGACCCCCACCCTCACTCAAAAAAACTTATTCTGTTGAGAATATTACTACACAGTTAACAGACCGTCACCTTACATGGAGTAGATTCCACTCTATATGAGGAAGGAGAGATAGTGAAAGCTAATGGGGTACAAGAAGGCTTCCTAGAGGGGACAGTGGAGCTAGGATGCTGAAGTTGGATTTGATGTGGATTGACAAAGTGAGAGAAGGCATTCTTAGTACAGGGGCTACTTTTATCAGAGGCATGGTAGAATGAGCATGTTCACAGAAATATATGAGAGTCAATAAGATTCAGATAACCAGAAACAAGAAGGCTCATGTGAACCAACATTAAACAAATAAATTAAGCTGAGATCAGATTGTGGGAACCTCACGATACAAGGGGTAGCATTTCAGACAAGGCCCCAGTAATGGTTAATCTTATGTGTCAACATGACTGGGCCATACAGTACCCAGATATTTGGTCAAACATTATTCTGGATGTTTCTGCTAGGGTGTTTGTGGATGAGATTAGCATTTGAATCAGATTACCCTCCCTGATATGGGTAGACCTCCTCTAACCAATTGAAGGCCTGTGTAAAACCAAAAGCTGAGTGAGTGTGAATGTCCTCTGCCATACTACTGAGCTGGGGTGCTGGTCTTTTCTGGCCTTTGAACTGAGACTGAAACATTGGCTTTTCTTGGGTCTTGAGCCTGCCAGTTTTTACTGGAAATACACCATTGACTCTCCTGGGTCTCCAGCTTACTGATTCATCCTGCAGATCTTGGGACTTGCCAGCCTCCATAACTGCATGAGACAATTCCTTATAATAAATGTATGTGTGTCTCTCATACACACACACACACACACACACACACACACACACACACATACATACATACATACATACACATCCTATTGGTTCTGTTTCTCTAGAGAACTCTAATACTGACCCCATAATTTACTTTCTTCTTCCTAAAGTAGGAAGAAGTAGAAGTTCTTCATTCAGATGCGAATTTTGAGGCTATACTTTGGCACCCCACACAAAATAAAAACTAAAAAAATAACAAGAATGATAAGGAATATTTGTCTCATATTGAAGAAATATCTTATTTTCCATAACACTTTGATGTTATTATTAGATTTTCTAACATTTCTTAAAATAATACATTCTTCTAATGTGGTACATATACACAATGGAATACTATGCAGCCATAAGAAGAAACAAATCCTACCATTTGCAACGACATGGATGGAGCTAGAGGGTATTCTGCTCAGTGAAAGAAGCCTGGCAGAGAAAGACAAGTACCAAATGATTTCACTCACCCATGGAGTATAACAACAAAGCAAAACTGAGGGAACAAAACAGCGGCAGACTCACAGACTCCAAGAAAGGACTAGCTGTTACCAAAGGGAAGGGGTTGAGGACAGAGAAGAGGATTAAGGGGCACTATAATTCATAATCACAATATAGGCAGGTCACGGGAAAGGCAGTATAGTGCGGAGAAGATAAGTAATGACTCTATAACATCTTACTACACTGATAGACAGTGACTGCAATGGGGTAGTGGGGGTGACTTGATAATATGGGTGAATGGTGAAACAACAATGTTCATGTGAAACCTTCGTAAGATTGTATATCAATGATACTTTAATTTAAAAAATAAAAAATAATACATTCTTCTAAAAATATTCAAAAGAATGTTTTTTATACTTATGTTCATGGATGGGTTATAGAATTCATGTTTCCAGTTATCTCTGTGGTCATGCTCTCTCCATTATAAAAATGTACATTTTATTTCAGTTACAGTTTAAATTTTAAAAAATCTAAATAGTGATGTGTCTCTTTTGCATCATAACTGGTGTAGGTGGCCCATTATTGCTTTAATCATAATTAGTTGTAATTCTAGATGCAGGGCCTCATACAATAATAGAATTTAAGGAACAACCCCATGGGTTTGCACTTGGACGTCCTTTAAAAAAATAAAGTTCTATAAACTCTTATAAAGCCTTTTACTTCCTTTCTAGCTCATTCCTTTTTAGGAAGTTCCAGCATGTGCTGGCTTTAACAGCCCATAACCATGTTATTTTGAACTATCTTCCACTTACGAAGTTATGTTTCATTTTAGTGCTAACTGTCAGAGCTTAGTGGTTGCATAGCAACAGTATTGACAAATACATTATCTTTTTTCCCTACATGCAAACTGAATTTCTCAGTACTAATCAAAACTCCTCCTTTGCTTTAAGAACTTTCTTAATTCTTTGGGTAAAATGAGCAAGGTAGCAGATGCAGTTTTCAGAAGCAGGGTACCAAGTCCTGTAATAAGTAAATTGGTCAGGAGAGGAGACAAAATCATGCAGAAATTTGGGAGATAAGAGGAAATTTCAAACAATGGAAAGCTATTGCCTGAACTGTGGAAATGATATTGTTTTATGGGTTTTGTGGGGTGGTAGAGGTAAGTCAAAGAGAACACTGGTGATGCAAGTACAACTGGGACACTGTAGTATGTGTAGGGAACCCATTTCCTCTATCTTCAAATAAAAAAAAATAAAGCTTTAAGATGCAGCTAAAGCCTGAAGTTTGTATCTCCCAAATAAAACATGAGCTTTGTTTTCTAGAAACTAAAGAACAGACATGTAAAGCATGCAAAATACTATACCAGGCAGTATAAGAACGAAAAGATGGATCAGACTTAGTTACTAACCTGAAGGAGTCTCAGTCTAATATTTTCTGTTTGTGTTTCAATTAACTTAAAACCCTTTTTCTCCAATGTTATGTCCAGATGCTCTCTATGAGCCAGGATTTCCCTTCTTCCCCTGGTCCCCTCTGAACTTCCTGCCTCCCTACTGCTTTTCTCCCCACTAAATTCCAAGCCATTATCTATCTGTTCACTAAACCACCACCAAAAACAAAAGGTACTGCCTTGGATTTTTGCTGTTTTACTCCTCCATAGCAAACAACTGTATTTCATAAACAATTATATTTTACCTCTATTATCACATTTAATCATCATAGTAACCTCTCAGCTGGAAAAGTAGCATGTTGTTCTAATCTGAATTTACAGTTTTTGGAGTTGAAGAATAGCCAGCAAGTAACAGAGCCTTACTGGAACGTCATTTTGCCTTCAGCTGAGGGCTCTTTGCCCTAGACCATGTTGACTTTTTTTTTTAAGTGACTCATAGCTATGTGACTCAAACTGTAAATGTTAGTTTGAGAAATAGTTCAAAAAGGAATACATATTTGTTAATCTTATCTGTCATAATTTGTAGTCTTCTAAAAAGGAGGAACTAAATTTGTTAAATTGACTCCAAGTTATCACAAACCATCAAACACTTAGGCATCTAGCAGAAGATAAACATATGCAGTACCCAGAGTCATAGTTGTTCCGGGTATCTTAACACTTCTGGTCACAAACTGCACGGAGTTGTTTTATCACTGATTTTTATACTAAAATGGACTTCATTTTTTATCTATTAACTGCTTTCATATAACAATATGACAAACGGGTTTGCAATAAGAGGAAATTAAACATTTAATTTATATTCTTAACACAAGGACTACATTGTAAGCATTGCACAAAATGAATTGCAAGATAAGTGAATTTTATGCCATTGATTACTTTTTCCTTTACAGTTAATCGGTGAACTTTAAGTTTTTTAATTTATGTGTTAAGAAAGAAGGACCCTCCTACACTGCTGGTGGGAATACAAATTAGTTCAACCATTGTAGAAAGCAGTATGGAGGTTCCTCAAAAAACTCAAAATAGAAATACCATTTGACCCAGGAATTCCACTCCTAGGAATTTACCCTAAGAATGCAGCAGCCCAATTTGAAAAGGACAGATGCACCCCTATGTTTATTGCAGCACTATTTACAATAGCCAAGAAATGGAAGCAACCTAAGTGTCCATCAGTAGATGAATGGATAAAGAAGAGGTGGTACATATACACAATAGTATATTATTCAGCCATAAGAAGAAAGCAAGTCCTACCATTTGCAACATGGATGGAGCTAGAGGGTATTATGCTCAGTGAAATAAGCCAAGCCGAAAAAGACAAGTATCAAATGATTTCACTCATATGTGGAGTGTAAGAACAAAGAAAAAAACTGAAGGAACAAAACAGCAGCAGACTCACAGAACCCAAGAATGGACTAATAGTTACCAAAGGGAAAGGGACTGGGGAAAATGGGTGGGATGGGAGGGATAAGAGGGGAAAGGGGGCATTACGATTAGCAGACGTAATGTTGGGGGGGCACGGGGAGAGCTGTACAACTCAGAGAAGACAAGTAGTGATTCTATAGCATCTCACTACACTGACGGACAGTGACTCTAATGGGGTTGGTGGGGGGGACCTGATGAAGGGGGTAGTTTAATAACCATAATATTGCACATGTAATTGTAGATTAATGAAACCAAAATAAATTATTTAAAAAAAAGAAGTGGAGAGGTTGAAAATAGGATAGAAAAAGCTATGCCAGGAATATGTGAGCCAAAAGAATCCAGAAGACAACAATCCTAATATGTAATAAAATAGGATTTAAAGTAAAAAATATCATAAAAGACAAACTATATTATGGAATATAGAATAGGGAGTACAGGAAGGAAATTATAAATGCCATCTATTGCCTTGTGACAAGTTTTAGAAACAAGGATTGTATAGATACATACATTTTCTTTCTTGATTATAGACTATCATACTCTGAATAGATAAGACATGAACATAAAAAGAAAAAGAGAGAAGGAATACTATTTTCTGGGTGGCATGTTGTACAGAAATATATGTATTTTAAAGGAAATACAAAAATCTTGTATTGCAAATGATAGAACAGCATTTCTTCCTCTTGCACTCAATTGAAGAGAATAAGGGCTTTCTCTGTATTTATATCACTTTACAGTGTGGGAGAGGCAACTTGAAGTGTGGTGCACATAAACTCCAGGTCAAGAGAAATGAATTTGGATGCTGTCCTACTTTGATCATTAGTTATCTATCAGAATGATAAAAGTGATAAATTATTTATATTTTCATTGAAGACTTTCACAGCAGCCTTGTTAGCTAATCCAACAATGATAATATGAATAAACTGAACCGCTGAGTTCATGTGTATTCATTAAATGTGTGTATTCGTTAAAAATGCTATAAGATTACTATCTAAATTATCCCCTCTGCTAAAGCCTGTAAGCAATGACTTCAAGAAAATTGGAGTGTATTTAAGAAAATCATCTTTATGTCCTAATGTGTGTAACCTCTGATTTCTGACCTCTTGTATCCTGCCTCTGAGACATCCATCCTTTTTGCTTATTCTTCTTGACCATCTCTAAGGGATGACTGATTAATTTTGGCAGTTGAGGAGCTAATTCAACCTGTTCCTTGCTTATAGCAAGCTGGAAGCCAAGAGAATTTATTGCAGTTTGGACACTCAGCCCCTTTTAATTTAGATTTGGTGATATTTTATCAGTTCAATTTACTTAAAAACTTTTGTGGACATACTACATATCTGATCATATTCCACTCCAAGTACAATACCCCAAATTACTTTTTGAGATATGCCTCCTTGTACTTAATTAGTGCTATTTTGATATCAGGTTTCTATGGGACTATGCCTTCAAATTTCCGACTCCCTTTTGTCCAGCTCAGAAGGCCTACCAGGCATAACTCAATTCTTTCAGAGTTATCTAAAAATGGTCTTAACATCCACACTCTTGATTTGGTCTTAGATTCTCAGGCCTCATTTTACATTGAGAAAATTTCACTAGCTAGAATAACTGGAGGTGAAAATATATATTTTCTCAAACCCAGCAATTTATGGGAACTCACTATATTTCTTCTAAATTATACTTATACAATAGCTAGTTCTTTTTAGTTCACCTCTTTTATTTTTTCAGTTTTGTATCACACACAATTGAGAAAAATCAGCTGATATTTTCAATATTCTGTCTGGATATCATAGTAATCAATTTCAAAAGCTCACAATGTACACTTTCTTGCTTTGAAGTCCACAACTTTCTTTTGTCTTCTAGCTCATCTTGGCTGGGCTCATTGATGGATTCTCTGCCATCTATGGGATAGGTAATCTGTTCTGATCATCTTGGCTGGACAATCTCATGTTTCGGTGTCAGCTGGCTCTAGGATTGTCTAGGATGGCCTCAGCTGGGACAACCTGGTTTTCTTCCACATGGACTCTCATCTTCCAGCAGGCAAGCTTTTACATATAACAGCGGCAAGTTTCCAAAGAAGTAGAGTCCATAAAGACCTCTTAAAGGCAATACGGGCATACTGTCATACAGGCATACTGTCACTTCTTACTACACTCTGTTGGCCAAGCAAGTCAAGATGCCAGCCTATATTCAAAGAATGAGTAAAGAATTTTCCAGATGGGAGTTTCTCCAAAGTCACATTACAAAATACAATTTAGGAGGGGTAAGAATTGCAGCAATTTTTGCAACAAACCTACCACAGAGCCTTATCATTTCAAATATTGTATCTACTGCATTCTTATCCCCATTCTTTCTGAAACTCTAACTAATGAATGTATTTCCATGTCCTGTAACTTTTTCCTGTTTTCCATCTCTTTTTCTCTGTGTTAAGCACCTAAATAATTTCTCCTGTCATATTTCAAGTTTATTATTTATATCTCCAGCTGTGTCTAATATGCTATTCAAATTCTCCATTGAGATATTAATTTTATTTCTAAAAATAATTTTTCAGGTAAGTGTGGTGATTCTCAGTAATTTCTCTGCATATATTTTGAAGTTCTCTTGTTATATATAAGCATAGTAATTTTATAATCTGTGTCTGATTATTCAAAATCTCAAATTCCATTTACTTTCTTCTGTCTGTTTTCTATCATTTCTATCATTCAAAAATTATGGTGGAATTGTCTGTTTCTCTCTTCAGTTTTGTTAGTTTTTACTTCATGCATTTGGTGCATTTATAATTGTTCTATTTTCTTGCTCTAATGAGCATTCTTTCATTATAGTCTCTTTGTCTTTGGTAAAATTTTTATTCTTAAAGTCTATTTTGTTTGATACCAGTATAGACATCCCAGCATTCTTTAGATTATTCTTTGCATAAAAAATCTTTTTCCATCCTTTTAGTTATAATGTTTTGTGTCTTGGAATCCTTAAGTTGTCTCTGACAGATAGCACATAGTTGGATATTGTCTTATATCCAGTCTGATAACCTTTGCTTTTCAATTGAAGTGCTTAGTCCTTTGTTTTATCCTTAAATTATTTTTGTTTTAATTCTTATTGTAATTATTTTTATGGTAGAATTTACATGATGTGCTATTTTATTTGTGTTCTATACATCTTTTCTGTTCCTTGGTTCCTCCACTACTTCTTTTGTGTGTGTGTAAATATATAATTCTAATGTACCACTTAAAATCCTTTAATTTTATTTTTACTATACTTTCCTGTTATATTCTTAGTAGCTGCTCTGGAGATTACAATATACATCTTAAGGAAATCTACATCATATTTCTGTTAACTTAATTCCAATAGTACATAGAAGCTTTGTGATAACATAGCTTTGCCCCTTTGGTACTGTCATTGTGGTACAAATTTTGTCTTTTCCATTATAAGCCTTTCAGCTTATTTTTGTAATAATTGTTTTATGCAGTTGTCTTTTAATCAGTTAGAAGGGAGTTTAAAAATGTTATATTACCTTTCATACTTATGTACATAGTTACTTTTGTCAGTGTTTTTTCCTTCCTTGTGTTTATCTGAGTTACCATGTAAGTCCTTTGCTTCAGTGTAAAATACTCCCTTTAGAATTTTTTTAGTGTGGGTCTGCCAGTGATAAATTCACTCAGTCTTTCTTTATCTGAGAATGTTTTCATGTTTTTCATTTTTTAAGGTTAGTATTGCTGGATATAGAATTCCTGGTTGACAATCTTTTTCTTTCAGCTCTTTGACTATGGTATCTCTCTCTCTTCTAGTCACTGTTGCTTCTGATGTGAAGTCTGCTATTATTCTTACTGAGGATCTTTGGTAGGTGATGAGTCATTTTGCTCTGGTTTCCAAAACATTGTCTTTGTCTCTGATTTTTGACAGTTTATGATGTATGTAGGTGGATCTTTTGAGTATATCTTACTTGGTGTTTGTTGAGCTACTTGGATGTGATTAATGATTTTCATAAAAGTTGGAAATTTTTCACAATTATTTATTCAAATACTTTTCTGCCTCCCTCCGCCCCCCACCCTTTTCCTCTGGGAGTACCATGATACATATTTTGTCATTCTTACTGGCTTCCTGCAACTCTGAGATCCTCTGCTTTGTTTTCTTCTTTTCCTTCTCCTTCTCCTTTTCCTTCCCCCTCTTTTTCCTTCTCCTCCTCCCTCTCCTCTTTTTATTATGTTTTGTTCTTCAGACTGGATAATCACTATCGTCCTATCTTCAATTTTACTAAATCTTTTTTCTGCCGTCTCAGATCTATTATTGAGTCCATCTAGTAAAATTTTTATTTCAGTTATTTTACTTTTCAACTACAGAATTTTTATTTGGTTCTTTTCAAAAATTATTTCTATGTCTTTATTAATATTATTTATTTGGTAAAACATAGTTATCATGGTTTACTTTAATTCTTTCTGAATAATTTCCTTTAGTTCTTTGAACATCTTTATAATACCTGATTTAAATTCTACCAGTTCCAACATCTGGACCCCCTCAGAGGCATTTTTAATTGGATGTTTTGGAGCAGACTTCCTGTATCTTTGTATATCTCCTAACTTTTTGTTAAAAATGAAAATATTAGATAATATATTGTAGCAACTTTGGAATCAGATTTTCCTCTTCCAGTGTTTTAGTTGCTCTTATATTATGCATTCCCTTCAGTTTGTGACCACTGCTTTGCTTGTTCTGTTTTATTTTTCTTTTCACTTTTAAGTGAATTCCTAGGATTCTTCTTGTATCATCATTGTTTAATGGTTAAGCAGTGATCACTTTGAACATTTTCTTAAATATCTTGACCCAGTAAGTCTTCAATGTTTTGTCAAGGAGATTTGTGTGTGAAAGGACAGGCTCACCTTTCAGGCATTTCACAAGTCACTTTTAGCTTTTATTGCCTGCTTGAAAGGGCCTCAGGATCAGCTAGAAGTGAGTAAATGGGACCCACTTCTTCCCCAGTTCTTCCTGCGCATATCAGGAACCCTATGCATATGCACAATCTTCCAGATATCCGTGAATATGTCAGAGATTTTCAAAGTACACTGTGACCAACTAGTTTCTAGGTTTTCCTTTTAAATTTTGGGCCAGTCTCTTCTTTATACCAACTAAAATATGACTTAGGCAGTTGTGATGTTAACAATTCCAGTGGTTTGCTTTGTTTTTTATTTTTTTCGATTGAGCAGACCAACGCCCAGGGATCAGAGATTTTTCTAGTAAGCTATAAGCCTGGCCAATATATTGACCATGCTCTGCGAATGGCACTTTTAACAACTTTCCAAACAAGTAAGTCTTTTTTGTTGGACGTAGGGCTGCTGATTTTCCATGGCTGCTATGGACTAAAGAAGTAACACAGAAGCAGCTGTTCTTACCAGATTCAGTAGTCTTTTATGAATAAGCGGTTTTCAGTTTGTTCTGTACCTTTAACTGTTTTTAAAGTTCTGAAGATATTGGTATTGATAATTTTGCCATTATTTTTGCTGTTTTTATCAGGGAAGTGGATTCACTTTGGTTTCACTTCATTGTTACAGAAGTCTTGCCTGCTAGTTCTCTTTAACATTAAGATTGAAGACTGCTGTAATCCCTTACTTGAGGAGCCAGTTAAATAAAAGACCAAATTTTTTTGGTCATAGGGAAAAATCAGTGCTGTTTAAAACATCTTTCTAAATGAAGTTATACCTTTTATATAATCTGTTGGTATTTTTCAGTATCTTAAATATAATATGTTAGTAAATCTGGTATAATGTTTGAAAATGCTAGGAAGGTTATATTGACAATAGGAATGTGATCTTTTGAAATTTTTTTACCAAAGCACTTGGGGTTATACTGAAAAAAGTTAAGTGACTTAATCCTTCAGAGTGTTAACTCAAATTATGTAAAAGAAATATTTCATATTGGAACTTTTCTCAAGAATGTCATGACAAATATAGAATAAGGCATTCATGACAACAAAAAGCTATGTTATATTTAATATATAATTGTGAACTAACATGCATACATGTGTGTGTATATATATATATACATATATATACACACACATATATATATATAGTTGAAGTATGCAAGTTACCTATAGGAAATAATGTATTTTGGTTAGAAAATTATAAGCATTATTTTTGTTATTTTTAGTTGAAGGAAAAAAATTTTCTTACTCTACTGTTGCTTGCATGAGTTTTCCATTGTGGAGGAATGTTTTCATACCAGCTTTCACTTAAGTATTCAAACTTGATAGTTGATGATCAACAGAAAACTTTTGGCATAAAAATCAGTAGGAAAGTGTTTAACTCCTTCCTCTTCCAATCTCAAGTCCTCTCTTTGAATGGAATCTCCTCTATAAAGCCAATCCCATCCACTTTAGCAAAAAGGGATTTCTTTCCTTTCAAACTGCTAAATATGTGAATGGCAGACAGAATATATGTGACACTTGCTTATTTTTTAATTTTAGCACATTATATATTACATGTATGTTCTTAAGTAAAATGAGGCAGTGAAGACCACAGGCCATGGAGTTGGTCAGAGGCAGAGGCAGATAACTGCTGTGCCCTATTATCTTGTGCACATTGCTCACTGACACTGAGGTCTTGAGCTAGTCACTCTACAGCTCTAAGACTCAGTTACCTCATTTATTAAATGGGCAGGATAATATCCAGAGTAGTTCTTGATCAGTTCCGTAAAGTACTAAAGTACTTGGCAAATTCATCACACATGCAAGCTGAGTAACAGATGCTATAGTAGTCTTGCCCTGGGAAGACTGGGCAGGGAAGGGAGAGTTTTAGCCTATGAGTGTTAGCCTTCTGACGTTTCATATCAGCAGTCAGGAGAGGGTTAGAAGTAACAAAAAATACCAGCCCACAGGAAGAGGAATTAAAACCGAACACACTCTACCTGAAACCACTTAGTTTAAGGACAGATGGGCTTTGTCCTCTTATTTTTCCCTGAAGGTATTTTTCTGTTACCAAACAGTGGAGAATTATTTTATTGATGACCACTGATCATGAATAAAAGTTGAAATCTACTTTCTCTGCCTATGAAGAATGTATAGTCCTTGAAGATGGATGTTTCCTCTGTTTTCCAAAATACTGCTATCTAGCAAGCACTTAATAAATAATATTTTTTGAAATTTAATCTAGTTACATGTCTTGAAAAATAGTAATTAAAAATGGAGTATACCTCAGGAATAGCAAAGTGAGATACAGTAACGCTAGAAGTTCATAAAGCAATTCTCTCACTTGGAAAATATAAGCTTTAGTTCCATTTTTTATAAATTGCACCAGTTTGCTGACTGTTTTGTCAGCAAGCTATTTATTCATTGTTTTAACAATGAGACTAAAATAACTCATTCATGTGATTAGTGTCAGAGATATATGTGAGATTATATTGCATATTATCATAATGAAACAGACTGATGCAAAAAATAATCGTTATTAAATGTTAGAATTATAGTAAGGTTACCCTATGCAGGAAAGAAAAGTGGACTTAAAATGAGTATACCCAAAAGTTCCTTCTTACTTTTAACATATTTCTCCCTGGCTCATAACCAGTCCTCTAATTATTAGTCTAAATTCACTGGGCAGCAACAGTGAATAAGTTACAATCCCTGGCATTAAGTTCAATAGAATGCTTACTCAGTGGATCTATAGTCTGCTCGTTTTTAAATGTATACCAAATGCTTATTAATTACAATAATAATAATGTAAGTGATAAGTGATTTTTCTTTTCAGAAGCAAATTTAAAAGTAGGTCAGGAAAGATCATACTGTGAGGATGTAATGACTTTTATTCAGTAGAGGGACACTGAATGACCATTTCATTTATTTTAGGAAGAAAGCTGCTGGACAAAGAAAGATCCGTGTATGAAGCTCATTCTTTGGACAGGCAGGAACTTGTCCTAGCAATAGTAATTGTGCTTCTACACTGCATATCTAGATGTTGTTTAAGGCACTGTACCTGCTTCCATGAGTAGCTTTTTGAAAAACCATTCAGAGCTTGATAAAAGTCAAATATAAGAACTGACACTTTTCTACTCTCCACTTTTCAGTGTAGCTATTTCAGCATTCACCAAAACCCAACATTCAAGAACAATGAAAGAAATTGCCTTCCATTGATGCTAGAGGGAGAAACATGTAGAAGTGATCTCAGTAAAAGCAGCTATACATGAAAAGAAATCACACTTAGGTTATTTAACTCTGGAAGAAATTTACAACATACATAGCAGAAATGTCACATGTATATATATGTATGTGTGTGTGAATGTGCGTAGGTGCATATAGATATGCATATGTGTCCTATATCATTTGTACAATGGAAATCCTTCTAATTATGCACATCAAACAGAGTCAATCTGCTAAACAGTGTAAATAGTGAGAATATTCAACCTTCTTCACTGGAGATCAGACCCAAAAGATTTGCTTGTTCTATCTCAGGAAACAAATGCCAGCTAATGTATTTCAGTCCCAGCTAATTTCCTGGCTCCTAACAACTACCTGACAACTCTATCTGCTGAGCTTGACCTCTGAACCCTGCCTTCTTTCCACCTTTACTAGATTGTCTGCCTGTTTTATAATCAGCCTGTGCCTTGTCCTCTCTTACTCATTCATGGCCCAATTCCCTTGCCCATTTGACTTTCATTTTCTTCACCTTTTGGGCCTGTGCATCTGAGCTCTGGCATTTTTATTGTAACAGAGGACTGATTTTGTATCTCTTTTTGCCTTGATTACATTTGTCAGCAAACAATAGATTTACTGAACAATCTAAGTCCTACTCACAAGGGTATAAAAGCTTGAGAGTAAAATATTCTGTAGAAATGAAAACATTTTCATCTATTCAGTTTCCTTTCATCATTACAGAACCACATCAGTTACTGTTGTCATTTTCATGCAATTTACAGAAGGCTAAGGGTAACACAGAGCATATAGCTAATAAGTAATCGGGAAGGGATTCCAGGTCAGATTTCTCCTCTGCCTTAAAGGTACTCTTGATAAAAATTGTGCATCTGAAAAAAACTACTGTGATATTTCAGTGGAGGTCAAATTCTGTCAATAAAAATCTCCAATTTCCTGGCTAAAAGTGAGCTTTGTGAACATGGTCAGTAAAATCACTCAATATCTATATTGCTTTGTCCTTCCTAATGATCACAGCAGTCCATGAAGTCTGTAAGTATTAGAAGTAGAAAAATCATCTTTGACTCTTTCCTCTCCTGAACCATCTACAATCTGTTGTGTATGTCCTCTTGACCACTTGATAAACTCCAATTCAAGGAAGCTGCTTTTGATCTCCATCTTTATGCCCAACTCCAAAGTACACATGGACACTTGGGTCCGCTACACTGCACTTCCACTGCATTGATTCCATATTTCTATCAGATTTATTGTATGTGATATTCTACCCTTTCTTATTATTTGGTGGGCTAGGGAGAAAGCACCTTCTTTTTGATGTTTGTATCCCCAGTGCCTAGGATACAGCAGTAACCAGGCATAAATGAATACATGAAAACCTGGAAAAGAAACAACTATCAATTAATTGTTGAACTCAATGAAGTAATAAAAACCATTCAAATTAAATAACTTTTCCCTAAGTTACAAACTTGAAAGCCTGATTTCCTCCCCTCCACTCTCAATTTCAGAAGGATTCACAAATAAAATTTCTAGCACCAATATGATTTTTAGTAGTTAGATTGAGACATAATTCACATACTGTACAATTCAGCCATTTAAAGTGTATAATTCATTGTTTTTTAATGTAGTTATGGTTCTGCAACCATCAACACAATCTAATTTTAGAAAATTTTTATCACCTCAAAAAAAAAACAAGTCACTCTCCATTATCCCCACATCTGCCCACTCCAGCTCTAGGCAAGCATTAATATACTTTCTGTCTCTATAGATTTACCACTTCTGGGCATCTCACAGAAATGTAATCACACAATAGGTGGGGTTTTTTTTCTCTTGAAGTTTTTTTTTTTTTGGTATCATTAATCTGTAATTACATGTGCAACATTATGGTTACCAGACTCCCCACATCATCAAGTCCCCACCACCTACCCCATTACAGTCACTGTCCCTCAGCACAGTGAGATGCTATAGAATCACTACTTGTCTTCTCTGTGTTGTACAGCCCTCCCCATGCACCCCCCGTACATTATGTCTGCTACTCATAATGCCCCTATTTCCCCCTTATCCTTCCCTTCCCACCCATCCTCCCCAGTCCCTTTACCTTTGGTAACTATTAGTGCGTTCTTGGGTTCTGTGAGTCTGCTGCTGTTTCGTTCTTTCAGTTTTTTTCTTTGCTCTTATGCTCCACATATGAGTGAAATCATTGGATACTTGTCTTTTTCCACCTGGCTTATCTCACTGAGCATAATACCCAGTAGCTCCATCCATGTTGTTGCAAATGGCAGGATTTGTTTTTTTTCATATGGCTGAATAATATTCCATTATGTATATGTACCACCTTTTCTTTATCCATTCATCTACTGATGGACACTTAGGTTGCTTCCATTTCTTGGCTATTGTAAGTAGTGCTGTGATAAACATAGAGGTGCATATGTTGTTTTCAAACTGGACTACTGCATTATTAGGGTAAATTCTTAGGAGTGGAATTCCTGGGTCAAATGGTATTTCTATTTTGAGATTTTTGAGGAAACTCCTTATTGCTTTCCACAATGGCTGAACTAAATTGCATTCCCACCAGCAGTGTAGGAGGGTTCCCATTTCTCCACATCCTTGCGAACATTTGTTGTTTGTGTTTTGGATGGTGGCCATCCTTACTGGTGTGAGGTGATATCTCATTGTGGTTTTAATTTGCATTTCTCTGATGACTAGCGATGTGGAGCATCTTTTCACGTGCCTGTTGGCCATCTGAATTTCTTCTTTGGATAAGTGTCTGTTCAGCTCCTCTGCCCATTTTTTTAATTGGATTATTTGCTTTTTGTTTGTTGAGATGTGTGAGCACTTTATATATTTTGGATTTCAACCCCTTCTCGGATATGTCATTTATGAATATATTCTCCTGTACTGTAGGATGTCTTTTTGTTCTACTGATGGTGTCCTTTGCTGTACAGAAGCATTTCAGCTTGATATAGCCACACTTGTTTATTTTTGCTTTGTTTCCCTTGCCCAGGGAGATATGTTCATGAAGAAGCTGCTCCTGTTTATGTCCAAGAGATTTTTGTCTATGTTTTTTGCTAAGAGATTTATGGTTTCATGACTTACATGCAGGTCCTTGATACATTTCGAATTTACTTTTGCATATGGGGTTAGTCAATGATCCAGTTTCATTCTCTTACATGTAGCTGTCCAGTTTTGCCAAGACAGCTGGTGAAGAGGCTGTCATTTCCCCATTGTATATCCATGGCTCCTTTATCGAATATTAATTGACCATATATGTTTGGGTTAATATCTGGACTCTCTATTATTTTCCACTGGTCTGTGGGTCTGTTCTTGTACCAGTACCAATTTGTCTTGCTTACTGTAACTCTGTAGTAGAGCTTGAAGTCAGGGAGCAGAATTCCCCCGGTTTTATTCTTCCGTCTCGGGATTGCTTTGGCTATTTGGGGTCTTTTGTGGTTCTATATGAATTTTAGAATTATTTGTTCCAGTTCATTGAAGAATGCTGTTGGTATTTTGATAGGGATTGCATTGAATCTGTAGATTGCTTTAGGCAGTATAGCCATTTTGACAATATTTATTATTCGTAGCCAAGAGCATGGAATGAATTCCCATTTGTTAGTGTCCTCTTTAATTTCTCTTAAGTGTGTCTTGTAGTTTTAAGGGAATAGGTCTTTCACTTCCTTGGTTAAGTTTATTCCTAGGTATTTTATTCTTTTTGATGCAGTTGTGAATGGAATTGTTTTTCTGATTTCTCTTTCTGTTATATCATCACTAGTGTATAGGAAAGCAACAGATTTCTGTGTGTTAATTTTGTATCCTGCAACTTTGCTGAATTTAGATATTAGTTCTAGTAGTTTTGGAGTGGAGTCTTTAGGATTCTTTATGTAGAATATCATGTCATCTGCAAATAGAGAGAGTTTGACTTCTTCTTTATCAATATGGATGCCTTGTATATCTTTGTTTTGTTTGATTGCCATGGCTAGGACCTCCAGTACTATGTTGAATAACAGTGGAGAGAGTGGGCATCCCTGTCTTGTTCCCAATCTTAGGTGAAAATCTTTCAGCTTCTCGCTGTTAAGTATAATGTTGGCTGTGGGTTTGTCATATATGGCCTTTATTATGTTGAGGTACTTGCCCTCTATACCCATTTTATTGAGAGTTTTTATCATGAATGGATGTTGAATTTTGTCAAATGCTTTTTCAGCATCTATGGAGCTGATCATGTGGTTTTTGTTCTTCTTTTTGTTGATGTGGTGGATGATGTTGATGGATTTTCGAATGTTGTACCATCCTTGAATCCCTGAGATGAATCCCACTTGATCATGGTGTATGATCCTCTTGATGTATTTTTGAATTCTGTTTGCTAATATTTTGTTGAGTATTTCTGCATCTATGTTCATCAGGGATATTGGTCTGTCATTTTCTTTTTTGGTGAGGTCTTTACCTGCTTTTGGTATTAGAGTGATGCTGGCTTCATAGAATGAGTTTGGAAGTATTCCCTCCTCTTCTATTTTTTGGAAAATTAATGAGAATGGGTATTATGTCTTCTCTATGTCTGATAAAATTCAGTGGTGAATCCATCTGGCCTGGGGGTTTTGTTCTTGGGTAGTTTTTTGATTATCAATTCAATTTTGTTGCTGGTAATTGGTCTGTTTAAGTTTTCTGTTTCTTCCTTGGTCAGTCTTGGAAGGTTGTATTTTTCTAAGAAGTTTTCCATTTCTTCTAGGTTTTCCAGCTTGTTAGCATATAGATTTTCATAGTATTCTCTTATAATTCCTTGTATTTCTGTGGGGTCCCTCGTGATTTTTCCTTTCTCATTTCTGATTCTGTTTATGTGTGTAGATTCTCTTTTTCTCTTATTAAGCCTGGCTAGGGGTTTACCTATTTTTTTTTTGAAAGAAACAGCTCTTGGTTTCATTGATTTTTTCTATTGTTTCATTCTTCTCAATTTTATTTATTTCTTCTCTGATCTTTATTATGTCCTGCCTTCTGGTGACTTTGGGCTTCATTTGTGCTTCTTTTTCCCATTTCAATAATTGTGACTTTAGACTATTCATTTGGGATTGTTCTTCCTTCTTTAAATAGGTCTGGATTGCAATATACTTTCCTCTTAGAGTTGCCTTTGCTGCCTCCCACAGAAGGTGGAGCTTTGCGTTGTTGTTGTCATTTGTCTCCATATATTGCTTGATCTCTCTTTTAATTTGGTCATTAATCCATTGATTATTTAGGAGCATGTTGTTAGGCCTCCAAGTGTTTGTGAGCCTTTTTATTTTCTATGTAGAATTTATTTCTAGTTTTATACCTTTGTGATCTAAGAAGTTCGTTGGTAGAATTTCAATATTTTTGAATTTACTGAGGTTCTTTTTGTTGCCCAGTATGTGGTCTATTTCGGAAAATGTCCAGGTGCACTTGAGAAGAATGTTTATCCTGTTGCTTTTGGGTGTAGAGTTCTGTAGATATCTGTTACGTCCATCTGTTCTAGTGTGTTGTTCAGTGCCTTTACTTATTTTCTGTCTGGTTGATCTGTCCTTTGGAGTGAGTGGTGTGTTGAAGTCTCCTAAAATGAATGCATTGATGTCTATTTCCTCCTTTAATTCTGTTAGTATTTGTTTCACATATGTCTTTGTTCCTGTGTTGGTGCATATATATTTATAATGGTTATACCTTCTTGTTGGACTGACCCCTTTATCATTATATAATGTCCTTCTCTATCTCTTGCTACTTTCTTCGTTTTGAAGTCTATTTTGTCTGATACAAGTACTGCAACACCTGCTTTTTTCTCCCTGTTGTTTGCGTGAAATATCTTTTTCCATCCCTTCACCTTTAGTCTGTGTATATCTTTGGGTTTGAGGTGAGTCTCTTGTAGTTAGCATATAGATGGGTTGCTTTTTTAGCCATTTTATTACTCTGTGTCTTTTGATTGGTGCATTCAGCCCATTTACATTTACGGTGATTATCAATATATATGTACTTATTGATATTGCAGGCTTTAGATTTGTGGTTACGAAAGGTTCAAGGGTAGCTTCTTTGCTATCTAACAGTCTAACTGAACTCTCTTTTTAAGCTATTATAAACAAATTCTGATGAATCTTTATTTCTCTCCCTTCGTATTCTTCCTCCTCCATTCTTTATATATTAGGTGTTTTATTCTGTACTCTTTTACGTTTCCTTTGACTGTTTTTGTGGATAGTTGATTTTATTTTTTGCCTTTAGTTGGTATTTGGATGGTCTGCTTTCTTTCTGTGATTTTATTTTCTCTGGTGACATCTATTTAGCCCTAGGAGTGCTTCCACCTAGAGCAGTCCCTTTAAAATATCCTGTAGAGGTGGTTTGTGGGAGGCAAATTCTCTCAGCTTTTGCTTGTCTGGGAATTGTTTAATCCCTCCCTCAAATTTAAATGATAATCGTGCTGGATACAGTATTCTTGGTTCAAGTCTCTTCTGTCTCATAGTGCTAAATATATCATACCATTCTATTCTGGCCTATAAGGTTTCTGTTGAGAAGTCTGATGATAGTCTGATGGGTTTTCCTTTGTAGGTGATCTTTTTTTCTCTCTGGCTGCCTTTAATATTCTGTCCTTGTCTTTGATCTTTGCCATTTTAATTATTATATGTCTTGGTGTTGTCCTCCTTAGGTCCCTTGTGTTGGGAGATCTGTGGGCTTCCACGGTCTGAGAAATTATTTCTTTCCCTATCTTGGGGAAGTTTTCAGCAATTATTTCTTTAAAGACACTTTCTATCCCTTTTTCTCTCTCTTCTTCTTCTGGTACCCTATAATGTGAATATTGTTCCATTTGGATTGTCACACAGTTCTCTTAATGTTCTTTCATTCCTAGACATCCTTTTATCTCTCTCTGCCTCAGCTTCTCTGTAGTCCTGTTTTCTGATTTCTATTCCATTAACAGTCTCTTGCACCTCTTCCAGTCTTCTCTTAAGCCCATCAGTTGATTGTTTCATTTCTGTAATCTCCCTCCTGACTTCATCCCTTAGCTCTTGCATATTTCTCTGTAGGTCCATCAGCATGGTTATGACTTTTAGTTTGAATTCTTATTCAGGAAGATTGTTTAAATCTATCCCACCAGGCCCTCTCTCTGGAGTTGTCTGAGTGGTTTTTGACTGGACGAGATTCTTCTGCCTTTTCATGGTGATAGAAGTGGTTGTAGGTACGTTGCACATGTCAGCTGGGAGAGAACAAAGTCCCTTCCTGCTTGTTGCTCACCTTGCCCTTCTCCGCATTCTGTGCCAGTGACCTGCACACTGAGAAGCAGTCTCTGGGATAATCCCCTGAGCTGCCATGGGCAGGGCTGCCCTCAGGCTAGCCTAGAGCACTGTGGGGGCATGGCAGCCATGCCGGGTGCGTTCTACTGCAAGGATGGGCCCCTTCATGCCTTCCAGACCTCGTTGTGGCTTCCACAGCCTGTGCCAGTTACCCACACACGGGGAGGCAGTCTCTAGGATAATCCCCTGAGCTGCCGTGGGCAGGGCCGCCCTCAGGCTAGCCTAGAGCACTACAGGGGGTGGCAGCCATGCTGGATGTATTCTACTGCCAGGACGGGCCCCTTTGCACCTTCCGGACCCTGCTCCAGCTTCTACTGCCCGTCCTGGTTAGCTGCCCGCTGGGAGGAGACTCTGTGTGGTTGCTGTGGGTGGTGCTGCTCTCTGGCTGCTCCACAGCTGTGGCAGGTCAGCTGTTCCATTTTCAGCACCGCCTGGGGGGAATGAATGGCAGGCTGCTTATTGCTGTGAGGTGCTTCCGGGCTGCTTTACCCAGCAGAGGTCAGGATGCCCAAAGTTCCTCAAGACTCCAAGCCTGCTGGGCTAAGTGTGCTGTGACGATTTTCTTCAGCTCTTGTGCCCTTGTCCCTCTAAGACTTTTAAAAAGTGCCCACTTTTCTTTTGTCCCAGGGGAGCCAGCTGTGGGGACCCACTCCTAGTCTCTGTCTTGGATTTTACTTTTCCCTTTCTCTAATATCCAGTACACCATGCAATGTGTGTCTGTGCTCCTGTTGCAGATTACTAGGGCTTGTTATTTAGCAGTCCTGTGCTTCCACTCCCTCCCCACTCTGATTCTTTTCCTTCCACCGGTGTGCTGGGTTGGGGGAGTGCTCGGGTCCCGCCGGGTCACAGCTTTGTATCTTACCCTTTTCGTGAGGTGCTGAGTTCTTGCAGATGTAGATGTAGCCTGGCTGTTGTACTGTATCTTCTGGTCTCTCTTTTAGGAGTAGTCATATTTGTTGTATTTTCAAAAATCTATATTGTTTTTGGAGGAGATTTCTGCCACCCTACTCACACCGCCATCTTGAGCCCCCTCCCATTTGTGGTATTTTATGACTGTCTTATTTCAATCCTCATGATGTTTTCAAGGTTCATTCATGTTGTAGTATGCATCAGTAATTCATTCCTTTATTAGGTAGATAATCATCATTGTATGGGTATACCACATATTGTTTATCAATTCATCTGTTGGCTGGCATTGGGATTACACTTGTTTGGCTACTATGTTTGTTTACACTTTGTGGCTACTATGACTAATGTTGCTATGAAAACATTTTTGTGTAGACATGTTTTCATTTCTCTTGGGTGTATACCTAAAAGTGGAGTTGATTAGTCATGTCGTAACTATGTTTAACTCATTGGAAGAGTCACTAAACTGTTTTCTGTGGCAGGTGTACCATTTTACATTCCCATCAGCAATACATGAGGGTTCCAATTCCTCTACATCCTTGTTAACACTTAATTGTATCTGATTTCTTAATGCTAGCCATTGTTGTGGGTGTGAATTGGTATCTCAATGTAGTTTTGATTTGCAGTTAGTTCCCTGACAGCTAATGATATATATCTTTTTTTATTAATAATTTTTATTAAGGTATAATTTATATACACTTTTATGAAGGTTTCACATGAAAAACAATGTGGTTACTACATTCACCCATATTATCGCGTCCCCCCATACCCTGTTGCAGTCACTGTCCATCAGTGTAGTAAGATGCCAAAGAGTCACTACTTGTCTCCTATGTGCTACAATGTTTTCCTTGTGACCCCTCACACCATATGTACTAAACATAATACCCCTCAATCCCCATCTCCCTCCCTCCCGACCCACCCTCTCACACCCCTGCCCTTTGATAACTGCTAGTCCCCTCTTGAAGTCTGTGAGTCTGCCGCTGTTTTTTGTTCCTTCAGTTTTGCTTTGTAGTTATACTCCACAAATGAGGGAAATCACTTGGTACTTGTCTTTCTCTGCCTGGCTTATTTCACTGAGCATAATACCCTCTAGCTCCATCCATGTAGGCTCCATATCTTATTGTAAATAGTGCTGCAATAAATGTAGGGGTGCATATGTCTTTTTGAATCTGAGAAGTTGTTTTCTTTGGGTAAATTCCTAGGAGTGGAATTCCTGGGTCAAATGGTATTTCTATTTTTAGTTTTTTGAGGAACCTCCATATTTCTTTCCACAATGGTTGAACTAATTTACATTTCCACCAGCAGTGTAGGAGGCTTCCCCTTTCTCTGCATCCTTGCTAGCATTTGTTGTTTCTAGTCTTTTCGATGTTGGCGATCCTAACTGCTATGAGGTGATATCTCATTGTGGTTTTAATCTGCATTTCTCTGATAATTAGTGATGTGGAGCATCTTTTCATATGAATGATGTATATCTTTTAATGTGCTTATTAGACATTTGTTTATCTTCTTTGAAGAAATGTCTATCCAGATCCTTTGCCAATTTTTAAAGTGGGTTATTTGCCTTTTTACTATTGTGGTATAAGAATTCTTTACATGTTCTGAATATGTTATTAGATACATGATTTGCAAATATTTCTCTCATTTCATGTTTTGTGTTTTCTCCTTCCTGAGGGTATCCTTTGAAGCTCAGAGTTTCTCATTTTGATGAAGTCCAATTTCCTGTTTTTTTTTTCTTTTGTCACTTTTGGTGGTGTTTCTAAGAAGACCTTGCATAACTCAAGATCCTAGAGATTCACTCCTAAGACAGATTTTCATCTAAACTTTGATCCATTTTGAGTCAATTTTTGTTTATTGTGTTAGGTAGAGGTTCAGCTTTATTCTTTCACATGCGGATATCTAGCTGTTCCTGCACCATTTGTTGAAAAGAACCAAATTTCAATTTCACTGAATTATCTTGGCACCCTATCACCAATTTATTTTTAATAAAGGCAGAAAATATTCATTAAAGCTAGCAAAAAGCATTCTTGACCTAAGCAGTAATATCAAGCCCCTAATTCTTTTCTTTTTTATTCCATTATTACCACTATGAAATAGGAGCTTCAAAACCAGCATGTGAATTGCTTTATTAATATATTTTCAAATGAAGCTATGAAACAAAGAATCAAGAAGTTTATTGGCCTTTTGAACGTTCTGTTTTCTCTCTCTCGAATCCAAAACATGTCATTTAGCAGCTTGTTAAGTAGTCTGATACATAAGCACTTAAGCATTTGAGTCTATAATATCTCCATAATTTAGTTTCATTATGTCCACATCAACTGGATACAGAATAAACATGATGAATTACTTCGCAATATTCTGCTTTAACAAATGGGACTCACTTGTCACAACTACTTGATCCATGGTGATTTGGTTCTGCTAATGTACTATATTGTTCACCTGCCACAAATGGAACACGTTTATTTGCAAAGAGATTTAACTGTGGGAAATGTGAGCTACAATCCAGTGTATCAGTTCGTTTTCTTCAGATCTTTTTGTCTCCTTACATTCAACTCTCCCCCAAGTCAGCATTCTTGTTGTTTTTGGGATTACTGTTGAGCTGAATACTCATTCTTTCTGGTATCACATAGATTAAATGTTAAAGTACAAATTTAAAACTGTATTTCCTATATTTTTATTGCTGGATCAATAGGTAAAATAATCTCTAGATCTCTAAAACAGAAGCCAGTTAAAAATTAATTCAAATCTTAGAATAAAACATAGGACAAAAACTTCATGAATTGCATTGGGCAATGATTTATTGGATCTGACACCAAAAGCATAGGCGACCAAAAAAACAGGTAAATCAAACATCAGAATTCAACACTTTTGTGTGTCAAAAGACACTAGCCACAGAGTGAAAAGGCAACCCATGGAAAGGGATAAAACATTCATAAATCATATATATATAATTAGATATTAATATCCAGAATATATAAATAACTCCAACTCAGCAACCACAATACCCAATTAAAAAATGGACAAAGGATCTGAATAGACCTTTCTCCAAAGAAGATATACAAATGGACTATAAGCATGTGAAAAGATGTTCAAATCCCTATTAGAGGAATGCAAATCAAAACCACACTGAGATACTACTTTGCATCCACTAGGATGGCTATTTTTGAAAACAAATAAATAGAAAATAACATATGTTGGCAAGGATGTCGAGAAATTAGAGCCTTAGTTGCTTTTGCCAGAGGAAATGGCCAATTGTATAGCTGCTGTGGAAAAAGTTATGATTTTTAAAAAATCAAACATGGAATTACCATGTGACCCAGCAATTCCACTTCTGGGTATGTATCCTTAAGAACTGAAAGCAGAGACTCAAACAGATAAGTGTACACCCACGTTCATAGCATCATTATTCACAATAGCCAAAAGGTGGAAGTAATCCAAGTGTCCGTTGACGAAAGAATGGATAAGAAATTGTGTTTATATACATACAATGGCATATTATTTGGCCTTAAAAAGGAAAGAAATTCTGATATATGCAGCAATATGTTTGAAGACATTCTGCTAAATGAAATAAGTTAGCTACAAAAGGGCAAATGCTGAATGATGCCACTTATATGAAGTACCTGGAATAGTCAAATTCATAAAGACATAAAGTCTTTATGAGAATGGAGGTTACCAGGGGCAAGGGGAAGGAGTAATGGGGAGTTAGTGTTAATTGGGTAGAGTTTCAGTTTGGGATGTTGGAGAAGTTCTGGAGATGGATGGTAATGACTGAAAAACAATGTAAATGTACTTGGTGCCTTCCCTCCCTCCCTCCCTCCCTTATCTTTCCTTCCTCCCTATCTATCATCTGTCTATCTATATGTCTATCCATCTCTCTGTCCACCTATCATCATCATCCACATATCATCTATCTAATCACTGGACTACCTATTCTTGTGCTTCTTCTAACTTTGGGATTTTTTTCTTTGTCTAATTTACAATTACAGTTACTAACATAATACTTAGTAATTCCTTTACTGTTGGCTGTTTAGGTTATTTCTTATATTGTATTATAATGAATAATCCTGTGATGAATGAGCTTATGAATCTTTATGTACATTAACACATGAACATTTATTACTTACTATATAAAATGTTTTAAGTGTTTAACAACCTTAACTCATTTCAGACTCATAACAACACTTTGAGGCAAGTCCTGTTATGATCCACATTTTACAGTTGAAATGAGAAACAGAGATACAGAGTAATTTGTCTAAGGTCATACAGCAGTTAGATTTAAACTCTAGCAAAACCATATTATTAACTAATCATTATAGTAGGCTACCTTGTTATTTATTTGAATAAATTCCCAAAAGCTGAATTCTTGAATTAAAGAATAAACATCTTAAACTTTTCTTTGTGGCTATTATTCAGTTTATTCCAGGGTATTTGGATCAATTTACAGTCTCACCAAAAACATTTGGAGATCTCTCTTTGCCTTCTCAACTTTGGATATATATATTTTTTAATGGTAGACTCATGTTTTAAATTCATGTCTTAAATTATTTATTATAAACATTTCTTTACATATATTTAATGGTCATTCGAAGTTATGTTGTGAAAATTTCTTTGTCCTTTATTCTATTCTTATTAGTGCAAAGAAGATCTGGTCTCTTGAATATATTACTTTTCTCTTAAAAGTAACACAAATTGTTTCTCTCAGAAGGAGCAGTTTTATTACTCTAGCTACATATTGCTAAATCACTTTATATAATAACTCCACAGATTTATATCCAACGGTGTATGGACATGAAAAAGCAACCAAAGCTGCTCAGAGCCATCATCATGTCTAGTCTGGATAATTGAATACCCTCCTGATTGTTCTTTCTGCCTCCTGTGTTCTAGTTACCCTGTCTGTCTCTTCTAAAAAGAATGAGCTTTGAGAATGGAATTTTAACATGCATCAATTTTTTCATGTTTATCAATTGTGAAAAAATTAAACGTAAAATTCTTAGCAAAGGCTA
This sequence comes from Smutsia gigantea, assembly GCA_032199065.1. Taxonomy (NCBI): domain Eukaryota; kingdom Metazoa; phylum Chordata; class Mammalia; order Pholidota; family Manidae; genus Smutsia; species Smutsia gigantea. Next base: position 246,329 of record JAVSCE010000180.1, read on the forward strand.
CAAAGTTCTTCATGACCCTTTCCCACCTTTTCTAGACTGAATTGGATAATATCTACCCCTCGTCAGAGTCCCTACTGGGGAGCCTGCACACCGAGAGCATGGTACTCTGTAATCCAGTAAATCTTTAGGCTCTGAATATGTCAGTTACATCTGCATGAAGGTCATCTGATGAATGGAAGAAACTTCCTACTTGGAGTTTTGTGTGTGTGTGACCCAGCAAAAATCCTCTATGGTCTCACTTATTCAAACAACTAAAAACATTTTCAAGGAGGCCAAGTGAATGTTAACAGTGGGGAAACATTCTAGTTAGAAGGTCCATGGCACTAACAGTATTGAATAAGAATAGGATGCTAATTAGTCAAAGCATCCCCATTTTATACCAAACTAGAGCACCAGCCTTGAGCATGCTAAGAGACCAAAACTGATTGTGCAATATTTTAATTATTGACTCACTCATCTCAATTTCTCTTTCTGGGCATAGTTATAAAAAATTAACAAATTTTATGTTTACCTTCTGATCAAATGCCATTGGCATGACAGCCAGTGCTCTTCCACATCCTTTGCAGACACTAACAACACAACAGCAATTCTCAAATTCTGCTCCATCTATCCACCAAAGCAAAAGCTGCATCCTGGTTCTCTGAGCAGTTGTTCCCTGATCTAGCCCAGTCTTACTGTAACTACTCATTCCTACTAAATTCTTTCATTTATATAGTCATCTCTAGATCCCCTAGCAAATGGAGGGAAGCAAGAGAAAGAATAATTTACTAAACATCCAAGCACTTTAAAAAAATGTTATACAGCAAAGGTTTCCAGAAGCAGAAATCCAATAGTCATAAGTACAGGAACCTAGAATAATTGTACCAAGGCAATCAGGAGGTAGTAAGGAAAGTTTCTTCTTTTCATCATTGTTTTTACCCTGAATCTTAAACTGCTGAGGGAAGGAAGGGTTAGTGATATTTGACGTGAAGAGCTCTCTGGCTTCTTCTCCCTGCTCTGATTCTTCATCTGGATAATTCTACTCATCCTTTAAGTCATCTCTTTGGAAGGAACTCCATGACTTCCAGATTAGGTTAAGATGTCTGTTATGTGCTGTCATTTACAGTAATAACTTTCATTGTAGTGACTTTGTAGAATGTCTGTCTGCCCATTTTGATAGCAAGTTTCATTACAACAGGATGAGCAATCACTAGTGCGCCGTGGCACCCCAGGGCGGGCAGGTAGTAGGCAGTCAGTCAACATTCATTTAATGAATGAATAAGTGAATAGTGACTCCTTGGGAGCAGAATCACCCCTCACTGAGAAACAATGTCTTAAGTCTGATACGTGGTTGTTCTGCATATTTAAGATTGACTTCTAAAGGACATAATCCTAAAATTAATATTTAAAGGAACACTTTTTTGTCCAGATAAATTTGCCTTGCTTTACCACTGCTAAATATGTGGGTTTAGTGAAGAGTCTATGAATTTAATATTACAGCCTTCTCTGGGATCCAACCTGGTCTTTGTTACATGGTGTCACTTCGAACATTTTCCTACTACCCAATACTGTTAAGGCTGTCTTTTTTCCAGCAGCCAAGGTCCTATTTTTACTGTGGATACAGTGTACCCTGGGTAGGTTTTCACTACTTCCTAGGAAAGCTCTAAGAATTACTGAAGTTATTTTTAGTCCAAATAACTCTTAAAGGCATCCTTCATCTGTCTCAGTCATGCACATGTGTCATTTAGTTCAAAGCGCCTTTCACATTAGCTCCATGCTGTTAGAATTTAGATGAGCAAGGACAAAGTTTCATGGCCAAAGGTGAGAAAAAGTTAAAAGGGTTGTCATTTAAATTGCCTTCCTTTACCTACTGCTTGAGGAAAAAGTCTCCTTTCTCTGAGTGCAATATCCTTTGTATATACCATTTACATTCAGGCAGGGATTGAAATAACAGAGAACAGAGATCCCAGAATAGTGAGAACCAGGTTTTGAAATGCCTTGTAGTAATTTTCAAAATACCCTGGAACATAGCTTAATTGATATATTTGAGGGTCCAGCATGACAGAAACAGAGATGCTTGATTCCCACACATGGCAAAATCGATTTTTTTGCCTAAGGAAATCCCTATGAAAGTCCCATCCTGATAGTAGCCATAACAAGATGCAGAGCTCAGTTACCTGACTATATTCTGAAGGGCCTGATTCTTCCTGGGCAGAAGTACTGCCAGCATCAGCTCAGGAAGATAGGAGACTAGGACAGAGCATAACAATGTGAAAGGCTGGTTGCCATTGGCCATTCAGTCCTTAAGAAGGGTGTCAGCAGAAACCAAGCTGCATTTATTGCTGTTGGCATTAGCACAAGTCTCCAGGCTAGCTTACATCTGTCCTAACATACTTTACCAGGGGTCAGCAGCTGCAGAAGCAGAGGGTCAATTTGCTAACCCTTGTTTTTCTATCTTGATGGGGGAGTTAAATGTCCTGGAGTACTAAAATGAGCACTGGGGAACTCCCCCTTCTGAATCTCCTGCACACCTTGTCCAGTTGTGTTCATTTGGCAAGCAAGCAGCTCTTGAAAAAGATGCCAGTACTAGTGGATGGAAAGATCAGAACTACTCTCACAAGTCATCCAGCTGAATCTCTCATTTTGTGGGTGATATTAAGAGCAGTGGAGTACCCTGGCCAAGTCTACATGACACTCTGAGCAGAACCTGGGTCATTTAACTCCAGAAGTGGAAAAAAAAAGGTTTTTCTACCATACATTGCCTACACTTTAATGTGATTTTTGGATGACATAGGGCAGATGGGATTTCTTAGCTAGAAGTCCAAGGTGAAGGTGCCTGCAGGGTGAGGCTCTCTCTTTAGATTGCAGATGCTGACCTTCTCATGTGCCTTCACTTGGACTTTTCTTCAGGAATAAAGGTGGAGAGAGAGAGAGAAAAAAAAAGCAAGTTCTTTGGTGCCTCTTCTTATAAGGGCATTAATCCCACCATGGGTACTGCAACTTCATGACCCCATCTAAATTACCTGATTACCCCCCCAAGGGCCCTTCTACAAATATCACACTGGGGACACAGGGCTTCAGCATATGAATTTGGGGGGACACAATTCAGTCCATAGTAGGGGGAGAGGAACAGTTTGGAGCATGGACCTCTTTGGAAATGGGCAGGCCTGAGAAGAGAGCTCTTTGGACCATTGAGATTGGTGACCATTGAAATCTCACACACAAAGCAGTGTGAGGTTGTGAGTTGGGTCAGGCTGCCAAGAAGAGAGAAAGCAGCCAAGGCAGCATGACAGTGTGTAGACGAAATGCACGACTTGATTTCGGACCTAATAGAAACCATCATTGCATGTAACAGGGAACATCATGCCATATGAGCTGCTGATGTCTGTTTACGCTGGTACCTGTCTATGGCCATACCTCTTCAGGGACATTTGGATAGGAACTCTCTTCTTCATCCTGTTCTGTCTCCCAATATATTGGTTATTTTGAATTAAAATAACCCTCCTACTATAATGGCAATATCTCCATTTTATTTTGGCCACCTTTCCTTTAACTCAGTATATACATGGAATGCTTTCTTCTCAGAGCTGTGCAGAATTATCCCTGGAGGACACCTGGCACCCTGTGCTTTGGCAGGAGTTGTACCAACCAGAACGGAGCTCAATGAAGCAGCTGGTGGCTACAGCATAGGCAGCATCAGCTAGCAGTTCCCCTTGGGCTCCTCTCTGCCCTTCAATTCTTCTCTAGCTCCTGCCAGTCACTCTTTGGGGGTATATCTATGTTCCCTTACTGTCCTAGTTCCTGTACACTGTAGTAGATGTCAGTACACTCTTATTTCCACTATCTGAAGCTGCCCCAAGTCTTAGTCTCTGAGACAGCATTTGGGAGAAAAGCAATGGTTTCAAACGTCATGGTCATCAGTGCATATGACAGGAGCTTTGTGAAACTGTCTACTCCCCAAATATAGTTATTTGTAATCATTGATAAGTTTTTCTAAACCTGTGTGCTTTTCTGCTTATTTGTAGCTTGTATGTTATTTATAATTCAGGTAGGTTTGGGGCTAGTCTATTCTGGTAGCACATAACAACTAAGAAAAAATTATCATTGGTGTCTTGACTCTAATTCTATGTACTTTACTATAAACAGCAGCTTACCGATTTGTTCTTTTCGTGTCACTAAGTTCTGTTCAATGACTCACCATGAAATCCCTTCAAAATAATCCCATTTTGGTTTCTTTTATGTTTCCTTTTTTAGTTAAATAACCACCTAGGTCACTGCAATTCTCTACTAATTATACTCAAGAGCATCTGTTCTTCAGTCAGTCAGGGCTTTTCCCAAGTTGGCAATTGACCACTCTCCTTTTAGGCTGCTTCTCTTGCATGGAAAAAGTCAGCTTATGCAAAACATCATTGCTGCTCCAGCAATTAACGATTGCCTGTGGTTCAACTCTTATTGTAGGGTCTAAATAAATTGTTAAAATGAGAATAAACACTCAACCATTGAAGAACTAAGATCGAACTCTGGATAGAAAACCAAATAAGATTCTGTCTGGAAAATGATCAGTAGAAATTTATAGAATAACAGATTAATCCAACATAAAAAGAAAATAATTTCAAACATATTTTAAGAGTACAGTAATACTGCCTATGGAGCAGGTCAGCATTTACTCATTCTATCAGTATTTACCAAGTGCCCATTATATGCCAGACAGTGTGCCAGGTGCTGGAGTAGGTTCTGGGATAAAGCTGTGAATAAACTTTTAAAAATCCCCAAGAGCAGAGGGACTTACACATTTTAGAGATTAGTTCCAGAAGTTAATTACTGAGTTTTTTACAAATTGCATTCCCTTTTGCTTTATCAGTGACTTTTAAACATAACTGGTTACATTCAACCTAAGGTCATTTTCTCTCACTTTTCCATAGCATCATGAAATGTTTCTCAAGTCATATGGATAAGAACTTCTGTAATCAGGACAATGTGCACAGTCTGGTTGGTTCTAATATATAAGTTAAGCTGGTAGCCTTCAAACCACATTTTCTCCCCAAAATTGTAACATATTTAGTAATAGATCTTGGTATGAAATTAAATGAACCCATTAAACCTAATCATTAAATCTTCATCTACTCCTTTGTTCACAAAAGAAATAGTTTCTTCTTTCTTTGTAGCTGGGGAAATTAAGACATAGAAAAATGAATTTTCTGTGAAATGAACCATGAAAAGCAGGAATAAAGCATGAGAACTGGCTTCTCATCCAGTTTGCTAAATGTGCAGCCTCTTAACTATTGTCCTACATTCAACTCTTGGCAGAAAACATGGGGAACTCATGGGTAAACATTTCTAAGACAGGGGTGTTATGTCTGTTTGTTTTAGAGGCAAAGGAAACAGTATAATATAGTGTTGTTGACATTTGGAGCTCAAGCTTCATCAGCTTGTGGTGTGATAATGGAGCTGATGTTTTGTCAGGTACAAAGGGGGTGCCAATAAATTTTTTTTCTACTGCGTTTAGAAAATGAAAAAACACAGATATTTTTACTTCATTAAGAAGTAGTGAACAGCAAACCATCTAGTTCTGAGACCCATGGGTTTTATTTAATTCTTTTAGGGTTAAATATTTGGTCAACACACACACAATCACACACACACATATACACATACCGACATTCATAGAAGGTGTTGCTGTATCATAGAAGAAATTCCATGTAAATTGTTATTAAACAATAAACATGAGGATTTCAATACTTAAACTGAAAAATAACAGTTGTTATATTACAAAAGTCTTCACTACTCTTAGCTTCATAAGGGCTAGAAGCACACAGAAAATAACCACAAATACCCCAAAGTCATATGTTCCTAGTGCTACTGCTTTTTTTTTTTCCTTTCTAAAAATTCTCCCCAGTTTTCTTTTGGAGAATTATCTTTCCCCATATTTTGTGTAGTGTGAAAGAGAGGCTCATTCCAGCTGTCCACTCCCCACAGTAGAAATGGGGTAAATTCTTTGGGTAAATTCCTAAGAGGTGGCATATGACATTAGTCTCGCCAATCAGGTTCTCTCTCCTGGGATGCTGGATCTCCAGCACCAACTGTCAATGGTGGCTTCTTTTGTCTGCTGGATTTAAAACATCCCTTGGCTTCCTTCTTTTTGTCTACTTTTTAAATTAAGGTATCATTGATATACACTTGTATGAAGGATTTTTTAATATACTTGTATGAAGGTTCCATATGAAAAACATTGCGGTTACTACATTCACCCATTAATCAAGTTCCCTGCATAGCCCATTGTAGTAACTGTCCACCACTATAGTAAGATGCCATAGAGTCACTACCTGTCTTCTCTGTGCTACACTGTCTTCCCCGTGATCCATGTGTGCCAATCATAATGCCCTTCAATCCCCTTCTCCCTCCCTCCCCACCCACTCTTCACCACCCCACCCCTTTGGTAACTGCTAGTCCCTGCTTGGAGTCTGTGAGTCTGCTGCTCTTTTGTTCCTTCAGTTTTGCTTCACTGTTACACTCCAAAAATGAGGGGAAAATTTTGCTACTTGTCTCTCTCCACCTGGCTTATTTCACTGAGCATAATACCTTCTAGCTATATCCATGATTTTGCAAATGGTAGGACTTGTTTTCTTCTGGCTGAATAATATTCCACTGTGTATACATACCACATCTTCTTTATCCATTGACCTAGTTTACACATTCATCTAATGGACACTTAGTTGGCTTCCATATCTTCACTATTGTAAATAGTGCTGTGATAAACATAGGGGTGCATATGTCTTTTTGAATCTGGGATCTTGTTTTCTTTGGGTAAATTCCTAGGACTGGAATTCCCAGGTCAAATGGTATTTCTATTTTTAGTTTTTTGAGGAACTGCCATACTGCTTTCCACAATGGTTGAACTAATTTACATTCCCACCAGCAGTGTAGGAGGGTTCCCCTTTCTCCACATCCTCACCAGCATTTGTTGTTCCTTGTCTTTTCAGTGTTGACCATCCCAACTGGTGTGAGGTGATATCTCATTGTGGTTTTAATTTGTATTTCCCTGATAATTAGCGATGTGGAGCATCTTTTCATGTGCCTGTTGGCCACCTGAATTTCTTCTTTGAAGAAGTGTCTGTTCATATCATCTGCCCATCTTTTAATTGGGTTATTTGCTTTTTGGGTGTTGAGGCATGTGAGCTCGTTATATATTTTTGATGTTAACTCCTTGTCAGAAATGTCATTTATGAATATATTCTCCCATACTGTAGAATGCCTTTTTGTTCTACTAATGGTGTCCTTTGCTGTACAAAAGATTTTTAGCTTGATGTAGTCCCATTTGTTCATTTTTGCTTCTGTTTCCCTTGCCTGAGGAGATACATTCAGGAAAATGTTGCTCATGTTTATATTCAAGAGATTTTTGCCTGTATTTTCTTCTAAGAGTCTGTTTTATGGTTTCATAACTTTCATTCAGGTCTTTGATCCATTTTGAGTTTACTTTTGTGAAGTTAGATAATAATCCAGTTTCATTCTCTTGCATGTAGCTCTTCAGTTTTGCCAACACCAGATGTTGAAGAGGCTGTCATTTCCCCATTGTATATCCATGGTTCCTCTTTTGTATATTAATAATCCATATATGTGTGAGTTTATATCTGGGCTCTCTATTCTGTTCCATTGATCTATGGGTCTATTCTTACATCAGTACCAAATTGTCTTGATTACTGTGGCTTTGTAATAGAGCTTGAAGTCAGCGAGCATATATGTGGTTATGTTAGGTCCATCTGTTCTAATGTGTTGTTTAGTGCCTCTGTCTCCTTACTTATTTCCTGTCTGGTTGATCTGTTCTTTGAGTGAGTGGTGTGTTGAAGTCTCCTAAAATGAATGCACTGCATTCTACTTCCCCCTTTAATTCTGTTAGTATTTGTTTCACATATGTAGGTGATCCTGTGTTGGGTGCATAGATATTTATAAGGTTTATATCCTCTTGTTGGACTAACCCCTTTATCATTATGTTATGTCCTTCTTTGTTTATTGTTACTTTCTTTGTTTTTGAAGTCTATTTTGTCTGATACAAGTACTGCAACTCCTGCTTTTTCCCCCCTAATGTTTGTATGAAATATCTTTTTCTATCCCTTCTCTTTTAGTCTGTGTATGTCTTTGGGTTTGAAGTGAGTACTTGTAGGCAGTATATAGATGGACCTTGTTTTTTTTTATCCATTCAGTAACTCTATGTCTTTTGATTTGTTCATTCAAACCATTTACAGTTAAGGTGATTATCAATGCATATGTACTTATTGCCATTGCAAACTTTAGACTCGTAGTTACAAAAGGTTCAAGGGTAGCTTCTTTACTGTCCAACAGTCTAACTTAACTCACTTAGTACACTGCTACAAACACAATCTAAAGGTTCTTTTTTTCCTCCTTTTTCTCCCTCCTCCATTCTTTATATATTAGGTATCATATTCTGTAATCTTTGTGTATCTCTTGACTGATTTTGGGAGTACTTAATTTAATTTTGCATTTGCTTAGTAATTCATTGGTCTACTTCCTTTACTATGGATTTATTTTTTCTGGTGACAGCTATTTAGCCTTAGAACACTTCCATCTAGAGCAGTCCCTCCAAAATACACTGTGGAGACAGTTTGTGGGAGGTGAATTCTCTCAGCTTTTGCTTATCTTGAAATTGCTGAATCCCTCCTTCAAATTTAAATGATAATATTGCTGGGTAGAGAATTCTTGGTTCGAGGCCCTTGTCCTTCATTGCATTAAATATATCATGCAACTCCTTTCTGGCCTGTAAGTTTTCTGTTGAGAAGCCTGATAATAGCCTGATGGGTTTTCCTTTGTATGTGATCTTTTTTCTGTCTCTAGCTGCTTTTAATAGTCTGTCCTTGTCTTAATCTTTGCCATTTTAATTATTGTATGTCTTGGTGTTGTCTTCCTTGGGTCCCTTGTGTTGGGAGATCTATGCATCTCCATGGCCTGAGCGGTTATCTTCTTCCCCAGTTTGGGGAAGTTTTCAGCAATTGTTTCTTCAAAGACACTCTCTATCCCTTTTTCTCTCTCTTCTTCTGGTACCCCTATAATGCAAATATTGTTCCATTTGGATTGGTCATACACTTCTCTTAATCTTCTTTCATTCTTAGAGATCTGTTTTCTTTCTCTGCCTCAGCTTCTTTGTATTCCTGGTCTCTAATTTCTATTTCATTTACTATCTCCTCTACTTCATCTAATCTGCTTATAAATCCCTCCATTGTATGTTTCTCTTTTGTATGTGTTAATTTTGAAAGTTCCTATCTCCTTCTTGAATTCCTCCCTGAAGCCTTGACTATTTTCTGTAGCTCCATGAGCATGTTTATGGTTTTTATTTTGAAATCTTTTTCAGGAAGATTGGTGAGTTCAGTTTCATTTGGCCCTCGTTCTGGTGTTCGTGGGATTTTGGTTTGTACCAGGTTCTTCTGATGTTTCATATTTGTAAAAATAACTTGGTTTAGGCAGCACCCTCTAGTGCCCGGATACTCTACCATCTGGAGCTCCTCAGCCCCTGGAGTAATGGCAGGGGTCGCAGCAAGCAGTGCTTGTGCCTGCCAAGAGGAAAGAGCTCTTTCCTGCTTCCTGGCTGTAGAGCCTGCCTCCACTGCCAGGGTCAGTGGGCAGTGAGCTACGCCCTTGTAGCTGCCATAGGCAGGGCCGTCCACTGGCTGGCTTGGCACAATGGTGGTGGGGGCAACAGGCTCAGGAGCTGGTGCCAGCAGGGTGGAATGAACTGCAGGCTGTATATTGTGGTGGGGGGCCTTGGAGCTATGTTGCCAGCCATTGGAATGGAGTGCCTGAAGCTCCTGAACGTCCCCAGCCTGCTGGGCTGAGTGTGCTGGGACAATTTTGTCCACCTGTCCTTTCTCCTGAGCAGCAAGCTCTGTACAATCCTTGCCCGTTTAGCAGACCCCTTGCTGTTAGGGAGTCTCTCAGACTGCCTGTCTTTCTTTTGTCCCACAGCAGCTGGTTGTAGGTACCTGTTCTCCACAAGTGGCTGGAATCTCAGTCTCTTCAAGTATTCTACCTGTCTTAGCTTTTCAACCCCACTAATCTCCAGAGCACCATGTAAGCAGATCTTCAGGGCTGGGTTTCAGCAGTCCTAAGCCTTCTCTCCCTCCCTGCTCCATTTCTCTTCCCCCACCCCCACACCAGTGAGCTGGGGTGGCAGAATGGCTTGGGTCCCACAGGATCAAAGGTTTGGTACTTTACCCTTTTTTGTGAGGTCTGCTCTGTTCCCCAAGTGTAGGCATTCTGCTGCAGCCTTCTTTCCTGTTACTCTTTCAGAATTAGTTGTATTTGCTGTATTTTCATATTATATGTGGTTTTGGGAGGAGGTTTCTGTCTCACCTCTTACACCACCACCTTTAAGCCAAACTTCTCTGCTTTTTGTCTATTTATCCATTTTGAAACCAAGTCTCTGCCAGCTTCCTTCATTTTATTAATATCTTTGTTGAAGTATAATAAACATACATTACAGTAAATATTTTAAGTATACATTTTGATAAGTATTGACATTTTATAGACACCCATGAAATTGTCACCACAACCAGTATCCATCTCCCCCATCTCCTTGTGGTCCTCTGTTATCCCTACCTCGTACTCCTTCATATACCCTAGCACCAGGCAGTCACTGATTTGCTGTCACTTTTGATTAGTTTGCATAACATAAAATTTTATATTAATAGAATCATACAAAATAGTTAGTTTTTTCGTTCTTATTTTTCTTGGCATAAGTATTTTGAGATTCATATATATTGTTGCATATTTTAGTCATTTATTCCTTTTTATTGCTGAGTTAGGATGCCATTGTATAGATATGCAACATCTTTTTTGTTCATCTGTTCATGGAAATTGGGATTACTTCAAGTTTTAGGATATTAGAAATGAAGTTGCTATGAACATTCATGTAGTGTATTTTTTTTTTTTTTTGGACATGTGCTTTCAGTTTTGGGCGGTAAATACATATGAATGAATGAAGGAAAGAAGGAGTAAGTAAATACACATGGTAGGTGTATGTTTAAAAATTAAGAAATGTCAGTGTGATTGCACCATTTCATATTCCCATCAGAAGTGTACGAGTGTTCCAAGGTCTCCACATATTCACCAACATTTGATATGATCAATCTTATTAATTTAGATAGTCTACTAAGTGTGTAGTGCCATCTTGTTGTTTTAATTTGAATTTCCCTGATAACTAATAATACTGAGTTTTTTTCATGTTCTTGTTTTCAATTAATATTATAATCCCTGGGAAAGTACCTATTCAAATTATTTGTTCATTTATGGGGTTGTTTTTCTAATTGAGAGTTCTGTATATATTTTGGATATAATTTTTACTAAATCAAGTATATAATTTGCAAATCTTTTCTCATACCTCTCACTCTCTTTTAATTCTGTTAACAGTCTTTCTAAAGTTAAAGTTGTTTTATTTTTGATGAACCCCAATTTAGCAAATATTCTCTTAATGACTTGTGCTTAACCTTGAAAACAATAAAACCCCAGGTTTGGGAAGCTCAAAGAATCCCTACCACAGGGAACTTGAACTACACCAAGGCACATCATAATCAAAATGCACAAAAGTAGTAATAAAGAGAACATATTAAAAGTATCCAGAGAAAAAAGACATATTAAAGACATATCCCTTTTCATTGCTGAGTAGGATGCAATCGTATAGATATGCAACAGTTTGTTTATTCATCTGTTGAATAAATCTTTTGTGACATCTAAAAATATCTTTGCTTAACCCAAAGTTTATCCTATAATTTATTATCTGTTAGTTATATCATTTTAGGTTTTCCACTTGGATCTATGTCCTATTTTTTAGTTAATTTTTATTGGTTTTTTAATATTTGCTTTATGTATTTTTAATTATTATTATTAGGGTTATAACTATTGAGGATTGTTATGTAAACTTGGTTAATTAACCCCTCTATCATCAGACAATAGGTTGCTTTATCCATCATATTTTTTTCTCCGAAATCTACTTTGATAGTAATATAGGTACTTCAAGTTTCTTTTGACTAGTTTTTGACATGTTACATCTTTTTTCATCCTTTTACTTTGAACTCTTATGTGTCTTTATATTTAAATTGATGTGTCTTTTTATTCACACTGAAAAATATGTTCATTTAACCGGGTTACCTAGGCCATTTACACTTAGTGTGATTATTGACATAATTAGGGATTAAAGCCATCATCTTGCTATTTGTTTTCTATTTATAACATCTGTTCTTTGTTCATTTTTCCTGTTTCATTGCAGCTTAGTTTCTTCATTGACTTATTAAGTATGACTGTTTTATCAATTTAGTAATAGTTTTAGGGCTTAATAGTATATTATCACACTCTACCTTAAAGTTATATGATATCATTTAATGTAAGGTATAAGCACTTAATTTACATTTACATTTCTTTCTTCCTCGTTTCTGTGCTATTCTCATACATTTTATTTTCACAACATATCATAACCCCACAATATGTTGTTACTGTTTTTGTGTACATAATCAATGACATTTAAAAATCTTTAAATTAAAAAGAAATCTTATATATGTGCCCATATAGTTGAGATCACCACTGTTCTTCATTTCTTTTTGTAGATCCATATTTCATTCTGTAATAATTTTCTTTCTTCCTATAGAACTTATTTTAAAATTTCTTACAGTGTCGATCTGTTGATGACAATGCTTTTAACCTTTGTAAATGTGAAAAAGTCTATCTTTTACTTCCATTTTTGAAAGATAATTTCATTGGGCACAGAATTCTCAGCTGACAATTTTTCCCTTTCAACTTTTTAAAGATATTGTTCTTATTTCCATTGTTACCAATGAAAGACAATATTCCTGTTTGCAACATGTCTTTTTGTTCTGGCTACTTGTAATATGTTCTCTTTATTATTACTTCTGAGAATTCTGATTATGATATGCCTTGGTGTAATTCAGTGTCTTGTGTTTGGGATTCTTTGAGCTTCTCAAACCTGGGGTTTTATTGTTTTCAGCAAATTTAGAAAATTTTCACCAATTATTACTTCAAATATTTTTTTCTGTCCCCCTTTTTCTCATTTCCTTTGGGGAGTCTGAGGACATGGTGTTAACCATGCGAAGTTGTCCTATTCACTGTTGCTCTCCCTGTTTCTCACCATATTTCATTTTGGAAGGTTTCTCTTGCTATGGCTCAAGTTTACTATTATTTTCTTCTGTCATGTCTAATCTACCTTTATTTCTTTCTACTTTGTTTTATCTAACATGCTCAGTTCATTTTTCTATCTTGATTTTTAATTCGGGTCTTCTTAAAAAATGCCTTTGATTTTTTTTTAACTGAGCATATGGGATACATTATAGTAACTGTTTTAATGTACTTATCTGATAATTATGACATGCCTGTTAATGCTGGGTCAAATTTTATTAATCCTCTTCTCCACATTAAAGGTCATATTTTCCTACTTCTTCGCACGATTTGCAATCTTTTGTTGGATGTTGGACTTTGTGAATTTTAGGTAATATGGATGTTTATTTAGTATTTATTCATATAAATGATTTCCAGCTTCATTCTGTGAGGTAAAGTTGGAAAGATTGATCCTTCTGAGCAGAGGTTGACTAACATTCTCTTTAAGGAGCCAGATAGTATATTTTAGGCTTTATGGGCCATATATGATCTCTTTTGAATATTCTTCTTTATGTTCCCTATATTTTATTTTCTTACAACTATTGAATAATATAAACAATAAATAAATAAAACAGAATTTATAAAAGGAAATTTTTAGCTTACAAGCCATTCAAAAACAGGCCGCAAGCTGGATTTGGCCCACAGGCTGTAATTTCCTGACACCTGATTTTGAGTACTGTTCCTGGTCAGGTAGTGTTCTCTCTAATCCTTTCCTCATCCTTGGATAGTATCCTCATGTGCATTCCTTCAACAAGCTGAATACTCAGGAGGATTCTGTACAGATATCTGGGTTCTGTCTCTGAGCAGCTCTCTCTTCTCTGGTGTAGTGTCCTGTGAATTCTAGCAGCCAGTTCTCCCTGGAATTGAGCTCTGTTGCCTCAATCTTGTGAGTCTGCCTGACTTTCCCCTTCCTTGAACCATAGCCTGGAAACTCTTTCCAAGTTGCAAGCTAGGACAATCACAGGACTCACCTCATTGTTTCCCATTTCTCAAGAATCACCGTTCTTCACTATCAGATATCCAGGGTTACAAAAACTACGGTTTCACATATTTTTACTATTTTGTGAGTATTTCTGTTGGAAGGGTAAATCTGTTCCCTGTTATTCCACTTTGATTGAAAGCAGAAGTCTCCTGTTTCCTTTTGGTTCTGCCATTCCTCTACCAATTCTGCAAGGCTGAATGATTCTTCCAATAAATTTTCTTCTGCTAAATTGAACAGAGTGACTTCTGTAGCTTGCAAACAAGACCTAAGCAGGTACAGTATATCAACAGTGTCTGATTAAACTTCTATTGCCATGCAGAAATTAAAGGTTTTATTTGGCTTTAAAATGGTAGTTCTTATATAAATAAAGTTATCATATATACATTTAATATTTGCACAAATTTTATGTGTGTGAAAGCACATAACCACCTCTAAGCATGCACTAAATATCATAGCTCCTCAAGAAAGTGATAAAAACCCATTAACAGTCTTGCTGCTTCTCCTTGTGATGACTTGAGAAGTTCACAGACATTCAAGGACTGCAGAAGCCTCAAGGGGCACTGTCAGGGATGTCATTTAAATACCAACCTCTGAGCTTTATAATAGAAACTCATTTTTTTTTAAGATATAGAAACTGGAATCTTTATTTTTTCATTGTATTCACATATTCGGAAACAAACCACTTAAGGTTTAAGTTAGGATTTAGAAAAGAGGAGAGGAATTATAATAGTAAGTTGAACCCTTCCATTATTGAAGGTATCTGGCAAATGATGAAAATAAGTGTGTAGAGCAAGAGACATTTAAAGAAGAGGGTCAAATTTATAACTGTGTTTGCATGAAGTCCTAACAACCATGATTTATCAACGAAGAAGCAAATAAAGTAAATAATGGAAGATCAGAATCCTATACTTAAAAGAATTATCTAACATATAGATAACCAGCTACACCAGTTCCTCCATTGGTGTTACCAGCCTGTTCCAAGATGCTATGCTAACCCATGGTGCTCAGGTTTGCTGTCCTGAGAATGCTGCTGTTGTTTCAAGAGCCACAAAGCTCTTGGAGCATATCTTGGTTCAGTGTTGGAGTCAGTAAAGGTCCTGCTGCTGAAGCTCACTGTCCATTGACAGTATTCTGCAATTACCAGGAGCAATTACTCAATCATAATTAGTAGAAATTTGAGTATTTTTCTCTTAATTCACCTAACTAAAGGTTTGTCAATTTTGTTTATATTTACATACTCTATTTTGTCTATCTCTTCTCTGATATTTGTTATGTCATTTCTTCTGCTAGCTTTTGGCTTAGTTTGTTCTTCTTTTTCTTTCATTCTTTAGAAAAATGTTATGACTCTTATTAGAATAATTTATACCAGCTTAACCTCAATAATATGCAAAGGGTTCTTAAACAGTTCCATTCCCACCTCTTTTGATTACTGATGTGACAAAATTATACCTTTTACATTGTTTACCCCTAAACATAAGCTAACAATTCTCTTAAATACATTGATCTTTGAAATTTTGTAGAAAATAAAATGTGGAGTTAAAACCAATGTTACAGTAACACTAGCTTTTAGAATAATCATTGTTTTTTAAAAATATGTTACTTTCTAAAATAATGTAGAAAACAAAAAGTGGAGTTGCAAACAATTGTTACAATAATACTACATTTTACAATCTGAGAAAGAAGAACAAAGCTGGGGGTATTATGCTCCCTGACTTCAAGTTACACTACAAGGCTACAGTAATCAAAACATTATGGTACTGGCATAAGAACAGACCCATAGATCAACATAACAGAATAGATAGCCCAGATGTAAACCCACACATACATGGTCAATTAATATATGATAAAGGAGCCATGAAAATACAATTGGGAAAAGATAGTCTCTTCAATAAATAGTGTTGGGAAAACTGGACAGTTACATGCAAGAGAATGAAACTGGATTACTATCCAACCCCATACATAAAAGTAAACTCAAAATGGATTAAAGACATAAATAAAAGACATGAAACCATAAAAATTTTAGAAAAACATAGGCAAGAATCCCTTTAAAATAAGCATGAGCAATTTTTTTCAGAGCGCATCTCCCCAGGCAAGGGAAGCACAATAAAAAATGAACAAGTGGGACTACATTAAGCTAAGAAGTTTCTGCACAGTTGAGGACACCATTAACAGAACAAAAACCAACCTACAATATGGGAGAATATATTTGTGAAAGATTTATCTGATAAGGGGTTAATGCCCAAAATATATAAAGATCTCATCCAACTCAACACCAAAAAAAAACAAATAACCTGATAAAAAAATGGGCAGAGGACCTGAAAAGATATTTCTCCCAAAAATAAATACAGATGGCCAACAGACACATGAAAAGATTACCACATCGCTAATCATCAGGGAAATGCAAATCAAAACCACAATGAGATATCTCCTCATACCAGTTAGAATGGCTGCTATCCAAAAGACAAGAAATAACAAATGTTGGTGAGGAATGTAAATTGGTGTAGCCACTGAGGAAAACAGTATGGAGGTTCTTAAAAAACTGAAAATAGAAATACCATACAACCCAGAATTTCCACTTCTAGGAATTTACCTGAAAAAAACAAAATCCCTGATTCAAAAAGATATATACACCCCTATGTTTATTGCTTCATTATTTGCAATAGCCAAGATATGGTAGCAAACTAAGTGTCCATCAATAGATGAATGGATAAAGAATATGTGGTACATATACACAATGGAATATTATTCAGCCATAAGAAAGAAAGAAATCCTGCTGTTTGCAACAACATGGATGTGTGTAGAGGGTATTATGCTCAGTGAAATAAGCCAGAGAAAGACAAATAGCATATGATCACTTATTTGTGGAATCTAAAAATAAAACCTGTCAAAATTAACAAAATAGAAGTAGACTGCTCTTCACTGAGTCACTGAGAAGGGACTGGTGGTTACCATGGGGGAGGGGTTGGAGTGGGGAAGGTGAGGGTCATAAAGGGCACAAAAATCTCAGTCACAATATAAATTGGTCACAGGGATGATATAAGCATAGGGAACATAGCCAGAGGTTCTGTAATATCTTCCTATGTTGATAGATAGTAACTGCACTAATCGGGGTGAGGATTTAATAGTATGGGTCACTGTTGAACCACTGTGTTGTATACTTGAAATCCAATATAAGATTGAATATCAACTATACTTGAATTTTAAAAAATCTTAGGAAAAAATAAATAGTACTGCCTTTTATAACTGTCCATATATTTACATTTATTGAGGTCTGTATTTCTTCTTATCACTTCTTATTACTGTCTAGTGTCCTTTCATTTTAGCCTGGAGGACTCCTTGAGCATTTCTTGAGGTCACATCTACTCCCTCAGCTTTTGTCTCAGAATGTGTTAATTTTTCCTTCACTTTTGAAGGACAACTAGAGGGAGAATTCTTGGTTGATGGTTTTGTTTTTTTCCTCCTTTAGTATTTTGAATATATTAGCCTGTTGTCTTCTGGTCTCCAAAGTTTCTGATGAGAATCTGCTGATTATCTTATTGGGGATCATTTAGATGTGACAATTCATCTCTCTTGCTTCTCTCAAGAATCTTTGTTTTTGGACTTCAAAAGTTTGATTATAATGTATCTTGGTGTTCATCTTTGCATTTATTTTACTTAGAGTTCATTGAGCTTCTTGGATGTTTATATTCATGTGTTTCATCAAGTTTGGGAAATACTCAACAATTATTTTTTCAGATGCTCTATCCCTTTCTCATGGTCTCTTCTCCTCCTAGAATTTCCACAATGTGTATGTTGGTCCATTGGATGATGTTTACAAGGTCACTTAGGATCTGCTCTCTTTTCCTCAATCTTTTTAACTTCTGTTCCTCAGATTCAATAATCTCCATTATCCTAAGTTCAATTTACTGATTATTTCTTCTGCCTGCTCAAATCTGCCTTTGAAGTTTTCATTTCAGCTGTACTTTCAGCTCCATAATTTCTTCTTAGATTATTTTTAAGTTGCTGTCTCTTTATTGGTGTTTTATTTTGTTCAGACCTGGTTTTCTTGGTTTTCTCCACATCTTCCTGTGGTTCTCTGTGCATGTTTAAGATATTTTAAATTCTCTTTCCAGCAGATCTTCCATCAGGTCTTTTTCAGGGACAGATTTTGTTGATTGATTTTGAATGGATCATACTTTCCTGTTTCCTGATTTGTTTGCCCTGTGATTTTTTATTAAAATGGATCTTTGACTCTAATAATGTGGTAACTCTGGAAATCATATTCACTTGCTTGTCTAGAGTTTGCTGTTTTTTGTTGTTTTTGTTTTTTATTTTTATAGGTTGTTTCTGTGCCTAAACTGTAAACTTAAGATCTTTTCAGGTCTTTCTGAGTCTGTGTCTTTCCTGGGCATACTGTCACTTTCTAGTTTTCCCCATGTATACAGTTGTTTTTCAATGTCCAGTGTTTGATGTCTGGCTCCCAAAAAGGGAAAAAGAGAAAAATGAAGGGAAGGGAGAAAGAGCACTGGCCCTTTAAATTACCTCACAATTTCTTCAGCCAGATGGGAGAGGCTTGCAACCATGGGGAGGAGTTCAACAATGGCCACCTGCCTCTTTGTCTGCATCTCTCTGATCAGAGGCAGCAATCAGTGATCAGAGCACATGTCCTTGCTATTTGGAAAGCAGGTCCTTTTGCCCATCCTGGTTCAAACAAGCTGTGAGGAGGCTGCTCTTAGATCATGGGCACAGCTGCCTGCCACATGGCTGGGGTGGGGAATTGGTAGCTGCTACTGTGCTAAAAGCTTACACTGACCAGAATTAACATCAAAACATCAATAATTCACTGTCCAAGCCTATCCTGGAGTGACAAGCCTTCAATAAATGCCAGAGTTCCAAAAAGGTTTCATCAGACAGACTCTGCCAGTGCAATTGTCCAGGTGAGCGGACAGACTCCTGGTGCTTCTGCCTGGACCATCTTCACACGTCCTTTCACTTGCTCTTTGAGCTTACTACACACTGATGTTATTTCATTTTAAAAGTATATGACTACAAAGTATTTGATTTTCTAGATTGGGGGTTGGCAGGAAAGGCAGAGATTCTTCTGGAAAGGGCAGAAAGCAAGTATTTTAGGCTTTACAGACCACAATCCATCTCCATTGATGTTGTTCCTTCTGCTGCTGTCACTTTTTTTCCTTCCCTTTTTTCTTCCTTTTCTTACACTAATTTAAAAGTGGAAAAGCCATTCTTAGCTCAAGGGCCATCATCTAGAAATACTATAAATTATAAGCTAAATAAAACTTTTCCTTTTATTGACTACTATAAATATCATCATAACATAAAAGTAAAATGTATATATAGCTTAGAGAATATTATAATTTCTTCAATCTTCTGCTTCCAGCCTCTATATCATTTTGCTAATGATTAGAATTTCCTCACAAAGTGAGGGCAACCATTTTCTCCTCTCTCTAAATTTTGCTACCTTGATGCAAAAAGGCTACAGCAGAGTCTTTCAGTTATTAACTCAACACACATTTACTCTGAGCAGATTAAATGCACTGCAACATACTGGTAGTCAATGTGATCCATGATTTCAGCAGAATGAGCCCTCAACTCCAAATGGAGAATATTAGTATTTAAGCTCTCCTCATACTGCATTTTGTAGAACAACTTTATGTTGGTATGGATCTTAAGTTTTTGGCACTATAATTTTTTTAAGGAAATGGTGTTCAAAAACGTGGGTAGCAAACAGTGAAATTTAATAGGTTGATCTCCTAAACACCCTGTCTGCCCTTAAGGTATTTATGCTATGAAAATATCCCAATTTATCCCCCCTACATGAACTGAAGTGCTCTTCCTGTAGAACCTGGTTCACAGGACTAATTCTGAACAATCATGCCATGCTGTTGAAAGAAAATGTTAGGTTAAATTTGCTGAATGGTTTCAGATGATGACAGGGTTCTTTCAAAAATGTATTTTTTAAAATATATACTGAATAAAAAGAACCATGCCTGCTTAAATCCCAATATACTGACATCAATGATATGGTAAAATACAAGTTAAAACAATTATGGCTTACAGAATATGTGGTGGCCTAAGGGCATGGTGTTGTTCTTTTTTTATATATAATTTATATTGGTATCATTAATCTGCAATTACATGTGCAATATTATGGTTATTAAACTACCCCTTCATCAGGTACCCCCCACCAACCCCATTACACTCACTGTCCATCACCATAGTGAGATGCTATAGAATAACTACATGTCTTCTCTGAGTTGTACAGGCCTCCCCTTAACCCCCCAACAATGCATCTACTAATCGTAATGCCCCTTTTTCCCTCTTATCCCTCCCTTCCCACCTACCTTCCCCAATCCCTTTCCCTTTGGTAACTATTAGTCCATTCCTGGGTGCTGTGAGTCTGCTGCTGTTTTGCTCCTTCAGTATTTTTCCTTTGTTCTTATACTCCACATATGAGTGAAATCATTTGATACTTGTCTTTTTCGGCTTGGCTTATTTCACTGAGCATAATACCCTCTAGCTCCATCCATGTTGTTGCAAATGGTAGGATTTGTTTTCTCTTATGGCTGAATAATATTCCATTGTGTATATGTACCACCTCTTCTTTATCCATTCATCTACTGATGGACACTTAGGTTGCTTCCATTTCTTGGCTATTGTAAATAGTGCTGCAATAAACAAAGGGGTGCATATGTCTTTTTCAAACGGGGCTGCTGCAGCCTTGGGGTAAATTCCGAGGAGTGGAATTCCTAGGTCAAATGGCATTTCTATTTTGAGTTTTTTGAGGAACCTCCATACTGCTTTCCACAATGGTTGAACTAATTTGCATTCCCACCAGCAGTGTAGGAGGGTTCCCTTTTCTCCACATCCTCGCCAACATTTGTTGTTGTTTGTGTTTTGGATGTTGGCCATCCTCACTGGTGTGAGGTGATATCTCATTGTGGTTTTAATCTGCATTTCTCTGATGATTAGCGATGTGGAGCATCTTTTCATGTGCCTGTTGGCCATCTGAATTTCTTCTTTAGAGAAGTGTCTATTCATGTCCTCTGCCCATTTCTTAATTGGATTATTTGTTTTTTGTTTGTTAAGGTGCATGAGTTCTTTATATATTTTGGATGTCAACCCTTTATCAGATATGTCATTTATGAATATATTCTCCCATACTGTAGGATGTCTTTTTGTTCTACCAATGGTGTCCTTTGCTGTACAGAAGCTTTTCAGCTTGATATAGTCCCACTTGTTCATTTTTGCTTTTGTTTCCCTTGCCCGGGGAGATATGTTCATGAAGAAGTCGCTCATGTTTATGTCCAAGAGATTTTTGCCTATGTTTTTTTCTAAGAGTTTTATGGTTTCATAACTTACATTTAGGTCTTTGATCCACCTTGAGGTTACCTTTGGGTATGGGGCTAGAGAGTAGTCAGTTTCACTCTCTTACATGTCGCTGTCCAGTTTTTCCAACACCAGCTGCTGAAGAGGTTGTCATCTCCACATTGTATATCCAAGGCTCCTTTATCAAATATTAATTGACTGTATATGTTTGGGTTAATGTTTGGATTTTCTATTCTGTTCCACTGGTCTGTGGGTCTGTTCTGTGCCAATACCAAATTGTCTTGATTACTGTGGCTTTGTAGTACAGCTTGAAGTCAGGGAGCGTAATTCCCCGTTTTATTCCTCCTTCTCAGGATTGCTTTGGCTATTCAGGGTCATTTGCGGTTCCATATGAATTTTACAATTATTTGTTCCAGTTCATTGAAGAAAGCTTTTGGTATTTTGATAGGGATTGAATTGAATCTGTATATTGCTTTAGGTAATATAGCCATTCTGACAATATTTATTCTTCCTAGCCAAGAGCATGGGATGACTTTCCATTTGGTAGTGTCCTCTTTAATTTCTCTTAGGAGTGTCTTGTAGATTTCAGAGTACAGGTCTTTCACTTCCTTCGTTAGGTTTATTCCTAGGTATTTTATTCTTTTTGATGCAATTGTGAATGGAATTGTTTTTCTGATTTTTCTTTCTGTTGGATCATCGTTACTGTAGAGGAAAGCAACAGATTTCTGTGTGTTAATTTTGTATCCTGCAACTTTGCTGAATTCAGATATTAGCTCTAGTTGTTTTGGAGTGGAGTCTTTAGGGTTTTTTATGTACAGTATCATGTCATCCGCAAATAGTGACAATTTGACTTCTTCTTTACCAATCTGGATGCCTTGTATGTCTTTGTTTTGTCTGATTGCCATGGCTAGGACCTCCAGTACTATGTTGAATAATAGTGGAGAGAGTGGGCATCCCTGTCTTGTTCCCGATCTTAGGTGAAAAGCTTTCAGCTTCTCACTGTTAAGTATGATGTTAGCTGTGGGTTTGTCATATATAGCCATTATGATGTTGAGGTACTTGCCTTCTACACCCATTTTGTTGAGAGATTTAA
Organism: Smutsia gigantea; assembly: GCA_032199065.1. Taxonomy (NCBI): domain Eukaryota; kingdom Metazoa; phylum Chordata; class Mammalia; order Pholidota; family Manidae; genus Smutsia; species Smutsia gigantea. The sequence goes on from JAVSCE010000180.1 coordinate 268,879, forward strand.
TCGTGAATGGATGCTGAATTTTGTCAAATGCTTTTACAGCATCTATGGAGATGATCATGTGGTCTCTGTTCTTCTTTTTGTTGATGTGGTGGATGATGTTGATGGATTTTTGAATGTTGTACCATCCTTGCATCCCTGGGATGAATCCGACTTGATCATGGTGTGATTCTCTTGTTGTATTTTTGATTTTGGTTTGCTAATATTTTGTTGAGTATTTTTGCATCTACGTTCATCAGGGATATTGGTCTGTAATTTTCTTTTTTGATGTGGTCTTTGCCAGGTTTAGGTATTAGAGTGATGCTGACTTTATAGAATGAGTTTGGAAGTATTCCCTCCTCTTCTATTTTTGGAAAAGCTTAAGGAGAATCGGTGTTATTTCTTCTCCATATGTCTGGTAGAATTCAGAGGTGAATCCATGAGGCACGGGGGTTTTGTTCTTGGGTAGTTTTTTGATTATTGCTTCAATATCGTTGCTGGTGATTGGTCTGTTTAGTTTTTCTGTTTCTTGCTTCATCAGTCTTGGGAGGTTGTATTTTTCTAAGAAGTTGTCCATTTCTTCTATGTTTTCCAGCTTGTTAGCATATAGATTCTCATAATATTATCTTATAATTCTTGGTATTTCTGTGCGGTCTGTCATTATTTTTCCTTTCTCATTTCTGATTCTGTTTATGTGTGTAGATTCTCTTTTTCTCTTAATGAGTCTGGCTAGGGGTTTATCTATTTTGTTTATTTTTTCAAAGAACCAGCTCTTGGTTTCATTGATTTTTTCTATTGTTTTATTCTTCTCAATTTTATTTATTTCTTCTCTAATCTTTATTATGTCCCTCCTTCTGGTGCCTTTGGGCCTCATTTGTTTTTCTTTTTCCAATTTCAGTAATTGTGTCTGGACTATTCATTGGGGATTGTTCTTCCTTCTTTAAATAGGCCTGGATTGCAATATACTTTCCCCTTAGAACTGCCTTTGCTGCGTCCCACAGAAGTTGTGGCTTTGTGTTGTTGTTGTCATTAGTCTCCATATATTCTTTGATTTTTGTTATTATTTGGTTATTAACCCATTGATTAATTAGGAGAATGTTGTTAAGTCTCCATATATTTGTGAGCATTTTTGACTTCTTTCTAAAATTTATTTCTAGTTCTATACCTTTGTGATCTGAGAATTTGGTTGGTAGGATTTCAATATTTTTGAATTTACTGAGGTTCTTTTTGTGGCCTAGTATGTGGTCTATTCTGGAAAATGTTCCATGTGCACTTGAGAAGAATGTGTATCCTTTTGCTTTTGGGTGTAGTATTCTGTAGATGTCTGTTAGGTCCATCTGTTCTAGTGTGTTGTTCAGTGCCTCTGTGTCTTTACTTATTTTCTGTCTGGTTGATCTGTCCTTTGGAGTGAGTGGTGTGTTGAAGTCTCCTAAAGTGAATGCATTGGTTTCTATTTCCTCCTTTAATTCTGTTAGTATTTGTTTCAAATATGTCTGCTCTTCTGTTTTGGGTGCATATATATATTTAAAATGGTTATATCCTCTTGAGGGACTGACCCCTTTATCATTATGTAATGTCCTTCTTTATCTCTTGCTACTTTCTTCGTTTTGAACTCTATTTTGTCTGATACAAGTACTGCAACACCTGCTTTTTTCTCTTTGTTGTTTGCATGAAATATCTTTTTCCATCCCTTCACTTTTAGTCTGTGTATATCTTTGGATTTGAGGTGAGTTTCTTGTAGGCAGCATATAGATGGGTCTTGCTTTTTTATCCATTCTGTTACTCTGTGTCTTTTGATTGGTGCATTCAGTCCATTTACATTTAGGGTGATTATTGATAGGTATGTACTTATTGCCATTGCTGGCTTTAGATTCGTGGTTACCAAGGGTTCACGGGTTGCTTCTTTACTATCTAACAATCTAACTTAACTTTCTTGTTAAGTTATTGTAAACACAGTCTGATGTTTCTTTCTTTCTCTCCCTTCTTATTCCTCCTCCTCCATTCTTTCTATACTAGGTGTTTTATTCTTTGCCTTTAGTTAGTATTTGGATGGTCTGCTTTCTTTGCTATGATTTTATTTTCTCTGGTGACATCTTTTTAACCTTAGGGGTGCTTCCCTCTAGAGCAGTCCATTTAAGATATCCTTTAGTGGTGGTTTAGGAGAGGCAAACTCTCTCAACATTCGTTTGTCTGGAAATTGTTTAATCCCTCCATCATATTTAAATGATAATCATGCTGGATACAGTATTCTTGGTTCAAGGCCCTTCTGTTTCATTACGTTAAATATATTATGCCATTCTCTTCTGGCCTTTAAGGTTTCTGTTGAGAAGTCTGTTGATAGTCTTGTGGGTTTTCTTTGTAGGTGATCTTTTTTTCTCTCCAGCTGCCTTTAATACTCTGTCTTTATCTTTGGTCTTTGCCATCTTAATTATTATGTGTCTTGGTGTTGTCTTCCTTGGGTCCCTTGTGTTGGGAGACCAGTGGGCATCCGTGGACTGCGCGACTATTTCCTTCCCCTGCAAGGGAATGTTTTCAGCAATTATTTCTTCAAATACACTTTCTATCCCTTTTTCTCTCTCTTCTTCCTCTGGTACTCCTATAATGCGAATATTGTTTCATTTGGATTGGTCACACAGTTCTCTTAATATTCCTTCATTCTTGGAAATCCTTTTATCTCTCTCTGCCTCAGCTGCTCTGTACTCCTGTTCTCTGATTTCTATTCCATTAACAGTCTCTTGCATCTCATCCAGTCTGCTGTTAAGCCCGTCGATCGCTTGTCTGATTTCTGCAATGTCTTTCCTCACTTCCCTCACTTCCTCCCTCATCTCTTGCACATTTCTCTGTAGATCCATCATCATGGTTATGACTTTTATTCTGAATTCTTTTTCAGGAAGACTGTGCATTTCCATCCCTTCAGGCTCCCTCTCTGGGGTTGTCTGGTTGATCTTAGTCTGTACCATATTCCTCTGTCTTTTCAAGGCTATAGAAGTCGTCGCTGGTAGTTGCCAAGTATGTCAGCTGGGCTCTTTTAGACTTTAAAAAGAGAAGAAAAAAAAAGAAAGAAAGAAAGAAAAGAAAAAACAAAACAAAACGAAACAAAAAAAGCCCACCCGGGGTAGATTCTGTTGGGATGCTGTAGGTGGTGCTGTTGCCCCACTATTCCACAGCCATGGCCGCGCCACTCGGCAGGGCCTTTTATAGCTCTGGCTGGGGTGGGAACGAATGGGAGGCTGTCGATCACTGTGAGAAGTCGATGTGCGGCCACCCTTTCCCAGTCACCAGCTAAGGGGTCCAAAACTTCCCAGGACTCCCAGCCTGCTGCGCTGAGTGTGCCAGGGCGATCCGGCTCCTCTGCTGGACTCCTGTCTCTTTAAGACCGCTGAAGAAAACACGTGCTTTTCTTTTTTTTTTTTTCCTTCCAGGAGCCAGCTGCAAGCACTCTGGCATGTTCCCTGCTCAGATCCTGCCCCTTCGCCTCTCCATTCCCCGCTACACCATGCTGTGTGTCAGCGCTCCCCATGCAGATCACCAGGGCTGGTTATTTCCCGGGGTGTACTTCCACTCCCTCCCGGCTCTGAATGCTCTCCTCCCGCCGGTGCGCTGGTGTGGGTCAGTGCTCAGGTCCCGCTGGATCGCGCCTCCATATCTTACCCACCTCTTGGGTTGCCGAGTGCTCTCAGGTGTAGCTGCACGCTGTGTGCTTTCCTGTGTATTCTGGTCTCTCTTTTAGGAATAGTTGTTTTTGCTGTATTTATCGTAGATAAATATAGTGTTGGGAGTAGATTTCTGCCGCCCTGCTCATGCCACCATCTTCCTGGAAGTCCCATGGTGTTGTTCTTAATGTCCCACACTTTGGACAGAGAAGGGAATAAAAGACAAATTGTGTTTGGAAAAGAAATGGCACAGACAGAAGTTGCACACTGGGTGCATATATTCTGCCAATAAAGGCATGCTTCCTTAAGCTTTTGTATACAACTTAGAGTTTATACTCTTACTTTCTGTTGTTTAAATCTGAAAAACCCAGGATTTATTTTTTTCTGGGTTCTTAGTCTTTTAGGAGCACAACTCTAAACCGTAAAGATATTGTGATTTTTTTTTAATATAACAGATGTGATTTCCTATGTCCTTACTCCCCACAGATCTGAAATATTTAGAGACTGTGTAAGTGACTACTCTCTGTCAGGCACTGTTCTGGGTGCTGTGGATGAATTTGTGGACATAAACACACAAAGCCTCCTGTTGTCAGAGCCTTGCATTGCAGTGAAGAAGATTAGAAGCTGAAAGTGAATTAATACATAAAATATAGCGATAAGGTCTGTGATAAACATATGGCCTCCAAAAGGGGGAGGACAAATGTCTAGGTCTTACTGTTAAAGTAACGTCATCTGTGCTGAGACCTAAAGAAAACAAGGGGTGGAACCGTATAGAGGTAGGGGTGTGAGGCCCACAGGCAAGTGCAGTTCTAGAGTGTCTGAGGGTCTCCATGGAGAGGCAGGGGTGGCCGGGGCACACGGAGTGAGGGAGTAACACAGATGATCAGGCCCTGACTGGGAGCCCGGAGGGCCCTAGAAGGGTTTGGATAATTATGAGTGGTTTAGGAAATTAGTGAGGGTGGGTAGGCAGTGCAAGAGCGTGATCTCACTTTTGAGGTGCCATCTGAGGGTCATGTGGAGAAGACAGGCAAAGGTAGTCAGGGGGGGCCTGAGGAGCCTCTGAAATGACCCAGACAAGAGTGATGATGGTTTGGTTCCTGTCACTCATGCCTGGAGGCGAAGTGAGTCACTGGTGGGAAGGGTGTTGACTATGAGCATTGACAGGAGTAATGGATGACTTTCTTGTTTAGAGGGTTTTCCTTACTTCTTCACTGTATCTACAAAAATCTACAGCAAATACCTTAATTGGAGAGACGTTTTCCCTTGAGATTGGGTGAAAATACAAAGATGCCTGCTAAGTCCATTTCTGTTCATTGTTGTACAGGAGGTCTTGGTCAACACCGTACAAGGTAGAATGACAATGTTTTAGGAACTGAAAGAAGGAATTTAAATGTTATTACGTTATTGTGATTGAATATGCAGACAATGCAAAGAATCTAGAGATAAGTTTTTAAATACTTAGGAATATATCTCCCGAACTATATGCTAAACTCTACAAAGAAAAATAAAAAATTATCATGAAAGAAATATCTAAGGAAATGCAGGTGGGGATGGGGGAGACATAAGCCATGTTACTGGATTAGAAGGCTCAATATTTTAAAAGTTGTGAATTCTTCGCCAACTGATTTTTATATTCAATATAATCCCAATCAATTTTTTTAAAAATATGAGTAGTTTGTTTCTTTTCTTTTTGGTGGAACTTGAAAATCTGATTCTAAAATGTATATGAAAATGTAATGGACAGAAAATAGCAAAGAAACTCTGGAAGATCTGAAGGGAGAAGACCTGCTCCACTGAGAATCAAGGTTTCGCCTAAAACTATGGAAATGAGAAAGTGTTCCTGTCTCAGAGGTAAAAAAAAAAAAAAACCTAGTGCAGTAGAACAGAAACAGATGAAGGTGTCTATGAACTTAATTTATCATAAAAGCAGCACCACAGAGCAGGGACAGCAAAGTGGTCTTTTCAGGAAAGATGCTGGGACAGCTGGCTGTCCATACTGAAAAAAAAAGAAAAGAAAAAAGAAAGACACATACCTCTGCCTCAGTTCATGCACAAAATAATCAATTCATGTCGATAGTGTTATAGAATAGCTGTGAAATCTCCAGGAAGAAAATATATTTTTAAAAAAAGACTCAGAAAGCATTAATCAGTGAGACAAAATGGATAAATTTGACTACATAAGTTTTTTGAAATCATTGAAAGACAACCAAAAGAAGGGAAAAAGCAATGCCATGTTGTGTAGATATGTTTTTGCCATATCACCCACAAGGAGCTTGTATCCAAAATGTGCAAGTGCTCTCAAACCAATAAGGAAAAGAATCTAATTTAAAAATGGTCTGACATATGAGTAGATATTTCACAAAAGAAAATATCAGCAAGGCCAAGAGACCTATAAAAATATTCTCAACCTCTTTAATTATAAGGAAATACAAATTAAAACAATTTTAAAGCTACAATGATATCAGTATAACTCCATCAAATTGGCAAAAATTGAGATGTTTGATAATAGCAAATGTTAACAAGGAAGTGAAACAATCATAATTTTTATACCCACCTAATGGGAATGCAAGTTTGTTAAAGCTCCTTGAACACAATTTAGTGTTACTGACTAAAGCTGAAGATGAACATATTCTTTTTTATTCCTGGTTTTATAGTATACAGAAATACATTTTTAAATGCAGCAGGACACATGCAAAAGGATATACAGAAAAAAAGTATTCAAAATAGGTCCAAACAGGAATCAGCACAAATGCTTATCAGTAATATAATGGACAAACATAGCGTACGTAGTATATTCAGGCTATGGACATTATACAGCACTGGAAATGAACCACAGGAACAACAGCATGGATGAATCTTAAACACATAATTCTTAGCAAAAGAAGCCAGACACAGTGCAATGAATAGTGCATTGTATCATTTGCATAAACTTCTATCAGAAGTTGAAAATAAATCCTATGTATTAGAGTTGCTTAGGTAATAGAATTCTGAAGAAAGTCAAGGAAAGGTATGCCTTAAATTCCTTTGGTTTTTGCCAGAGGGCAGAACCACCTGTAGGGGCTGGTTGTTTTATATCTTGACCCAGAGGGTATCACAGGTTATTTATAGTCATTTGTCAAGCTGGAAATTTGTATTTTGTATCCCTTTCTGCTTGTTTTTTGTATTTCTTAATAATAATATCATTTGAGCTCAGAAAGTTAGAAAATCCTGTCATGACAAAGCCAGTAGATAACAAAGCTGGGATTTGACCACCATCTTGCATGCTTCAAAACACATGCCTTTTCCAATGTATCACTGGTTCCTAAGTGATGGTCATGGACCATACAAGCAAAAAGCAATGCATTTATCGAAAACACACTTAACAGAATTCCATACAAAACTAACAAAATCAGAATCATCATGTGTTGGATCCTGAACCTCACCTTATCAAGTACTTCAGAGGTGACTGTGAAGCACAGTGAAGTTTAGAAATGACTGCACTGAATCGCACCTAACGTTTCTAGAAAGGAACTGGCTCCAATCATCGATCCCCTCTGAAGGTCTCATGTCTTCCTCTTTATTTCAGAAAGGAAAGTTACTTTGACAGTCTAGAAAATAAAGAGTTGCCTGCCCCTCCTGGAGCCAAAAGCAGGAGTTGGAAGCAAGTAAAAACAGTGTCTAGGCGTCTGGGGTAAACAGTGAAACAGAACTTCAGGGGCTCAGATAGGACACCAAGGCCACATATTAAGTGTGGCTCCAGCGTGAGGCTCTCTTCTCTTATCAGCCTTTGTATACAGTGAGTTTCTGAGTCACAGAAGGAAGCTACTTTCTTATGAATTTTGTGTCTGTTTTCACACTCCCCTTGGTATTTAATAATACTCTTCTAGAGTATTGCAATTTATCTCAGCTATTCTGAAGGTCACAACACAAAGAACAATGAAGGGATAAAAATGAAAATGAGAAGGTTCATAAGTGTTGTCGTCCTTCTTCCCACCATAGAGGACTCCAGCTTGGTCCTTCCGTGTCTCCCCATCTCTGCAGTTCAGTGGCAGAGCTGCCCTACAGGTCAGATCGTGCCCCTGTGTGTCCAACTGTGTGTGAGCATGTGTGCGATGTAGAATCTGGAGGAAAGACTGTGGAAGGGAAGATGAAGAAGAATGCTGTACAGAATTGGAGATGAATCATTTGCAAGAAGTATGGAAGCAGGTGAGATGCAGGCATATGTGGAGGAGACATCCAAAAAGAGTCCAAGAAAAGCATGTGTTAAGATTAATTCCAGATGATCTGAATTTAATTTTGGGTTGAGTTTTGGGTATCCCCAAAAAACAACTCAGAGGCCAGGCCCCATTAGGCACAGCTTTATCAGCAAACTGGAGTCCTAACTTGAAAAGGCAATCAGGTCTCTCCTAGAGGACAGTGGGGTGCTCTGGAGGCACCCGTGATTGGTGAGAGGACACCAGCACAGAGGTGACAATGCGGGGTGCAGAGCTGTGACTGCTGGGTCACCTGTGCCCCAGCCCCCACACAGACACTGCAGCCCAAGCTCAGCCCAGAGCTTCTGTTCATTGCTGTAGGGCTGGCTCTGCTCCTGTCTGCATCTGTGAACTGTTAGTCTTGATATTTGAAGGCAGATCAAGATAACATTTTTACTGCTTTCACCAAACCACCTGAGTAGAAGCATCCTTTCCCAGTTACCAAATTATATCTTGTTTTAAGTAACTATAATAGCTATGCTGGATATTGTGCTCACAGCAGAACAGAACAATTTCTTCTGCATTCCCAGAACATTGGTACAAAGTGTAAGCAAACAGTTGAGAGGTTGCATTTTCTATTTTTAGAGTAGCCTACTTATTGTTCAAAAAGGACCATTTTCTACATTTACAGACTTTTTCCAAGAAGCAAACTGGAAAAACTCTTTTCCAAGAAGTAAAGTTAACCCATATTCTTCTCCAATATGAAAATTATTTAGGAATGAAATGACTAAGTTTTACAGTATTTTATCATTTACAAAACCTTGCAGAAATATTTTCATATATGATCCCCTTCTCAACCCTATGAGGTAGTTGATTAGTCCTACACTACACCAAAAATAACCTGAGCACAGACATTGAAGTGACTTCCCTGAGACCACTTAACTAGGATGTGACTGAATATCCTGCGGTGTAGCTTTGCTACAGCTGCCTGTGTACACTCACAGCTGTCTTCCCGGGACACGGCACTGAGGGTTCTCTTCAATGCCTGCCGTGTATCTTTTAGATTCGTTTGACTAACATGGCAGCCAACTTAGAGGCACATAAATGTCCGCTAGGTGTGGGACTTTATAATGATCAGGCAAAATGATCTGGACACTTTGACTTCTTAAAACTGGAACCGTCTTAAAACACAACTATTATCTCAAATATGAAGAATAACCACCCTAATCTTTGCCTCAGCTGGAGAGAGGTCATCGTCAGAGAGACCTTATCATTTCTATTTTTTTAGCACCCGCTGCTGCTGGTCATGGTGACATGGGGTTGGCAGGCTGGGGCTCAGCTTCTGGTCCTGCCACCGCTGTGCTTCCTTGTCACAGGAGCATAACCTCTCTGAGGCTAGATTTCCCAGCCTGTGAAAAGGAGGAAATGGCATCTATTCTGCATATTCACGGGAATACTGTACAGGACAATTTAGGACAATACACGAGACTGTTTTTCAACTGTAAAATATTGTAAAAATATGAGGCATTATCATTTGGTTTGAAATACATTCTGAGTGACTATATGTGACCCTTGGTGCATCATCGTGAATATTTTAACATAGGAATAAGGGCTCTTTTAACTACCTCTTTTTTTAAAGTAGGTCATAGAAAGAACAGGCTATTTTGAAATAAAATTCCCTTCTATAACTCAAATAAGAAAATTGAGGTAACAGGTCTTTATGAGTTTTAAAGGCACCATAGAAAATTGAGATCTGTGATAAATGTATGAATGAACTTTGAAAAGAGGAAGCTGAACACATTTTATAAAAGCAGATTTTTAAAAAGATCCTACTCATACAGATTAACTTTACTAAAATATAATGCTTTTTTTCCTACCCACTAACTTTCTGGTATTAAATGGCAAAATTCAGTAACAAGCAATACAATTATGTTTGTTCTTCAAAAACAGAGGGTTTGGGGATTTTTTTTTTCAGTAACAACAGTGTGGACACTGTAGATGACAGAGCTGTAATGGCACAATCTCACTTCTGAGATGTGTGAAGTGCAATGATCCTTGAGTGAATCGCATGATAATTTCTGTGCTTAACTGACAAATCTGTAAGAAAGAGGGGATAGAAAAACTGAATGAGTTCTTCAGAGTGTCATACACACAGGAACGGTAAGTACTCAGTGAAGACTTTCTTGAAAGAATAAAAGACTACTGTGCTTACAGGAAATGATTTGTAGTAAGAAAATAAGAAGAGTGTTCAACTCAACTTTGTTTCCTGCTTAGTCCTACATTAAGAGGGCATCTCTACATGGAAAATAACCTACTAATTGGGAGTAAAGTCAAGTAAATCAGCCTACAGATAAGACCAAGAAATGATAGGGCATCCAAGTAACATTTGGTTTTTTTTTAATGAAGCATAGTTGATGTACAATATTATATTGCTTAAAGGGTACGACATAGTGATTAGGCAATTATTTACATATTTGTTGTTTTTTTGACACCTCAGACAATAGCTCATGGCTCCTGCTTTGGGCTGGGACAATATACAGCAACATGAGGACACATCATGGCTGTAGGACTTGCGGCACATTCAGATCCAACATCCTCCCTGGTGCAAGCTCACACTGGCCCAAGTCTCTACTGGCTTCCTTCAGGATTCTGTATCATTTTGTCAAAAATTATAGCCAGTGACTCCGAGGAGATGGGTCTATTTAGTAAAGACATAGTTTATACAAAGCTGGAAACAATTGGAAATTAAATGGCAGATCAATATACAGAATAAAGTTGGCAGTCTAGAATTATGACCTGAAATAAACAATATAATTTGATAGTAAAAAAATTAAGTTCTCCACTAGAGTTATACAAATTAATGGCATGAAATAGTATGGGAAAGCCTAGTTTGACTACAGTTTTAGAGGGAAAATACCTTTCTTCTTGCTTCATGTTTTCACTTAGGCAGTCCTCTGATATGGTTGCATTCCCGGTCTCTTCCCCCATGACTTACCTGGCTTGTGGTAACAATCATTAATTCAGGAAGTGGATAGAGCTGGTCTTCTATAAATGTGTAAGTGCTGAGAGTCATTCTTACCTCTCCATGCCAGGGCATTGCCAGACAGCCATCGAGTGTAAGTGCATGCAGTCTACAAAGCTAAATTCTTCATGATTGCACTGTTCCAATACCCACGTTCACAGGAGGCAAGTATAAACAGTAGCAAACTCATCAGGCCCCACACTTACGACACCTATCTGGTTTAGCTTGTATATTTAGCAAATTTCCATTCATGTGACTTTCATATCTTTCAATTTGTTCAAAGTCATATGGACAAAGAATACTATTTATGGTGTTCCTCAAACTCAGATTAAACATGCATATGAAACAACTTAGAAGTATTAATATTTACCCAAATCTATAGAAGGTTTAAAGGTAGAGAATAATCATTTGTTTTAAATATGTGAAGGACTCTCTTTTAAAACAGGGATTACTCTGTATAGCATCTGAGGGAAACAGATTTTTTTTATTTTGATATCATTAATCTACAATTATAAGTGCAACATTATGATTACTAAACTCCCCACTTCATCTAGTCCCCCCCACATACCCCATTACAGTCACTGTCCATCAGCATAGTGAGATGCTATAGAATCACTACTTGTCTTCTCTATGCTATACTGCCTTCCCCGTTCCCCCCGCCACCTGCTACATTATGTGTGCTAATTGTAATAGCCCTTTTTCCCCCTTATTCCTCCCTTCCCACCCACCCTCCCGATTCCCTTTCCCTTTGGTAACTGTTAGTCCATTCTTGGGTTCTGTGAGTCTGCTGCTGATTGGTTCCTTCAGTTTTTCTTTGTTCTTATACTCCACAGATGAGGGAAATCATTTGATACTTGTCTTTTTCCCCCTGCTTTACTTCACCGAGCATAATACCCTCTAGCTCCATCCATGTTGTTGCAAATGGTAGGATTTGTCTTCTTCTTATGGCTGAATAATATTCCATTGTGTATATGTACCACTTCCTCTTTATCCATTCATCTACTGATGGACACTTAGATTGCTTCCATTTCTTGGCTATTGTAAATAGTACTGTGATAAACATAGGGGTGCATATGTCTTTTTCAAACTGCGCTCCTGAATTCTTAGAGTAAATTCCTAGGAGTGGGATTCCTGGGTCAAATGGTATTTCTATTTTGAGATTTTGAGGAACCTCCATATTGCTTTCCACAACGGTTGAACTAATTTGCATTCCCAAAAGCAGTGTAGGAGGGTTCCCTTTTCTCCACATCCTCACCAACATTTGTTGTTTGTGCTTTGGATGGTGGCCATCCTTACTGGTATGAGGTGATATCTCATTGTGGTTTTAATTTGCATTTCTCTGATGATTAGTGATGTGGAGCATCTTTTCATGTGCCTGTTGGCCATCTGAATTTCTTCTTTGGAGAAGTGTCTATTCAGATCCTCTGCCCATTTTTTAATTGGATTATTTGTTTTTTGTTTGTTGAGGTGCGTGAGCACTTTATATGTTTTGGATGTCAACCCCTTCTCGGATATGTCATTTATGAATATATATCTGTAGAGTGTCTTTCTGTTCTACTGATGGTATCCCTTGCTGTACAGAAGCTTTTCAGCTTGATATAGTCCCTCTTGTTCATTTTTGCTTTTGTTTCCCTTGCCCGGGGAGATATGTTCGTGAAGAAGTCGCTCATGTTTATGTCCAAGAGATTTTTGCCTATCTTTTTTTCTAAGAGTTTTATGGTTTCATGACTTACAGTCAGGTCTTTGATACATTTTGAGTTTAGTTTTGTGTATGGGGTTAGACAGTAATCCAGTTTCATTCTCTTACATGTAGCTGTCCAGTTTTGCCAACACCAGCAGTTGAAGAGGCTGTCATTTCCCCATTGTATATCCATGGCTCCTTATCGTATATTAATTGACTATATATGTTGGGTTAAAGACTGGACTCTCTCTTCTGTTCCACTGGTCTGTGAATCTGTTCTTGTGCTAATACCAAATTGTCTTGATTACTGTAGCTTTGTAGTAGAGCTTTAAGTCTGGGAGCATAATTTCCCCCATTTTATTCTTCCTTCTCAGGATTGTTTTGGCTATTTGGGGTCTTTTGTGGTTCCATATGAATTTTAGAACAATTTGTTCCAGTTCATTGAAGAATGCTGTTGGTATTTTGATAGGGATTGCATTGAATCTGTAGATTGCTTTAGGTAGTATAGCCATTTTGACAATATTTATTCTTCCTAGCCAAGAGCATGGGATGAATATCCATTTGTTAGTGTCCTCTTTAGTTTCTCTTAGGAGTGTCTTGTAGTTTTCAGGATATAGGTCTTTCACTTCCGTGGTTAGGTTTATTCCTACGTATTTTATTATTTTTGATGCAACTTTGAATGGAATGTTTTCCTGATTTCTCTTTCTGTTAGCTCATCGTTAGTGTATAAGAAAGCAACAGATTTCTGTGTATTACTTTAGTATCCTGCATCTTTGCTGAATTCAGATATTAGTTCTAGTAGTTTTGGTGTGGAGTCTTTAGGGTTTTTTATGTACAATATTATGTCATCTGCAAATAGGGAGAGTTTGACTTCTTCTTTTCCAATCTGGATGCATTGTATTTCTTTGTTTTGTCTGATTGCCATGGCTAGGATCTCCAGTGCTATGTTGAATAACAGTGGGGAGAGTGGGTATCCCTGTCTTGTTCCTGATGTTAGATGAAAAGCTTTCAGCTTCTCACTGTTAAGTATGATGTAGACTGTGGGTTTTTCATATATGGCCTTTATTATTTTGAGGTACTTGCCCTCTATACCCATTTTGTTGAGAGTTTTTATCATGAAAGGATGTTGAATTTTGTTAATTGCTTTTTCAACATCTATGGGGATGATAGTGTCATTTTCGTTCTTCTTTTTGTTGATGTGGTGGATGATGTTGAAGGATTTTCAAATGTTGTAGCATCCTTGCATCCCTGAGATGAATCCCACTTGATTATAGTGTATGATCCTCTTGATGTATTTTTGAAATAGGTTTGCTAATATTTTGTTGAGTATTTTTGCATTTATGTTCATCAGGGATATTGGTCTGTAATTTTCTTTTTTGGTGGGGTCTTTGCCTGGTTTTGGTATAAGAGTGATGCTGGCTTCATAGAATGAGTTCAGACGTTTTCCCTCCTCTTCTATTTTTTGGAAAACTTTAAGGAGAATGGGTATTGTTTATTCTCTATATGTCTGATAAAATTCAGTGGTCAATCCATCTGGCCCGGGGGTTTTGTTCTTGGGTAGTTTTCTGATTACCAGTTGAATTTCGTTGCTGGTAATTGGTCTGTTTAGGTTTTCTGTTTCTTGCTTGGTCAGTCTTGGAAGGTTGTATTTTTTAAGATGTTGTCCATTTCTTCTGTGTTTTCTAGCTTGTTAGCATATAGATTTTCATAGTATTCTCTAATAATTCTTTGTATTTCTGTGGGGTCTGTCGTGATTTTTCCTTTCTCATTTCTGATTCTGTTTATGTGTGTAGATTCTCTTTTTCTCTTAATAAGTCTGGCTAGGGGTTTATCTATTTTGCTTATTTTTTCAAAGAACCAGCTCTTGGTTTCATTGATTTTTTTCTATTGTTTTATTCTTCTCAGTTTTATTTATTTCTTCTCTAATCTTTATTATGCCCTCCTTCTGGTGACTTTGGGCCTCATTTGTTCTTCTTTTTCCAAATTCAATAATTGTGACTTTAGACTATTAATTTGGGATTGTTCTTCCTTCTTTAAATAGGCCTGGATTGCAATATACTTTCTTCTTAGAACTGCCTTTGCTGTGTCCCACAGAAGTTGGTGCTTTGTGCTCTTGTTCTCCTTTGTCTCCATATATTGTTTGATCTCTATTTTAATTTGGTTGTTGATCCTTTGATTATTTTGGAGCATGTTGTTAAGCCTCCATGTATTTGTGAGCCTTTTTGTTTTCTTTCTACAATTTATTTCTAGTTTTATACCTTTGTGATCTGAGAAGTTGGTTGGTCGAATTTCAATATTTTTGAATTTACTGAGGTTCTTTTTGTGGCCTAGTATGTGGTCTATTCTGGAAAATGTTCCATGTGCACTTGAGAAGAGTGTGTATCCTGCTGCTTTTGGGTGTAGAGTTCTGCAGATGTCTGTTAGGTCCATCTCTTCTAGTGTGTTGTTCAGTGCCTCTGTGTCTTTAATTATTTTCTGTCTGGTTGCTCTGTCCTTTGGAGTGAGTGGTGTGTTGAATTCTCCTAAAATGAATGCATTGCTTTCTATTTCCTCCTTTGATTTTGTTAATATTAGTTTCAAATATGTCTGTGCTGGGTGCATATATATATTTAAAATGGTTATATCCTCTTGTTGGACTGACCCCTTTATCATTATGTAATGTCCTTCTTTATCTCTTGCTACTTTCTTCGTTTTGATGTCTATTTTGTCTGATACAAGTACTGCAACACCTGCTTTTTTCTCCTTGTTGTTTTCATGAAATATCTTTTTCCATCCCTTCACTTTTAGTCTGTGTATATCTTTGGGTTTGAGGTGAGTCTCTTGTAAGTAGCATATAGATGGGTCTTGCTTCTTTATCCATTCTAATACTCTGTGTCTTTTGATTGGTGCATTCAGACCATTTACATTTAGGGTGATTATCAATAGATATGTACTTATTGCCATTGCCAGCTTTAGATTCATGGTTACCAAAGGTTCAAAGGTAGCTTCTTTACTATCTAACAGTCTAACTTAACTCTCTTCTTAAGCTGTTATAAACACAGTCTGATGATTCTTTATTTCTCTCTGTTCTTATTCTTCCTTCTCCATTCTTTATATGCTACATGTTTTATTTTGTGCTCTTTTATATTTCCTTTGACTGTTTTTGTGGATAGTTGGTTTTATTTTTTGCCTTTAGTATTTGGATGGTCTGCTTTCTTTGCTATGATTTTGTTTTCTCTGGTGACATGTTTTGAGCCTTAGGAGTGCTTCCATCTAGAGCAGTCCCTTTAAGATATCCTGTAGAGGTGGTTTGTGGGAGGCAAATTCCCTCAACTTTCACTTGTCTGGGAATTGTTTAATCCCTCCCTCAAATTTAAATGATAATCATGCTGGATACAGTATTCTTGGTTCAAGGCCCTTCTGTTTCATTGCGTTAAATATATCATGCCATTCTCTTCTGTCCTATAATGTTTCTTTTGAGAAGTCTGATGATAGTCTGATGAGTTTGCCTTTGTAGGTGATCTTTTTTCTCTGTCTGTCTGCCTTTAATACTCTATCCTTGTCTTTGATCTTTGACATTTTAATGATTATATGTCTTGGTGTTGTCTTCCTTGTGTCCCTTGTGTTGGGAGATCTGTGGGCTTCCATGGTCTTAGAAACTATTTCCTTTCCCAGCTTGGGGAAGTTATCCTCAATTATGTCTTCAAAGACTCTTTCTATACCTTTTTTCTCTCTCTTCTTCTTCTGGTCCCCTTATAATGAGAATATTCTGTTTGGATTGGCGACACAGTTCTCTTAATATTCTTTCATTCCTAGAGATCCTGTTATCTCTCTCTTACTCAGCTTCTCTGTACTCCTGTTCTCTGATTTCTATTCCATTAACAGTCTCTTGCACCTCATCCAATCTGCTCTTAAGCCCATCAATCAACTGTTTCATTTCTGTAATCTCTCTCCTGACTTCCTCCCTTAGCTCTTGCATATTTCTCTGTAGGTCCATCAGCATGGTTATGACTTTTATTCTGAATTCTTTTTCAGGAAGATTGTTTAAATCTATCCCACCAGGCCCTCTCTCTGGGATTGTCTGGGTGATCTTTGACTGGACCATATTCTTCTGTCTTTTCATGGCGATAGAAGTGGTCGCAGGCAGGTTCCATTTGTGTCAGCTGCGAGAAATAAGTCCTTTCCTGTTTGTTGTTCTCCTTGCCCTTCTCCGTAGCCTGTGCTGGTTACCCACACACTGGGAGGCAGTCCCTGGGATAATCCCCTGAGCTGCTGTGTGTGTGGCTGCCCTCAGGCTAACCTAGAGCACTGCAGGGGTTTGCCGTCATACCGGGTGCATTCTGTGCCCCTTGGTCCCTCCGGACCTTGCTCGGGTTTCCACAGCCCTTCCCGGTTAGCTGTGCACCTTCAGGGAGGAGATTCTGTGTGGTGCTGTGGGTGGGGCCACTCTCCCGCTGTTCCGCAGCTGTGGCAGATCCGCTGGACCATTTGCAGCGCTGGCCGGGGGGGAACGAATGGCAGGCTTCTTATCACCATGAGGGGCTTCGGTGGACCTGCTTTACCCAGCAGCCGGTTAGGGGGCCCGAAATTCCTCAAGATTCCCAGCCTGCTGGCTGAGTGCTCTGGGAGGATTTTGTTCTGCTGTTGGGCCCTTGTCTCTTTAAGACTTTTAAAAAAGCACCCGCTTTTCTTTTGTCCCGGGGAGCCGGCTGTGGGGACCCACCCGCAGTCTCCATCTCGGATCCTGCCCTTGCGTTTCTCTAATCTCCAACACACCATGCGATGTGTGTCTGTGCTTCCAATGCAGGTCACCAGGGCTGGTTATTTAGCAGTCCTGTGCTTCCACTCCCTCCCCACTCTGATTCTTTTCCTCCTGCTTGTGAGCTGGGGTGGGGGGAGTGCTCGGGTCCCACTGGGTCGTGGCTTTGTATCTTACCTGCTTCATGAGGCGCTGAGTTCTCACAGATGTAGCTGTAGCCTGGCTGTTGTACTGTATCTTCTGGTCTCTCTTTTAGGAATAGTTATATTTGTTTTATTTTCACCAATATATTTGGTTTGAGGAGATTTCTGCCACCCTGCTCACGCCACCATCTTCCCAGAAGTCAGGGAAACACATTTTTATTAAATATAGAGAAAACATTTTTGTAATGAAAGTGGTGGTGAGAATTCATTCAAGGATCTCCTGAAAGCAATTAAAATGGGGGGTACTGAGGATACAGCAGTGAACATGTCCAGCACAATCTCTTCTCTTAGTTTGCTATTCAGAGGAAGAAACAAACAGGTAGTTCCAACCCAGTGGGATGAGTCCCATTTTAGGGAAAGCACAAGGATGTTACTGGAACACATACAACCGAGTGCATAACCTATTCTGAGGAAAATTCCCCAAGGAAGTAACATCAAGTTGATAACTGAATATAATGAGTAAGACTGATCCAAGTGCAGGGAGGGGAAATAGAACAGTGTTCTAGGCAGAAGGAACAGCATATGGAGAGGCGCAGAGAGGATCAAAGATATTAGAAGGTTGAGCTTTATCCCAAAGATAATGGGAAATCGCTGAAAGCAGAAAATCACCTTTGTAATTTAAAAAAATTAGACCAACTGTTCTATAAAGAATAGAGGGTGGCACTAGGGGTGGGGCATGCAGACTGAGTGCCTGGAGTAGACAGAGGGGGAGACACATTGGAATGTACTTAGAATATGGGCTGAATGACTTGGGTGGTGGTGAGCTCCCCATCACTTGAAAGGTTTGAGAAGATTCAGAATGTCCATGCAGTTATCAAAGGTGCTTCATGTAAGCATCACATGTAGCCCAATTATATACAGTAAGCTCTAAGGACACTGCTGCCCTTCTCTGCCCTCGTTAGCCAAGTTGAATAAACCTGGGTGGTACTCATGACTCATTGAGATTGGAAGTGTCAGAAAATGTTCATTCAAAGGAAGCGTAACAGCTGTGCTCTTCCCATTTTCCTACCTTAATCTGGGGTAAATTTCTGATGTAGAGAAGGTAAGGACTGAGTCCATTGTGACCTTTCTGACATATGAATTTTTTGACATACCTGTTTTCAAAGATACATCATGACTTGGAATTTAACATTTCCTAGAAAACATTTAGAGACAGGATTGGTATTACCAGGGCCCATTAGAAGTTAAGTGGAAACAATCTGCCTAAATTATGGCTGGTGGTTTTACTTATGTATATATATATTTTAAATTTGTTCTCTATGCTATTAACTCCCATCAAAGTAACATATGCACATATTTTAACAAATAAGATTAAACCAAAATATTTCCAGTGAAAACTAGCAGTCTTCTTCCCAGCTTCCACAAACCTCAAGCCCTATTCTCTAGAGGCATTCATTCTTAGCTCATTTAGCTATTTCTTCTGTCATTTACTTCTAATATTTACTCTTTTAGAAATTCTTTTAGAAATTATATACTGGATTCAGTTATAAACAATACAAATGTAAACTTATTTTCCTTTTCCTAGCTTTAATTTTGTCCTCTGCACAATAGAAAAAAAACAGTAAACGACCACTAGGTCACCATGAGGCTCAACTGAGATCATCTCAGAACCCTCTCACTGCTACCATATCAAAGCTCCCTTTTATCCACAGAAACTTTATTCCTCATCCTCTCCTTTAGCTGCAGATGTTCACCACATTTCTAGAGGGCACATGGCTGCCTAACTTTCACTGTCGCCAGGGGTGGTCATGGGACTGTTTCACCAATGGCATGTGAATAAAATTAATGCATGCCACTTCCTTAAAAGGAAATGTTACCACTCCAAATCTTCCCTTCCATTCTTCCCAAAAGATAGAAAGCAAATATACTTCTGTGAAACAAGTTTGACCCCAAACCAAACAATGCCTTAAAACACAAGGCAGCAGGAAGACAGGATCCTTAGTCCCTGATGATCTCATAAAGCAGAGTTGTCTTTGACGCATCTACATCAGCAGATCACCACCAATTTGGCTTGCTAATGGAGAAAACTACTTTGTCTTTCTATCATGTATGCCTATAGCCTCTAGACTCTTACATGACCAAGAAATGTTTACATTAAGATTGTTTGAACCACTATATTTATTTTTCTTTTGTAATTGAAGCATTGTTGATATATAATCTTATATTGGTTTCAAGTATACAACACAGTGGTTCAACAATTACCCATATTATTAAATCCTCACTTCAAATAGTGCAGTTACTATCTGTCAACATAGTAAGATGTTACAGAACCATTGACTGTATTCTTCATACTGCACTATAATCCCTGTAACCAACTTGTATTATGATTGAGAATTTTTGTGCCCCTTTATTCCCCTCCCTCTCTCCCTCTCCTCCACCCCAACCCCTTCCCCATGGTAACCACCAGTCACTTCTCAGTATCTATGAGTCTACTGCTATTTCATTCATTTTGTTTTGTTTTGTTTTTATATTCCACAAATAAGTGAAATCATATGGTATTTGTCTTTCTCTGCCTGGCTTATTTCACTTAGCATACCCTAGGCCCATCCAGATTGTTGCAAATGGCAGGATTTCTTTCTTTATTATGGCTGACTAATATTCCATTGTCTATACATACCACATCTTCTTTAGCCATTCATCTATAGATGGACACTTTGATTGCTTCCATATCTTGGCTATTGTAAATAATGCAGCAATAAACATAGGGGTGCAGATATCTTTTTGAGTCAGAGATTGTGTTTTTTTCAGGAGAATTCCTAGAAGTGGGATTACTGGGTCATGTGGTATTTCTATTTCTAGTTTTTTGAGGGATCCCCATACTGCTTTATGCAGTGGCTGCACCAATTTACATTCCCACCAGCACTGTACGAGGGTTTCCCTTTCTCCACATCCTTGCCAACACTTGTTATTTCTTGTCTTTTGGATAGTGGCTATTCTAACTAGTGTGAGGTGATATCTCACTGTGGTTTTGATTGTATTTCTGTTTTGATTACTGTAGCTTTGTAGTATAGCTTGAAGTTAGGGAGCATAATCCCACCAGCTTTGTTCTTCTTTCTCAGGATTACTTTGGCTATTCAGGGTCTTTTGTGGTTCCATATGAATTTTGGGATTATTTGCTCTAGTTCATTGAAAAATGCCATTGGTATTTTGATAGGGATTGCATTGAATCTGTAAACTGCTTTAGATAGGATGGCCATTTTGACAATATTAATTCTTTCTATCCATAAAAATAGATAGATTTCCATTTATTTGCATCTTCTTTAATTTATCTCATGAGTGTCTTATAGTTTTCAGAATATAGGTCTTTCACCTCTTTGGTTAGATTTATTCCTAGGTATTTTATTCTTTTTAATGCAATTGCAAATGAAATTGTTTTCCTCATTTGTCTTTCTGCTTGTTTGTTACAAGTATATAGGAATGCAACAGATTTCTGTGTATTAATTTTGTATCCTGCAACTTTGCTGAATCTAGTTATTAGTTCTATTTTTTTTTTTTGGTGGAGTCTTTAGGGTTTTCTATATATATAACATCATGTCATCAGCAAATAGTGACAGTTTAACTCCTTCCTTACCAATTTGGATGCCTTTTATCTCTTTATCTTGTTTATTGTTGCTAGGACCTCCAGCACTATGAATAGAAGTGGTGAGTAGGCATCCTTGTCTTATTCCTGATGTTTATTATGTTGAGGTATGTAACCTCACTACCCATTTTGTTGAGTTTTTATCATAAATGGATACTGACTTTTGTCAAATGATTTTTCAGCATGTATCTATATGATCATGTGGTTTTTATCCTTCTTTTTGTTAATGTGGTGTATAATGTTGATTGATTTATGAACATTATACCATCCTTGCATCCCTTGAATAAATCCCACTTGGTCATAATGGATGATAATTCTGATTACTTCTGAATTTGATTTGCTAATATTTTCTTGATGATTTTTGCATCTATGGTCACCAGAGATATTGGTCTAAAATTTTCTTTTTTTGTAGTGTCTTTGTCTGGTTTTGGTATTAGAGTAATGCTGGCCTCATAGAATGAGTTTGGAAGTATTTTCCTCCTCTTCTACTTTTTGGAATACTTTAAGAGGGATGGGTATTAGCTCTTCTTTAAATTTTTGTTAATTTTTATTATGTCCTGCATCCTACTAACTTTGGGTGTCATTTGTTCTTCTTTTTCTAGTTTCTTTAATTGTGAATTTAGGCTATTTGGGATTGTTCTTCTTTCTGGAGGTAGACCTATATTACCATGTGCTACCCTCTTAGAACTGCTTTGTGGTGTCCCACAAATATTGGACTGTTACATTCTTGTTTTCAATTGTCCCCATGTATCACTTAATTTCTGTTTGACTTGTTCATTGATCCATGGATTATTTAGAAGCATGCTGTTTGTCCTCCATGTGTTTGTGGGCTTTTTAGTTTTCTACATGTAATTTATTTCTAGTTTCATACCTTTGTGATCTAAGAATCTGGTTGGTACAATTTCAATCCTTCTAAATTTACTGAGGCTCTTTTTGTGGCCTAGTATGTGATCTATTCTGGAAAACATTCCATGTGTGCACTTGAGAAAACTGTGTATCTTGCTGCTTTGGGTGGAATGTTCTGTAGATGTGTAAGTCCATCTGATCTAACATGTTGTTCAATGCCTCTGTTTCCTTATTTATTTTCTGTCTGGTTGATCTATCGATGTAAGTGGTATGTTATAGTCTCCTACTATGAATGAGTTTCAGTCTGTTTCCCCCTTTAATTCTGTTAGTATTTGTTTCACATATGTAGGTGCTCCTATGTTCGGTGCATAGATGTTTATCATGGTGATATCCTCTTGTTGGACTGACCCCTTTATCATTATGTAATGTCCTTATTTGCCTCTTGTAACTTTCTTTGTTTTGAAATCTATTTTATCTGATACAAGTATTGCTACTCCTGCTTTTTTTGCCCTATTATTTGCATGAAATATCTCTTTCCATCCCTTCACTTTCAGTCTGTGTATGTCTTTGGGTCTGTAATGAGTTTCTTGTAGGCAGCCTGTTGGTGGGTATTGTTTCTTTATCCATTCTGCCACTCTGTGTCTTTTGATTGACACATTTAGTCCATTTACATTTAAGGTGATTATTGATAGATATGTACTGATTTCAATTTTATTAATTGTGTTCTGGTTGTTTTTGTAGTTCCTCTGTTCCTTTCTTCTCTTATACTTGTATCTTGTTATTTTGTGGTTTTCTTTGGTGTTGTGATTGGATTTCTCTTTTTCAATGTTTTGAATAGCTATTATAGGTTTTAGTGAACCACTATATTTCAAAGTCACTGTGTTATACTATCTTGGCCTATATGCTAACATTGGAAGCGCTGTATAAACTTTCAAGTTCTAATAATTTGGCTCTGTCATGTATAGTCATTCACAATAGCTCTGCTCATTCACTGTGCCCTACCAATTTGCTATCCCAACTAAAAATTAGAGCAAGTCAGCCATGCAAATTAGTACAGATCTAGCAGTTTGCTAAATAGATCCCTTGTGGTTTTAAAGAGTTAACACAGCTTCTAAAAGTATATAACTAAGCCTACTCAAAGCATTAGTCCTGGAAGGACCTGGCTCATTCTAAACTAGTACTTTTAAGTTTTAAGATTTTGATAGTAGTTTTATAACACTTAGATAATTTGGGTGAGAACAACAAAGGAATTCAAAGACAATTAGTTGTTCAATTTAGCAAACATTAATTGAATAACCAACATATATACAGCAATCAGCTAACAAACTTTTCTTGCCTAGGAGATAGGAAAGGAGGCAGTTCTCTCCTGGGGTTAGATTATGAAATGAGACTTTTTAGAAAGAGTTGGCTGCAAAGACCTAAAATAACCAGAAAGTTATTGTGAAATGTAGAGAGTAACGGCATTTAAACAGACATATAGGAATACACACTCTCTACCCCCATCCTTGAATTAAAGGTAGTACCTATGGGGAGACTTTCAGAAAAATGAGCTGGTGGAAGTCACCTTTGGAGAATGGCTTATTTTGTCTTGCACAGTGATGGTACTTCAGTTCTGTAATGAGAGCCTAGAATATGGAATTTTGATGTCATTATGGCAAAGACCTCTATTATACTTGATTTGAGCTTCTCAAAGTAACTTCTAAAGTGAAATAACTGATACGCATTTATTAATCAAACTCAATGATTTTGTACATATTTTTAAGCTAAGATAGTGACAGTTTACATTTCTGAATTCCAGCATTCTATTCCTCTATGTAAACAGAATGATCATATTCTACAAGTGAGCATGCTGCCTGATAAGTATGCATACATAGAGACAGTGAAACAGGTAATTTGAAACTGAGAAGTCTCAGTAAAATCTGCATATATAATTATCATTACATTGTTCAGCTCATACCAGTAGCAAGTTACTGTCTTCATTAAACATAGGTAAGAATAAGATGAGTCACTCTGGAATTAGAATTAGTACAGGTATTGCTTATCTTACTTTTAAATCTGGAATTCATTATCATGGATATTTTATAAAATCATATTTTATAAACATAAGTGGCTTATTAAGCACTTCAATAGGAGCTGCTTTCTGCCAGTCAGCATACAAAAGAGACTATTCTTAAATACTAGTGTAATCCAACATGTTACCTGGCCTCTGGCTTCTGTGGGGGATATTTAATGTTGTGTCAGAGGGAGTATATATTTCAGAATAGCAAATCTGCAATACCTCAGAGTATTTACCTCTTTAAGGTTTCATAATAATATGACTGAAGAATGAGTCTGCACTAGTGTGCTTTTGCTTTTTGGATCCATATTAAAATCTGTGTTAAACATAGCAAAGGGTTACACCCAGTTAGATAGGCTAGTGACACAACTTCTCGAGTTCTTTTAAGAAAACACATTATTCAGAAATAATTCACATATCCATACAATTCACCCACTTAAATCAAAACTTAGTGGGTTTGAGTATATTTCCAGATATGTACAATCACCACCACAGTCAATTTTAGACCATTTCATCACCCCCCAAAGAAACTCCATAACTGTAGCTATCACCCACCTAAATCCCCATCCTCTTGAACCCCAAGCAAGCACTATCTATATTTTATCTGTATAGATTTTCTTGTTCAGGACACTTCATATCAATGGAATTGTACAATATATGGCTTCTATGGCTGGTTTCTCGCACTTGGCATGTTTTCAAGATTCATCCATGTTGTGACATTTATCAGGATCTCATTCTTTTAATGAACAAAAAATATTCCCTTATATAGATATATCAAATTTATTTATTCATTGATCAGTTGATATACACTTAAGTTGTTTCCAGTTTTTGGCTATCATAAATAATGCTGCTATGAACATTCAGAATGTTCAATTTTTTGTGTGGATGTGTTTTCACTTTTCTTAGGTATGTACCTAGGAGTGGAATTTCTGGGTCAGTCATCAGATAACTATGTTTCATGCTTTGAGGAACTACCAGATTGTTTTCCAAAGCAACTGTACCATTTTACATCCTTGCCAGCAGTGTATGAGGGTTTTGATTTCTCCACATTTTGTCAACACTTGTTATTATCTGATTTTTTGATCCTAGAGTGGTAAGAAGTAATATCTCATTCTGGTTTTGCTTTGCATTTCCCTGATGATTAATGATGTTGAGCATTTTTTCAAGTGCTTGTTGGCTATTTGTATATTTTCCTTGGAGAAATATCTTTCAGATCTTTTGCCCATTTTTCAGTTGGGTTACTTGTCTTTTTATTCCCTAAAGACTTATTTAATTCCATCTGATATCCTGTATTCCATGGATACACAGCTTCTCTTTCCCTTCACTAAAAAGTTGTTGAACTGCTTTTCTTTAAAAGCTAAAGCCTTTTTAGAACATTTGTTTCTGTGTGGTATGCTTCTGCTTTTCTGGAAAGCATCAGAGATTATTATTGCTTTCCTTAAGGCTCCATGACATGACCAAATAAACCCAACACAATTCTTTTCTGCACTAGTAGCCAGTTTTCCAACCAGAACAGCTTTTATTGATTCCTGGGGGACCAGCTAACAGAGAATGACAATGAGTTGGAGGGCTAGGTAAGCTTCTGCACTGATTATAAAATTTTAGTATTTTTCTTTCACATTCTTCCAATTTCAATGTATTTTTCACAATAACTGTCAGATTTCACAAAACTTACCAAGTTAATTTAACTATGGTTAAACATACATTTGTCTGTGATTTGTGTGCATTTGGCATTTAATAAGGATTCCCCTTTACAATAAAGATTTTTCATGGAACATCTATGTTCCAAATAAATTACATCACTGTGTCTGAGTCAATAAATATGAGAAATGGACAAAGACAATAGGAATGATAGCTCCTGACATAACATTTTAAGTCTTTCATCAGTATGCAAAATAAAAATTTTTTTAAATGATAAAAGTGTCTGAATAAAATAATCATAAGACTACAATAGAATTGACAAATAGTCACAAGCTAGTTGTCAAATAAGCAATAGAAAGTCAAGAATCCTTTTAAAAGGTTATTCTAATTCTTTCCGCATCCCCTCTTTTAAAGCCTTCAAAGCCTTCCTGTTGCTCTCAGGGTAGAACTGCCCATTCTTCACTGGGTGTTTTGTTACACAGGGAGGCAGGTTAAGTAAGGTTACACAGGAAGGCCTCACACAGTCTGGGCCCACGTGGCCCCATATACTTCACTTTCAAAAGTTTCTTTCCTGAGTCTTTAAATTCCATTCATATTCACCTTCATCCAATCTGTATTCAAATGCATGAAGTTCTTTCACATTAAAAGCCCTTATATATAATGCTTATGAAACCTTATAGTGAATTTGTATTTATGTTAAATGGTATTAGGGCCAGAATTCTAGAAATAAACCAGTCATCACCTACTGTTTCTCAAGAGGTTCTCGAGGGAATTACCTAACAGAGAATAATGACATGGGGACACAAAAGTACTGCAGCTCTCTGAGAGGTTTTGTCCCCGGTCTACTCTGACCTCTGGTCCACTGAACTAGAAAACATGTGGAGTAGGCTAGTGAACTAATTGGCCTTCTTTCCTAAGGCAAAACCCAAAGCTTAATGGATCATACCCCCATAATACCCAAACCAGTGCTGTGGTAGAGAGCAAGCCACACGTGAGAGTGAGTCAGCCTGCTGTTTCCTAGGTCAGGCGAGCATCTTGGACAAATGGATGGAGAATGAAGAAGAGAAGCCCCCTACAAAAATCGCTAACACCACCAAACCCTAAGATGCTGTCTGCTAGCAGAGGATGCCTCCATTGTCTGAGACACCAACAAAGCCCTAACAGTTTCTCGTCCTGGGAGGAGTGAGAGCAAGCTGGTGGTGGTTTGAAGGAAAATATTTGAAAATCATCCCTGGTATCAACATTATTCCCTTTTCTGAGATTTCTTACACCTTTCCATTTTTAAAATAAATTATAGTAACAGCCTCAAAAAAGCAGAAAACCACAATAAATAGATCATAAAGGAAAAGTCATAAAAGTTTTTTCTTCCCAAATTAATATCTAGAAGGTCATAGAACCAAAATGATTTATAAATAGATGTATTCAAATACTTAAGCAAAGATACTTAGGTTGTTTAGGCTTATCAAGTCCATAGCAACTAAAGTAAAACTACTCTATTTACCTTATTAATGGTGAAAATATACCAAATGGAGAAATTAAAGTTAGGTCCTATTCTTCACACCCTATACCAAAATAAATCCCAAGTAAATAAATAGTTTCAAAATTTTTTTAAATACTAGAAGAAATATCCATCAAGGTTGCTATACATGTGGAATATGGACCTCTACCCCAAAATAATTAACAAAGAAGAAAAAAGCAATAAAATCAAATACATGAACATTTAAAATTCTACATGGACAAACTGTCTTAAATGACCTAAAAACAGAAACTGAGCAAATTCTTCACAATTTATCGAGCTGACAAAGAACCAAAATATTATGTAAATAAGATCCAAGTAGACAAATCAGTGAAGGAAATGCATAAGCAATTCACTAATATGAATTACAAATTTGCGAAAAACTATTTTTTATAATGCATATAACTGGTTTAAAATGTAGGCATGTAGACATTGGAATTCAAGATGGCAGCATGAGAGGTGAGGAGAGCTCCTCCAAAAACCACAAACAGTACAAAAATATAGTTAATTAATACAACTAACCTTAAGACAGCAACAAGAAAGTAGGCTGAACCAGACTGCATACAGACCTCATGAACAGAGCAGACCTCAAGAAACAGGGTAATGTACAAAAGGCTTAATCCAGTGGGACCCAAGCCCTTCCCCCACCCAAGCTCACCAACAAGAGGAAGAGAAATGA
Source organism: Smutsia gigantea (assembly GCA_032199065.1). NCBI lineage: Eukaryota > Metazoa > Chordata > Mammalia > Pholidota > Manidae > Smutsia > Smutsia gigantea. Next base: position 296,642 of record JAVSCE010000180.1, read on the forward strand.
AGCGGCGGAGGGGGTGGAAACGTGGGACTGTTGAACACCTAGCCCTGGAGATATTGTTTGCAAGCAGAAACCTACAGTGTGTGGTGGTTGAACGTTGGGGAGCTTGGACAGGCAGTGGGCCTCGGAGACTGACATTCCAGCCGTTTGTGGAGGACGGAATCCACTTCCAGCAGCTCTGTGTCAGAGGAAAGGCGGGTGGTCTGAGATGCTTCCTAACAGCTAGAGGGCTGCTGAAGGGGCAGAGTATGGACAGAGCTTGCTGCATGGGAGAAGGGAGAGCTGGACAAGGTTAAGGTTGTCTGGGCACACTCTGCCCAGCTGGCTGGGAACTTTGAGGAACTTCAGGTGCTCCATCCCCCTGGCTGGCTACTCAGCTCTGAGGCTCCCCACTGTGACATGCAGCCTGCTGCAACTCCCTCCTGAGCTGCCGGCTCCAGCTCACGAACCAGCAGTGACTGCGCTGGCGTCAGGCCAGCCATATGAAGACCCCACCTACAACAGCTAGAAATGCAAAGTACAGAGGCTGACACCTGTGTACTTGGGCCACTGGCTCTGATACAGGAGACAGGTACTGCAGACAGGAATCAGGAAACAGATCTTTCATCCACCCAGGCACCAGCTCTGCTCCCCTACGAACCCCAGCCTCATTCTAGGTGCTGAGCAGCTCCACAGACTGGAGCTTCTGTGCACTAGTGGGCACCACACAGAAATATGAAACGTCAAAAGAACATGGTTCAGACCAAAATCTCACAAACCCCAGAAAGAGGGCCAGATGAAACCAAACTCACCAATCTTCCTGAAAGAGAGTTCAAAATAAAAATTATAAACATGCTTATGGAGGTATAGAAAAATATTCAAGAACTCAGTTACGAATTTAAGTTGGAGAATCAACCATTAAGATACTCCATATCTGAAATGAAACATACAAAGGAGGGGCTTAAAAGAAGATTGGATGTAGTACAAGAGATGGTAATTGGAATAGAAATTAGGGAAGAGGAATACAAAGAAGCTGAGGCACAGAGAGAATAAAGGATCTATGAGAATGAAAGAATATTGAAAGAAATGTGTGACCAATCCAAATGGAACAATATTCGCATTATAGGGGTATCAGAAGAAGAAGAGAGAGAAAAAGGGATAGAGAGTGTCATTGAGGAGGTAATTGCTGAAAACTTCCCTAATCTTGGGAAGGAGATAGTCTCCCAAGCCATGGAGGTGCACAGATCTCCCAACACAAGGGACCCAAGGAAGACAACATCAGGATGTATAATAATTAAAATGGCAAAGATCAAGGATAAAGACAGACTTCTGAAACAGCTAGAGAAAGAAAAAAGATCACATACAAAGGAAAACCCATCAGGCTATCATCAACAGAAACCTTACAGGCCAGAGGGAGTGGCATAATGTATATAATGCAGTGAAGCAGAAGGGCCTTGAACCAAGAATACTTTGTCCAGCAAGGTTATCATTTAAATTTGAAGGAGGGATTAAGCAATTTTCAGATAAGCAAAAGCTGAAAGAATATACCTCCCACAAACCACCTCTACAGTGCTTTTCGGAGGGACTCCTATAGATGGAAGTATTCCTAAGGCTAAATAGATGTCACCCAAAGGAAGACAGAGTACAGAATATGATTCATAATTCATAACATACAAAGAATGGAGGAGGAAGAAAAGGAGGGAAAAAAAAAGCTTTAGGTTGTGTTTGTAATAGTATATGAAGTAAGTTAAATTAGACTGTTAGATAGTAAGGGAATTACCCTTGAACCTTTGGTAACCATGAATCTAAAGCCTGTAATGGCAATAAGTACATACCTATCGATAATCACCCAAAATGTAAATGGTCTGAATGCACCAATCAAAAGACACAGAGTTGCTGAATGGATAAACAAACAAGACCCATCTTTATGCTGCCTACAAGAGACACACTTCAAACCGAAAGACATACACAGACTGAAAGTAAAGTGATGGAAAAAGGTATTTCATGCAACTAATAGGGAGAAAAAAGCAGGAGTTGCAGTGCTTGTATCAGAAAAAACAGACTTCAAAACAAAGAAAGTCACAAGAGACAAGAAGGACATTACATATTGATAAAAGGGTCACTCCATCAGGAGGATATAACTATTATAAATGTCTATGCACCCAACACAGGATCACCTACATATGTGAAACAAATACTAACAGAATTAAAAGGGGAAATAGAATGCAATTCATTCATTTTAGGAGACTTCAACCACCACTCACTCCAAAGGACAGATCAACTAGACAGAAAATAAGTAGAGACAGAGGCACTGAATAACATATTAGAGCAGATGGACCTAATGGACATCTACAGAACACTCAATCCAAAAGCAACAGGATACACATTCTTCTCAAGTTCACATGGAACATTTTCAAGAGTAGATCATATATTAGGCCACAAAAAGCACCTCAGTAAATTAAAAAATATTGAAATTGTACCAACCAGCTTCTCAGATCACAAATGCATAAAACTAGAAATAAACAAAGAAAATGAAAAAGTCCACAAACACATGGAGGCTTAATAACATCCTCCTAAATAATCAATGGATAAATGACCATATAAAAAAAGAGATCAAGCAATATGTGGAGACAAATGATAACAATAATTCAACACCACAAAATCTCTGGGATGCAGCCAAGGCCATGCTAAGAGGGAAATATATTACAATACAGGCCCACCTCAGCAAAGAAGAACAATCCCAAATGAACAGCCTAACTCACAATTAATGAAACTAAAAAGGAAGAATAAATAAGGCCAAAGTCAGTAGAAGGTGGGACATAATAAAGATTAAAGCAGATATAAATAAAATTGAGAGGAATAAAACAGTAGAAAGAATCAATGAAAGCAAGAGCTGGATCTTTCAGAAAATAAACAAAATAGATAAACCCCTAGCCAGACTTATCAAGTAAAAAAGAGAGTCTACACAAATAAACAGAACCATAAATGAGAAAGGAAAAATCACTACGGACACCACAGAAATACAAAGAATTATTAGAGAATACTAGAAAAAATTATATGGTAACAAAATGGGTAACCTAGAAGAAATGGACAACTTTCTAGAAAAATACAACCTTCCAAGGCTGACCCAGGAAGAAACAGAAAATCTGAACAGACCAATTACCAGCAAAGAAATTTAATTGGTAATCAAAAAACTACCTAAGAACAAAACCTCTGGACCAGATGGTTTCACTGCTGAATTTTATCAAACATTTAGTGAAAACCTAATACCCATCCTCATTAAAGTTTTCCAAAATGTCGAAAACGAGGGAATACTCCCAAACTCATTCTATGAGGCCAACATCACTCTAATACCAAAACCAGGCAAAGACACCACAAAAAAAGAAAATTACAGACCAATATCCCTGATGAACATAGATGCAAAAATACTCAACAAAATATTAGCAAACCGAATTCAAAAGTACATCAAAAAGATCATCCATCATGATCAAGTGGGATTCATTCCAGGGATGCAAGGATGGTACAGCATTCGAAAATCCATCAACATCATCCACTACATCAACAAAAAGAAGGACAAAAACCACATGATCATCTCCATAGATGATGAAAAAGCATTTGACAAAATTCAACATCCATTCATGATAAAAACTCTCAACAAAATGTGTATAGAGGGTAAGTACGTCAACATAATAAAGGTCATATATGACAAACCCACAGTCAACATTATACTTAACAGCGAGAAGCAAAAGCTTTTCCTTTAAGATTGGGAAAAAGACAAATATGCCCACTCTCCCCACTTTTATTCAACAAAGTTCTGGAGGTCCTAGCCACAGCATTCAGAAAACTCAAAGAAATAAAAGGCATCCAGATTGGCAAGGAAGAAGTCAAACTCTCCCTGTTTGCAGATGACATGATATTGTACATAAAAAACCCTAAAGAATCCATTCCAAAACTACTAGATCTAATATCTGAATGCAGCAAAGTTGCAGGATACAAAATTAACACACAGAAATCTGTTGCACTCCTCCTATACACTAACTATGAACTAGCAGAAAGAGAAATCAGGAAACAATTCCATTTACAATCACATCAAAAAGAATAAAATTCCTAGGAATAAACCTAACCAAGGAAGTGAAAGACCTATACCCTGAAAACTACAAGACGCTCCTAAGAGAAATTAAAGAGGACACTAGTAAATGGTAATTCATCCCATGCTCTTGGCTAGGAATACAATGAATTGGTATTGTCAAAATGGCCAGCCTGCCTAAAGCAATCTATATATTCAATGCAATCCCTATAAAAATACCTACAGCATTCTTCAATGAACCTGAGCAAATAGTTCTAAAATTCATATGGAACCACACAAGACCCCGAATAGCCAAAGCAATCCTGAGAAGGAAGAATAAAGCAGGGGGAATTACACTCCCTGACTTCAAGCTGTACTACAAAGCCACAGTAATTAAGACAATTTGGTACTGGCACAAGAACAGGCCCATAGATCAGTGGAACAGAATAGAGACCCCAGATATAATTCCAAGCATATATAGTCAATTCATATATGATGAAGGAGCCATGGATATACAATGGGGAGATGACAGCCTCTTCAACTGCTGGTGTTGGCAAAACCGGACAGCTACATGTAAGAGAATGAAACTTGATTACTGTCTAACCCCATGCACAAAAGTAAACTCAAAATGGATTAAAGACCTGAATGTAAGTAATGAAACCATAAAACTCTTCGAAAATATATAGGCAAAAATCTCTTGGACATAAACATTAGCAACTTCTTCATGAACATATCTCCCTGGGCAAGGGAAACAAAAGCAAAAAATGAACTAATGGGACTATATCAATCTAAAAAGCCTCTGTATAGCAAAGGATACCATCAGTGGAACAACAAGACATCCTACAGTATGGGAGAATATATTCATAAATGACATATCCGAGAAGGGGTTTACATCCAAATTATGTAAAGAGCTCACACACCTGTACAAAAAAAACTAAGCCAATTAAAAAAATGGGCAGAGGAGCTGAACAGACACTTCTCCAAAGAAGAAATTCAGATGGCCAACAGGCACATGAAAAGATGCTCCACATCACTTGTCATCAGAGGAATGCAAATTAAAACCACAATGAGATATCACCTCACACCAGTTAGCATGGCTGCCATCCAAAAGAGCAACAACAAATGTTGGTGAGGATGTGGAAAAAGGGAACCCTCCTACACTGCTTTTGGGAATGCAAATTAGTTCAACCATTGTGGAAAGCACTATGGGGGTTCCTCAAAATACTCAAAATAGAAATACCATTTGACCCAGGAATCCCACTCTTAGAAATTTACTCTAAGAATGAAGCAGCCCAGTTTGAAAAAAACATATGCACCCCTATGTTTATCACAGCACTATTTACAATAGCCAAGAAATGGAAGCAACCTAAGTGTCCATCAGTAGATGAATGGATAAAGAAGATGTGGTATATATACACAATGGAATATTATTGAGCCATAAGAAGAAAACAAATCCTATCATTTGCAACAACATGGATGGAGCTAGAGGGTATTATGCTCAGTGAAATAAACCAGGTGGAGAAAGACAAGTATCACATGATTTCACTCATCTGTGGAGTGTAAGAACAAAGCAAAAACTGAAGGAACAAAACAGCAGCAGACTCACAGAACCCAAGAATGGACTAACAGTTACCAAAGGGAAAGGAACTGGGGAGGATGGGTGTGAAGGGAGGGATAAGGGGATAAAAAGGGCTATTACAATTAGCACACATAATATAGCAGGGGTGATTGTGGGGTGGGGGCATATGGGGGAGGCAGTATAACACAGAGAAGAGAAGTAGTAATTCTATAGCATCTTACTACACTGATGGACAGTGACTGCAATGGGGTACGTGGTGGGGACTTGAGAATAGGGGGAGTCTAGTAACCATAATGTTGCACATGTAATTGTATCTTAATAATAGCAAAATAAAATGTAGGCGTGTAGAAATCAATAAGATAAAGACTAAACACCTGACAAATGGGCAAGGCTTTTGTAAAAACAGTTACAAATATATAAGAAAATGTGCTTTAGAAAATTACATATTGAAAATAACTGAATAATTCAGATTCTTCTCCAGCATTCCTTCTGTCTGTCTTCTAAAATAAGGTCTGAGATCTACCACTATCCTCCCCTCGTCCTAGTCCCCTGCAGCAATAAGAATATAAGAATAAATGAGGAAGGTGGAGAGCCTGGTCTGGGAAAAGAGCCTTGGGTTTGTCCCCTGAAGTTTGTGGAGGAGACAAACGCAGATGCAGCTGTGGTTTGGAGAGAAAGGAGGGGAAAAGTGAGTTTTCTAACGTGTTTCTTAAGACTTCCTGAAAGTCTTACATTTTCCATTGGTTTCATACACTGAGTTCTTGTTCGCATTGCTCTTAGAATAAACTCTTTGAGGTCATAGGCTTACATGCTTTACACATAACCTTACAGATGCACGACGACTGCCTTCATAAAGATATGATGTATTTGGGAGGGAGGGAGGAAGGAAGGACCAAATGCTTTTTATCTCTGGGTATAGAGAGGATAACCAATGATATATATTTTTAAGTGTCTCTCCTATATTTTAGAAGTGATGTATTTATTTTTGTTATTCCCTCCTCCAAAATATAGAAAAGTAAGGAGAAATTTTAATATATATTACAAGGTGGTTATACTATTTTTAAAAGTGGCATTACCTTAGTGTGTTTTTTTAAAGAGTTATTTTTAGAACATAGAAAATTGTCCAAATAAAAGAGGATCATCTTACAGGGTTTTTAAAATTAATTTAATATTTTCTATGAAAGTGATGTCTGTATTAATCTGTGTAATTCATATCCTATTTTAATTTTAGAATATTGGATAGAGAAATAAAGTTTGTATTTTTTTTTTAAGTAAGAAAGGCAACAAATCTTACAAAACCCTTGAAATGATTAAAGGGAAAAAGGGACATGTTTTCAAAGATAAGTTTCAAAATATATCATTGAGCCCTGCCTTAATTTTTTTTGAGTCAGTACAAACATTTTACCTGATGGCAAGGTGTCTTTTCACTTTCTCTTCAGAATGATGCTAGACTTTGACGATGAAAAAATGATAGCTCCACATATGCTGCAACAATACCTATTCTAATCCTAGTGTGCTAAGAGCCCATGCAACTCTCTAACTTTTAGTCCTCACAGCAAATAAGGATGTATGCTAAAGAGGCAATCCAAGAAAACAAAATAGAACACAGAAAAGAGATGGAATGTATACTACCTCTACAAATGCTACAGTCATGCTTAATTTGGGCAATTTATCATTATTCCATGTAGATAAGCTAAGACTATGTCCAATTCTATGAACACTAAAGTCCTTCCAAATTTTCTAAATGGCAAATTTTCTAAGACCTATTGGAGGAAAGCTGGTGAAAATCCCAGTTTTCTTAGGAGTCATGCAAAAACATCACATTTCAAAACTCTGAAACATGATTTTCATGAATTTTAACTTCACGCAGTTGGGCTATCAAAACCACTATTTAAAAACCTGCAAGGTTTCTGCCATTTGCAAAATTTCATGAATGCTTTGTGCAAGAAGGAAGTAGTGAAAAAATCAATGACAATTCCTGTATGTAGTGGTGTTGAGGTGACTGAAATGAAAATATTCAGTGGAGTTTGGAAGTAGGAGTGATACTATGAAAATGTCATAAAATCTTAGACATCACATTCATTTTGTAAATGTGGCAAAAGTCATCTAAGATGGTTCTGGAGTTTTCCGTGTCGAATTCTAAATAGCACTCAATCCATGTGAGGTAGATGAATATACATTTTCTGTTATTGTTATTTGGAGTATCCTAACAATAAGATAATTTCTCTCATATTTCAAATATTAATGGGAGCTCTTAGAAACAAGACTATTCCATTTGCCAATAGGCCATCAAACAGATTATCTGAGGCAGGTTGCTCAAATCTGGATTCTGTCTAATGGGAAATGCTGCCTGTTGACTGCCCTCTGGGTAATTCCTGGTGCACATTAGCATGTCAAAGGCTTTCAGAAGCCTTTAACTTTAACTCGTTGTTTCCCAAAGTTACTTAACTGTTGTTTTAGTAGTTCCCGAGGCTGTAACAAAGTACCAGAGACCAGTGGCTTCTAAACAGCAAACATTATTATTAAAGTTCTGAAGGCTGAAAGCCTGAGAGCAGGGTGCCAGCATGGTCAGATGCTCATGAGGTGCCTCTTCCAGGTTTCAGAGTGCTGACTTCTTGTTATCTTCACTCCTGGCAACCTCGCTCTCTGGTCTCTTATAAGGACATTAATCCCATTCATGAGGACTCCATGCTCATGACTGAATTACCTCCCAAAGACTCACCTCGTAATACCAAAGCATATGTATTAGATTTCAACATAAGACTTTTGGGGGGGACAGAAACATTCAGTCTATAACAACTATGAAATCTCTGGGATTTTTTCATATAAAATATTTCCATCAATTTACACTCAAAAAGCATTCTTTAGAAAACTCAGATCAAGGGAAATACTCTGATTCCAGTGTCAAATTATCTTGAATTTATTACCTACCATCCTTAAAATCCTTAAAAATAGAGTGATTCAGGCTCCAGCAGACTACTGTGATGGGTGACCTCCAGCAGCTGGCCCAAAGATAATCAGTGTACACAAAATGCAGAGTCTGTTAGTCAAGGCTCAAAATACACATCCTGTTCTCTTATCTATTAGAACAAAGAACACAAGCAGAGACTAACATTATTTCTGGAAGGATGTCATGAAGTAATGAAAATTATCCATCCTAAAGCCAAATTGTAAATGCTGGAAAACGTTTACAGATTATTTCTCAAAAGAAAAATGGAACACTGGATTGAACTCTTGGAGTAGCTAAATCAAAACAGGATGTCTATATAGTCTACACAAATGCTCCTTCCTAAGGGAAAATGGGATTTTTTTCTATGAGCTGTGGTCGTAATAGAGAAATGTGGATAAAATTCATTCAAAGAAATGTCATAGGATGAAATCCTCTGAGAGAGTACTTAGAGAAACAAAAGAAAATACCCAGTAACTTTATTGAAGATGGCAAATATTCTAAGGCCTACAGGAGGAAAGAAAGGAATAGACAATGCTTCTCAAGTTATAAATTACATGTGATAGAGTAAAAATTATAGTTAAATTTATTCACAGAATCATTTTCCTTTTTTTTTCTCAGTTGTATTTTGCCCTATTATTTTTATTTGGACTGTATCAGTCAAGATTTTAAAAAAAGAATCATGAAAAATAGATATATATTAAGAGATTTATTGCAAGGAGTTGGCTGATGTGACTTGGGAGGCTGGCCAGACATGACATAAATTTGCATGGCAGGGCGTAAGGACGGAAAGGCTAGAATTCACAGGCAGGAGTGGAAACTACCATCCACATTTATCATTTCTTCCTCATCAGGAGGCCTGAGTCTCTTTTTAAGGCCTTTCAAGTGATTAAATCAGACTACTCAAATTATCTAAAAGAATCTTCTTTACTTAAAGACAACTGATTATAGACTTCAGTTCCATTTTCAGAATACCTCACAGCAACACCTATAATAAAGTTTGATTGAGCAACTGGGATTATAACCTTGTCAAACTGACACATGAAATTGACCATTATGGGAACATGTGAATTCTCAGGTACAATACACCTTTTAAAAATGACTTGTGAGTCTGAAAATCTATAAATTCTTGGTGAGTTTCCACAAACCAATGAGACATACACACACCCACACACACATCAAATTACATGGTAATGTGCCATAAGACATTTGTTAGGATTAAGTTTGGGTTTATATAATAACAAAAATAAGATAGCATTGCTTTTTTAAAAAGATAGCTAATTTCTCTTTCATGTAAAAGCATTCTGGAGGCACACAGTCCAGGGCTGGTGTGGTGGCTCTTCGTCTCATTTGTGACTCAGGGCCCTATTTTTCTTGTTCCTTTCTGTCCTATCTGTCCTGTCTCCTTCTGCATGTCTCTTGCACCATCGAGGTTAACTCCAAGTTAAGGAAAATTTCTGGGACCTCCTTATTCATTTCTGTTCTCTGTAGGCAACAAAAAGGGCAAAAGGGAGAAAAGGCCAGCCCCTCCCCTTTAAAAGAGCCTTGAAGCCCCACATGTCTGCTTACACCTCATTGGCCAGAATTTGGTCACATGGCCACATATAATTTGTAGGTAGGTTAAGGGCTTTAATCCATGGTTCCAGGAGGCAGTGTGCTCAGCTAGAAGTTCCCAAGAAGCAAAGGGAAAATGGATGTTGGAGTAGGCAACTAATATCTTTTGCTTCACAAGGTGATCTTAAATGCTTGAGGATATTCGGCCTCTTATGGTATAACTAGTATAGCCTCTTTAAGACTGATTGCCTAGGGTGGATCGAGGTAGGCATTTCAGACACAGCCATCAGGTAGACTTCTACTTTTTTACTAGCTCTTTTAGACTTTGTGGAGTTAGCGACTTGTGTCACCTTTCCTTTTTAACACATCCTGTTCTACCCAAAACACCTGAATTAGATTTGAGAATCTTACATTGGAAAGGGTTTCAGGATCTATGACCAAACTCATTGCAACTGGCATCCCAAGAACTTAACTGGGCTTTGACTTTGTGCCAATTCCAGCAACTGGGCTTCTGTCCTGTTCCCAAATGTAGTTCCCCTTCTCTATCCAGTTTCAGCCAATGAATTTGTGTATGTGTGTGTGTGTGTGTGTGTGTGTGTGTGTGTGTGTTTCTGTTGTTATGCTTCTCTCTCACTCATATCTCAGATTCTGTGTCAGATGGGGAGGAGGGGTTGTCCTGCTCTACTTTACCAACATGGCCTTAGGGTTCGCTGTGCTGCTGCTGATGGTGCTGAAGTGAATCAAATGTTTTTCTACCAGTTTTTATTTCTGAAAATTATTTGAAGTCCTGCATTATACAATATTTACTTTCTCCTCTTCTCATCAGTTACCCAAGACAACATTGGACTCTTTAAATAGTGACATAAAATTATTACTCTGATGTTCAAAAAAGAAGCCTAAACATGTGAATCTAAGAAATGTGCTATGTAGTGAGTGGCACTGATTTGAAGAAGACCATAATTTACTTTTATGTTATCAAACCTGCAAAGGAGAGACGGGATAGAGAACAATACACACTTCTGTTTGTAAGAAGCTATGCCTCATTTGTTCATTACTGATTTCTTTGATGAATACTGAAATGCCTTGACTGTGCAATAATGAGGTCAAATACCTTTTGGTTGTTGCAGTAATTTATGATCATTTATAAGGTTGCTGAGTAATAATTTTATTATTGTTGTGAGGAAATGAGTCTATTAGGAAACAGCAATTGCCAACTGTTTATCCCTTACAGCACCATGCAAAGAAAATTATGATACAAATCACTGTTTTCCATGAAACATTGGTCTTTAATTGGTGATACCAGAGTGCAATAACAGCTAGTGGAGAACTACATAAAGGTCAATTTTTTTCCCCTCAGATGATCATAAAAGGACCATTATTTTCTTACAGTCTAAGTAGCACCTACGCCTGCATTTTGTATTTGCTATGATTTTGAACATTTTCATTTCCTCCCTTTGTTTTGGCCTACTCCTTTTCTGGCATCATCTTTTGAAAAAAAAACCTATCAAACTATCATAAATTTCATTTTGCTTATCATATGTAGGAAATTCATAAATTTAGACCATCATTTGAATTTTATGTTAAGATATTTTCCCTTCATTCAAAAGAAGATGAGTGATTTTAGCTCTGAACTGTAGAAATTTGGAAAAAGTGTAGCACTCCCATCCTTACAACAACAAAATATCGGACAAACTGCAAATTAATGATTTTTCTTAAATCTGTCAGAGAACTGAGGTAACAGGGCCAGGCCCCAAAGGATACATATTTTATGATTCCATTTATGTGACAATCTGGAAAAAACAAAACAGAAGAGATGGAAAACAAATAGGTGATTACCTGGGGTTGAGGTTTGGGTGAGGGTTGTCTACAAATGGATTATAGAGGGAAATTTTTAGGATGATAGAAATAGGGTGGCCAACTGTTCATCTTAGTTTGCCCAAGACTGTTTCAATTTTAAAACTGAAAGTCTTCATACTAGGAATCCCTCTTACTTCCAGGCAAACCGGGGTTATAGGTGACCACAGATAGAAGTACTCTGTGGTGTATTGGCTTGGTAGATAGATGGCTTTATGCCTCTGTCATAGCCACAGAACTGGACATTGCAAGACATGAATTTTACTGAATGAATGTTTTATTTAAACTCCACTAATATGTCATTACTCCCAGGTCATAATGCAGGCTTTGACAAATGAAGCTGACTGTACTGGAAATGAAGAACTTGATAAGAAATTAGAATCTGGCCACATGAATAAAAATAAAAGGCATATCTGTAGGGTTTTGAAGGAGTACATATTAGGAACCTGAAAATATTTACAAGACTATCATGGAAAAAATAGGTTGAACCACTTCAGTTCTAGCGTCATGATGTAACTAATACCCTTAGATTTGTGTGATGCACAACCTGAACAACCGTGTTCTTTGGCCCTGAGTAATTAGGCTCAACCATTAAATATCTTGAGATCTTCTTTTCATCACTCATGAAATGAAGAAATTACAATGGTGATCCCTTTTGTAATTATTTTTTGAGTCTGTGGGCTTTGGAACTAATCATATCTGCATTCAAATTCTGGCTCCAAAACTATCTACCTCTGTGACTTTGGTTAAGTTACTCAGTCTACCCAGGCTCTGGTTTTCTCTTCTTAGAATAAACATTTTAATGGCACCTACCTCAGCCCTGGGATAAAAGTTAAATGAGATCACTTATATGAAGACTAGCACCAGGCCTGGCACATAGTGAAATGGAAAACATCATTGTGATATAGTCTAAGTAGATTGCTAGGATTCTTATTTGGCATTTATAGTTTTGGGACTTAGGTAATACAGAAGAATGCCAAAATGGAGTTTTCTTCCTGTTTCCAAAAAAAAAAAAAAACCCAGAGTCACAATTTTGTAAATTTAACTTTATCACCTACATACAAGAATGGAATTAACAAGAACATTGAAGAGTATTACAGGCAAGAAACAGTTGCATAACAAAAAACAAGGATCAGAAAACTGAGTGATTTTTTTTTTTGTCTGACATTGGGACAAGCTCTTTTTACTGGACAGGTTAGGCTCTGAAATACTTCTTTCTGACTTACTGCTGTAATTCTATAGGAAGCTACCAGATAGTTGCATGATTAATGACCTGTCAATACAGTAAACAGCAACTTCCAGTTTCTAGTTCCACATGTAAGGAGCTCGGAAGTTGCCATTCCATCCTAACAATAAGTGAAAACCTGAAACAACTGAAAAATCAACAACTCTTCTTGTATTCATAAGAGAGGGGAGGATGCAGGGCAAACCGCTGCCCCCAGCATTGGAGAGCTAGACAAATACAGATCATCACAGCTTAGCAGAACAGAGACTCACGAGCAGAAACCTCCATGGGAACCATTGCCAGGGTTAGAAAAGCTCACCCATAATTGATGAATTGCTGGAAGCTCAATGTGGAAACTTTCATAGTTAAAAATTTCAGTCATAGGGAAGCTTCAAAATTTTGTGAGATTTAGCTCCCGGAATTCCATCAGTTTCCCACAGAAAATACTGGAGTGAAATTCCCTCATGTTCATGGCAGGGAGAGAGGAAAAGGAACCTTTTTGAAATATGTCAAAGCCCTCTGTTCTTAACAACACCTGCCTTCAGGAGAAGCTAGAAAACAAGAGCCTAACCTGCAGGGGTATCATCAGGAGCCTAATGGTCCTGAATGGGAGACACCCACCTCCAGCCCACTCGGCCATCCTGACCCACCTAAGAGGGCAGAAAGAAGCTGGGAAACATTTGTGAGGTTTACAGTCCAGAGGCACAGGCTCACTAAAAGACCGAGTCCTAATCATAGGGCTATAGATGCCTCCCCTCGCCACACCTCACCACCACATCACTGAAGTCCTATTTACAGCAGTTCCTCTTACTCAGTACATCACGTCTGGCTATGAAGAAAAACTTGCAAGAAACACAGTTTGAAGAGACAAAGCAAGCATCAGAACCAGACACAGAAGGGATGTTAGATTTAAAATAACTCTGGTTAATATGCTAAGGAATCTAATGGATCAAGTAGACAGATACAAAAACAGATAAGCAGAGAGATGGAAATCCAAATAAATAACCAAAAAGAAATGCTGAACATAAAAAAACACAGTAACGGAAATGAAAAAATGACATTAATGGGCTTATTAATATGCTGGACATGGCTGAGGAAAAAAATCTCTTAGCTAAAGAATATCGATAGAATCCTTGAAAACCAAAAAGCAAAGGGAAAAAAGACTGAAATAAACAGAACATAATATCCAAGGACTGTGGGACAACTATAAAAGATTTACTATATGCATAATTGGAATACCAGAAGGAGAAGAAATAGAGAAATGAACAGAAGAAACTTTTGGAACAATAATGACTAATTAATGATAGTCATCAAACCACAGATCCAAAAGCTCTGAGAAAACCAAGCAGGATAAATGCCAAAAGCAAAAATCAAAAAGCCCTATACCTTGGCATGTCATTCTCAAACTGCAGAAAATCAAAGATAAAGAAAAAGTTCCAAGGGAAAACAGAATGAAAAAGCACCTTACTGTTACAGGAACAAAGATAAGAATTACTTCTGACTTCTCTTCAGAAACCACTTCAGGAACAAGAGAGTGGAGTGAAATAAAGCATTGAAAGAAAAAAAGTAACCTAGAATTCTGTGCCCTGCAAAATTATCCTTCAAACATGAAAGGGAAATAAAAGAATTCTTGAACAAACAAAAATTGAGGAATTTGTTGCCGACAGATCTGCCTTGAAAGAAATTTTAAAAGTTTCTTTAGAGAGAAAGAAAATAATATAAGCAGAAATTCACATGTATATAAAGTAAGAAAGAGCATCAAAGAAGGAATAAATGAAGGCAAATAAAAGCTTATTTTTCCTAATCTAACAGATAACAGTTCAAAATCATAATTCTAATAATGTATTCAATTATGTATGGTTATGTATATGTCATATCATATGTATGCTTACATATGCTTATATATAAGTAAAATGAATGACTACAATGGTACCAAGGATAGAAGGAATTAGGATTATTTTGTTATTACAAGATAATCATGCTATCTGTGAAGTGGTATATTGTTATTTGAAAGTGGACTTGGATTAGTTGTAAATGTTTATTGAAAACTCTAGGGCAATCACTAGGTGAAGTAGGAAAAATTTTAGAAAGTGTGATATGCTAAGAAAGGAGAGAAAATGGAATCATATAAAATGTTCAAATGAAACCACAAAAGGCTGAAAAAGAGTAGGAGACAAAAACAGGAGCAAAGAACAAGAACAACCAATAAAAAACAGTAATAAATATTTTTCCAGCTATATGAATAAACACTTCTAATGGCAACTGAATGGTCTATGCTCAACAATAAAAAGACAGAGATTGTCAGAATGAATCTAAAAACATGACCCAGGAATACATTGTTTATGGAAAATAACTTTAACTATAAGGACATATATAGATTGAAACTAAGTGGTTGCAGAAAAAAAAACCATGCTAGTACTAATCAAAAGAAAACAATAATAGCTATATTAATTTCATACAGAGCTGATTTCAAAGTAAGGAAAGTTATCTGGGAAAAAGAAAAGCATTATGTAATGATAAATGGGTCAATTCTTCAAGAAGACACAATTCCTAATGTGTATGCACCTAACAACTGAGTGTCAAACTACATGAGGCAAAAACTGATAGAACTGCAAAGAGAAATAGATGGATCCACTATCATAGTTGGAAACTTCAATATCCCTCTCTTAGAAATGGACAGCAGGCAAATATCAGTAAGAACATACTTGAACTCAACACTCTCAATCAGATGGATGTAATTGACATCTACAGACTATTTCACCCAACAACAGCAGAGTACACATTTTTCTCAAGATGATAAGCAGGAAAGGCCAATCTTCTTGGCTTATTGCCATTTGCTGGAACTATATATACATCTTGTGCTAAGTAGGAGCTATGCACAATGCTAATTGTAGAAGTTACATAAATGAATATGCAATTGTTACAGAAATGAATATATGTATTGATGTACAGATGAATGGAATAGAATTGAGAGTCCAAAATATATACTCAGTTATATGATTATATATATGCTCAATTAAATTTTGACAGTAGTACCAAGACAAGTACTCAATGGAGAAAGAAAGGTCTCTTCAACAAATGGTGTGGGTCAATTGAATGTCCACTTGCAATACAATGGAATTGAATCACCGTCACACACTGTATACAAAAACTAATTCAAAATGGATCAAAGACCTAAATGAGAGAGATAAAACATGTAGAAGAAAACATAGGTATACATCTTGGTGACTTTGGATGAAGCAATGGTTTCTTAGATATATGCCACCAAAAGCACAAGTGAAAAAAGAAAACAGAGAAATCGGACTTCATCAAAATTAAAAACTTTTGTGCTGCAAAGGATACCATCAAGAAAGTGAAAAGACAACCCCCAGAATGGGAGAAAATATTTGCAGATTTTATATCTGATAATAGACATATTTACAGTACATAAGGAACTGTTATGGTGGACATTCTGTAATCTACATAACTTTTGAATCACTGTTACACATCTGAAATTAATATATCAACTATACTTCAATTAAAAAAACCCCACACAACTCAGCAGTAAAAAGACAAATAACACAATTAAGTATGGGCAAGTCATCTAAATAGACATTTCTCCAAAGAAGATACACAAATGGCCCACAAGCCCATGAAAAGGTACTCGACATGAGTGGTCATAAGGGATGTGGAAATCAAAGCCAGAATGAGATATTACTTCATACCATACTAGGATGGCTGGGATGAAAAAGGACTGATAATAACAAAGGTTGTGGAAAATATGGAGAAACTCCAACACTTGTATACTGCTGGTGGTGTAAATGATGTCATCACTTTGGAAAACAGTCTGGCAGTTCCTTAAAAGGTTACACATGGAGTAATAATGAGAATTTAAAGCATAGACAAAAAAACTTATGCATGAATGGTTATAACAGCATTTATCATAATAACCCCAATAGGAAACTACTCAAGCAACCATCAAGTAATGAATGGGTAAAGAAAACATGGTACAATGAAAAAATATTGGGCAATAATAGTGAATGAAGTACTGATACATGGGACAACTTGAATGAAACCTGAAAACATTATGCTGAGTAAAAGAAGCCAGCCTCAAAAGGCCATGTATTGTACATTTGCATTCATATGAAATGGTCAGAATAGGAAAGCTATACAGAAAAAAATAGATTAGTGGTTGTGTAGAGCTAGGGAGAGGGGAGTGGTGGGAGAATTGAACAGTGACTGTTAGTGGTTGGGGTTTTTTTAGGTGGAATGAAAATATTCAAAATTGTGATAATTGCACAACTTCATGACTATACTAAAATAGCATTGAACTGTACATTTTAAATGGGTGAATCATATATGAATTGTAGCTTAATGATGCTATTAATGAGCCCTGTCATTGAAGCATTCCTAATCCAACCAGATAGAACAGCAAATGAATACATATTAATGTCATAGGAGAAGAATACATAAAGCCCCCTTGGAGCAGGGCGAGGAGAGGCCACCCTTTATCAAGCATTCATGGCTGTGTGTGGTTACTCTCAAAAGGTTACCCCAGAAGTGCCTGTATCCTGGACTTTCCCCATATAAAAAGTATCTATTTCAAACTGAGATATACATTAAAAGTCGTATGTTTCTTCATAAAAATTTAAAGCAAATGATCCCAAACCATATCATGACAAATTACTTTGCAGATGCCTGCTGTGTACCTATGTGTGTTTTCACATGTTCACTATCAATGTAATTATACTAATTTATATTGTATAAGATAATTTTACACCTTGATGTATTGATATATGTGATTTTATATCGATAAATTAGATATTTTGACATATGTATAGCCACAAACATATACGTTTAGTGACTATACCTATTTGTATCATTTAAAGGGATACTAAATGGTTTTATCTATTTATTTGTTTTTATTAAGTAAATGCAATATAATATACACATGGAAAAAACATAGGAAATGGACCAAACATCTCTTCATATAAAATTGACCAAGCAAGATCAGGGACTATTGAAATTGTAAGGAGGCCTGAGTAGCCCCTAGTCCAAGTCTCTTTCATAAATAGAAATCCCATTTATTGTATATTTGATAGTTGCTTGAATATCTTTGGTAAGAGAAGCTCACTCCTTTATCAGCTTGCCTGTTCCAACATTGGCCAGCTCAAATCTCTTGGAAGTTTATTCAGAATTTCACTCTTTGCACTGGCTCCAGTCTGACTTTGGTTTGCCTTTTTCAGCAGCAGAAAATAGGCCCATTCCACGTTAAAATCCTGCATATGTATCATTCTTCAGTACCTGTTTCATGAACGTTACCTCATTTCATTCTTACAGTGACCTATAGGGTTTGCAAAAACATTTTCTCAATTATGTTAATCAGCAGAGGCCTCTACAATTAGGGCTCAAAATCCCAACTAAGTGAGAAATTGTATTTGTTTGTTTTCCACTCAAAATGTTAGTGATCAGAATCTTCGGAAACTCTGTAAGCAACCTGGGACAATTCCCAGAAGCCCAGCTCAGAGCAGTTCTAGCAGCCACCGAGCCCACCCTCACCCCCAGAATCAATGCCATCCCTTCCGGCAAGCTCGGTGCTGACTTGACTCAGGTGGGTGCATCCTATGGGTAGAATATGTCACATATCTGGCAACTTAGCGACAAAGGGAGGTAGGAAATGTGGTTTTTGCTGAATTTTAAATGATGAAGGCAAGATAAGGTACGAAAATATCAAAATGTAGAGTGATTACATTATTTTGCGCTGCCAGGAACGAACAGATGCCCACAATGACTTTCTAATATCATTTTCTAATCCTGAGTTCCCTCTCCCAAATTATCTTCTAAGCCTGTCTGTTCTGTTTCTATATGTTTTTAACCTGCACTTGGAACTTTACATCTATATCTGTTTAACTTAAGTTGGCTAGCTTGGGCTCATGGTTTCAAATTCTTTGGAGAAACCAGCTTTGCTGCTCATAAGAACACGCAAAATCAGTTTTGTTTATTAACACTTTGAACACATGTCCTTTCTAATTGTATCCCCATACAATTATCAGAATCTCACTTGGTTGGTGATGATGGCCTGAAAATGTTACCAAGAGTACTCCAATATATTCTTTACTTTAAGAATCACCACTTCATACACTTAAAATATATTTTAATTTTGTCAATTATACCTCAAAGCTAAGGAAAGATATTAGGATTAAGAGAAGCTGGCCGACAGGCATATAGGAATTTTCTGTACTATCCCTCCAACTTCTCTGTGAATCTAAAATTATTCTAAAATCAAAATTTATTAAAAATATAAAACAAAATCACTGCTTTGTTATATGGTTTTATTGAAGATTGTACAAATTCACCTATCTCCCACCCTCTCTTGCCTATTCTTAAGAATGCCACAAAATGTCAGGTCACCTCTGCCAGAGTCCCCAGTTTTACTACTGCACTGTAATGTCTTCACATCTACCTGCAGCATTTTACTTACAAAAGGTGCCCTTCCCATTTTTTCTTATTATGATGTACACCATTTTATTTTGCAGTTGTTAATGGTGTTCTAGTGAATGAAAGAAGAAGGGTGAAGTGGAAGGAGTACAGAAATTTGACAACTTGCAAAAAATATCCAGTAATCTGGAAATGATTTTATTGACTGACTGATTCATTCATTCATTCATTCATTCATTCAAGAAGTGTTGATTGGATACTGTGGGGAACATCCTTCCTTGGGAAAAGCAGCCCCTTCTCCTCATAGGGTGGAACTTTCAGTCACTGTACCTTCCGCTAATACTGAGACAGAGGTTGAGACTATCGGAATCATTTTGTGGGGTTAATGTGTGGACAGCCTGCCCTATATTGAGAACTGGACATGGAATAAGGCTGCCCAATGACAAGCAAAGCCCAGAGTCCCAGGGAGCCAGGGAGCCTCGATGTCATCCTCGGAGCCCCGGGTCCTGCTGTTGTAAAGCCAGTGCCATTTTAGCTTCTCACTTACGATCTGATAGATTTCATTTTTGTTTAATCTAGTTTGAGTCCCAGTTCTGTCACCACTGAAAGGACGCAAAAAATTTTCTATCATCAGTCTTACTTTTAGGTGTATTTGTGAGTTTTTTCTATCTTCAA
Organism: Smutsia gigantea; assembly: GCA_032199065.1. NCBI lineage: Eukaryota > Metazoa > Chordata > Mammalia > Pholidota > Manidae > Smutsia > Smutsia gigantea. The sequence goes on from JAVSCE010000180.1 coordinate 316,935, forward strand.
AAGCAAGTACAGAAAATGCAAAGAGGCTATGCAAGGCGGGATTTTTTTTCTATTCTTTGTTATACAGGGAGGAATTAATTAGTGCATGGGGTAATGGGTGAGATTAACATCAGTATGATCAAAGTATTATAGGGATACCAAAGAAAAAGTGCCTAAATGCAGAACCACACCCTCACCGTGCCCTCCTCCACCCATCACCACGTTCCTTCCTCTCAGTGTCTTTGGCCTGGTGACCGTTTCAGGGTCCAAGGCTTGGTCAGCACCTGCCCCCACTTTCACACCTACTTCCAAATCAGCTTCAGTTTCTCTCTTGGCGGTACTCTGGGTTCACTGACAAATATATTTCTCTTCTTTTTTTTTTCTCTGCAATTTTTTAAATGTAGATTTTATTTATTTTTAGGTAGAGTTTTTATGTTGCATTTTATGCAATATCTAGTCTTCAAGGCAAACCCATGAGCTGTGTTAATTTCAGTGAAGGTTGGCTATCTATTTTTTTGACCTTCACTTGAATCACCTTTCAGATGGTTTTTTTCTCTTCCATGGACTGGATCTGTAGACAACCATGGCTAGTTAGTTTACCTATTATACTCAGAGAAAACGATGAGGGTGGGATTTAACCTTTGACATAATGCTTAGAAAACAGTTACTTGGTTTGGACTGTCTTAATAGCATTAGTCTATTGGACAATTGTTTCCAAGTCAATTAACTTTTGACTTTTTAGAAAATGGTAGTGTTTCATTCTGACTTAATCAGCCCAATTACTCTTTTGCTTTAAAAAATAGAGATTTCTATATTTTATTTAGCTGTATTGTTTATGCAGAATTTAACACCCTTTACTCTGACCAACAGTTCTTGCCAATGGCTAAACTTTTCTAATGTTCAATAGAAGTTGCATTAAAGGACTAGCTCATTGGTGATGGCATTGATGAATTACTGTATTTGAAGATAATAGACTAATTTCCCGCCCACAATATGTGAACCCCAATATAATCATCACCATATTTTAGTGATATTTGATCCTTTAGGTAACTAGGACAGTTTCTGACACACAACAAGAGTCAATTCAAAGTTTACAAATGAAAGTTTGCACATGAATGAATAAAGGAATGGACAAATTTTATACAATCGAAAAAGTATATTGAGTAATTTTCTCTAAAGCATGCATTGCTGTTATTTTAGACATAAAGAAATTGTTTATGGGATGTTCTTTTAGGTAGATAGGGATGAAAAACAAATATTTTCTACAACTAGTAGACCTTTTCCATTTTAGGTATATTTCTCCTTTACAACAGCTGTTTTCAAAGCTTTTTCTCTAGTTCTTTATAAAGAAGGAGCCTCTATGTACCTTATTGCTATACCTGCTATGTTGCTGTATTTCTGTGGATCCACATAGAGTAGCTGAAATATTATTCACAAATTGTTTCCTATAATCTTAACAGAAGAAAAGTGAAAGTTTATCCAACTTAATTATTGAAATTAGTGTAAGTCATTTTCAAGTATAGAACACAGTAGTTCAACAGTTACCCATATTATTAAATCCTCATCCCAACTAGTTTAGTTACTATCTGTCAACATAGGAAGATGTTACAGAGTCACTGGCTATATTCTCCATTCTGTGCTACCATCATGTGACCAATGTATATTATGATTGAGAATTTTTGTGCCCCTTTATCCCCTTCCCCTTCCCCTATGGTAACCACCAGTCACTTATCAGTGTCTATGAGTCTACTACTGTTTTTTTTAATTTTGTTTTGTTCTGCTTTTATATTCCACATATAAGTGAAATCATATGGTATTTGTCTTTCTCCACCTAGCTTATTTAACTTAGCATAAAACCCATTAGGCTCATCCATGTTGTCCTAAATGGCAGGATTTCTTTCTTTTTATGGCTGAATAATAGTCCATTGTGTATTTGTACCACATTTTCTTTAGCCATTCATCTATTGATGGACACTTTGGTTGTTTCCATATCTTGGCTATTGTAAATAATGCAACATTGTTATATGCACATAGGGGTGGACATATCTTTTTGAATCAGGGATTTTGTTTTCTTTGGGTAAATTCCTAGAGGTGAGATTACTGGGTTGTATGGTATTTCCATTTTGTATTGAGGAACCTCCGTACTGCTTTCAACAGTGGCTGCACCAATTGACATTCCCACCAACAGTGTGGGAAGGTTTCCCTTTTCCCACATCCTAACCAACACTTGTTATTTCTTGTCTTTCAGATAGTAGCCATTCTGACTGGTGTGAGGTGGTATCTCATTGTGTTTGATTTGTATTTTCCTGATGATAAGTGATGTGGAGCATCTTTTCATGTGCCTGTTTGCCATCTGTATTTCTTCTTTGGGAAAATGTTCAGAATTTATCTTCTTATGTCTTACTAAAATAGTTTGATCATACTCACTTCATTTTTTAATCTACATTGACTAAAAATGAAAATAAAATCATTATAAGACATATTAAGTGGCAAACCAGTAAAAGATTCTCACAATGTGAGAAACAAAAATGTACGTGTGTTTATGTACTTTGAAGAATAGCATCAATTCAATATAAGTAATAGTAAACATTTCTGAATGTGACTGTATTATTGTACTTAAACCTGCTTTTTCATTTGTTTCATTTCTGTATTTATTCCCCTTCTGCCCACCTATGTCAGGAAGTTCACAGTTGACTCACAGCTGAATATTTTATTCATTTTATTATCATGCATGTCTCCTCATTCAGGGCCACATCACACCTTTGGGTACAAACATTTCCTAGGCAGGTTGTACAAGTAAGAAGTTGGACTCTGGAAACAGAGTGATGCATTTAAATCTTAGTTTGTTCTCTTGGCCAGGTTAGCAAAGTATCAAACACCAACTTTCTCATGTGAAATGTAGAAATCATGTTGATTTGAGAGACAAATGAGATAATATAGTTAAAATGATTAGCATAGTATCTGGCAGGGTAAGCAATCAGTTTTAAGAATAGTAACTATTATTAACATAGTACATAGACAAAATCTTTTTAAGCCATGAGCAGTGGTGTTACTATTTTCTGAAAATTTTTACAAAATATTGCTATTAATTTCCAAAGCAATCACATTTTCCCAGTTTTTTATTTTGAAAAATTTCAAAAATAAAGAAAACTTTCCAGAATAGCACAAGGAACCCCATATATTCAAGATACACCATTTTCTTTTTGCCACATTAACTATAATGTAAAAATCTCTCCTTTCCTTATGTTTTAATACAGCTGCACAAATCTCCTAAAAACAAGGATGTTCTCCTACATACCATCAGGAAAAGGGTCACATTCAAGAAGTTTAACACTGATAGACTATTCTTATGTAACATGTAGCTCAGACTCAGATTTTCTCGGTTGTCCTAATAATGTTCTTTATAACTGTTTTAATTTTATATACACCAATGATCAAGGATCATCCTTTGCATTTTGTTACCATGTTTCTACTGTCTTTCATAATCTAGAAAATCCCCAGCATTTTGGCTCTAAGTCTTGTCTTTCATGATCTTTGGTGTGAAGAGTGTGGGTCAGTTGTTTCACAGGTTGTCCCTCTACTTGAATTAGTCTGTTTCCTCAGTCCTGGATTCAGGTTCAGGTGTTTAGCTGGACGCTATCACACTGCCCTGGTGCTGTGCTCTCAGGACCTCAGGGCAGGAGGTGCCTGGGGTCTCATGCTTTGTGATGTTAAGTTGATCTCTTGGAGTGTCCCCCACATTTCCTCATTATATAGGCGCCTCTGCCCCTTTTCTCATTAATAAACCATTTATGAGGCGACGCTTTGAGAATGGGTATGTCCTGTTCTCCAGCAACTTTTCACATAGTGGTTTTACTATCAACTTGTGATTTTAGCCTGAATAAGTTATTACAATAATGTTGGCAAAACGGTGACTTTTCTAATTATAGTATTCTTTCTGCATTTGTTAGTTGGTATTCTTCCACAAGGAAGAGCCCTCCTCCCATTTCAGAATCGCTATGGGCCTACAGATCTTTAAAATTATGACTGTGTATTAGAGTATATTTAATATGTTCAAGATCGGTGTGCCAAATATGTTTTAGGTCTAGAAAATCAGAACTGTGCATTGCCCTGGCTGACGACTGTGCTGATTCAAAGCGCATAGCAAAAGGCCAAGTTGTATTAGATTCTTCTTAAGGATTTCTAAATTTGATGTGGTTTTTAATGTTAAATTTATGCTTTGTTATAACGTGGTGGGGTATTTGTAGTGCTGGTGTTCTCCATATTGATAGATGTTGGACTCAATTAGGTTTTCAATGTAAATCTCTATTTGTATAATACTGTTTAGGATATGAAATAATTCCTTTTATTTATGGCTATAAATAAAAGAGTACAGAGCTTTCCGTTTGTTTATCACAAACATACAAAATGGCATATTAAGTAAAAAGTTATTATATGCTTCAAGATTCTTCCTTGGAATGATTAGTTGTTCTGATCAGAAATAAGTGGGTTTTTGACCCAAGAGGAAAGGTCTGTAGAGTTTCCATTTGCAGTATAAAGCTCCCCATTATACTGGCTTTTCCTTAGATTTATGTTTTAGCACAAAGAGTTATAATTAAATCTGCTATCTAACAAATCACCCTCACTTTGTAAGCAATGTGTTTTTCCTATCTGATTAATTCTAAGATTTTCTTTGTTTTCCTATTCTAAAATTTTACTATGATGTATCTAGTTATAAAATTATTTTTATTTATTCTTCTGTTTGAATATTGCTTCTTTCCATTTGCTCTATTCCATCTTCTGAATTCTTTTGCTGCACATGGGTATTTTCATTTATCCTCCATGTCACTCATCCCTGCATATTTTCTCACCCTTCACCTCTCTGTACAATAGCCTGTGTAACTTTTTCCTAAATGACTACTTATTCTTTTTATCTCTTCATCTGTATCTAATAGACTATATTTTCTTCATATGAATTTCAACTTAGATCTTTTCAAATGTCTTTCTTTTTCTTAGGACTTTGTTGTCTTAGTGTCTTGCTTTCTCATAGAATTTGGATTCTTTCTTTTGCCTGTAATTTTGAAAAATTATTTCTTTTATATTCCTTCTTTAGTATACACTTTCCTTAAATTCTTAGATTATTATTGTTATTTTCTAATCAGCAGGGATAATTTCTTTAAACATTATGCAGTTTTATAATGATGAGCCCATCTTTAGTTGGGCTGGCTTCCCTGTGGGATCCACACCCACCAGAGTTGTAGGAGTAGCCCTACAGGAAGCGGGCTTTTGCTGCGTCCATGATCCAGGTGTATCACTTTCCAGGGACTGATCTTTATGTTATTTTCTTAGCTTGGATTTTATCAAACAAGAATCTGTACCTTAATTGACTATAAGGCCTTGATCAGACTCTCAGGGAAACTTCTTTCCATGAAAAGATCAAAGAAACACTTTTATCTACCTCTCAGGTGGAGACTGTTTTCCTGCCACCCTTCTATTGAGGGAGCCACCACTTGAGGGGCCTCTCTTACTGTGGGTTTTTCAATCCTTACTTGCCATAGGCAGTCCACGTCTGTGTCTTCTCCCCATGTAGTACTCAAGTGCCTGGGCCTAGATTATGAAAGCTGAGCCACCCCACCCCCTCCTCATCTCACTGAGCATCAACATTGACTTTACTGCTCCAATTTCTGGGTCCATCTTCATGTCTAGCACATAGGGTGTCCTTTTCCTTCTCAGGTATGTAGCTTTGTATATAACAGAAAATTTGGTATTTCGTTTTTACAGAATTTCTAGGTGTTTTTAGAAAGACGGTTTTTATATTATCAAGTAAGATATATTGTTGTAGGTGGCAATCTAATCCCATACTTTAAAATAATATTTACTTCCCTTTAAAATATACATTAAGATTTTTGTAGTGGAATACTTAAGCCATGTAACCTTGTTCAGGACAAAGATAAATGCACTCCTATGTTTATTGCTGCATTATTTACAATAGCCAAGATATGGAAGCAACCTAAGTGCCCATCAATAGATGAGTGAATAAAGAGGGACCTGTATACCATAGAATATTACTCAGCCATAAAAAGAATGTCGCCATTTGTGACAACATGGATGGACCTAGAGGGAATTATGCTAAGTGAAATAAGTCAGAGAAAGATAAACACCATATGATTTCATTTATATGTGGAATCTAAAAATTAAAACAAAACAAAATGAAAAACAGAAATAGACTCACAAGCACAGAGAAGTCTGGTGGTTGCCACAGAGGGGAGGGCTATGGGGCATGAGCAAAGCAGGTATGGGGGATAAAGAGGTACAAAGTTTCAATTATAAAATAAATCAGACATAGGGCTGAAAGTAAAGCATAGGGCACACAATCAATAATATTATAATATCTTTGTATGTTGACAGAAGGTAACAACACCAGGTTACATACCTGGAACCAACGTAATATTGTATATCAACTATATTTAAATTATAATAAAATAAGTTTAAATGAAATTCTACTAGGTGAAGCTCCTTTCACTTTCCTGATAAAAAGAAGATGAACTTTCCCTTTTTTCCTAACTGGAACTTTAGACGATGACTGGAGGTGGAGCAGCCATCTTGAAACTAGGAGTGAATGCAACATTCTAAAGATAGTAAAGCAGGAAAGCAGAGGAGCCCAGTTCTGAGACCAGATGCCCTAGATCTGAACTCCAACTCTAGAATTCTTGTTGCAGCACAAAAGTAAACCACTTTTCCAGTTTAAGATACTGTTTTTCAGACTTTGGTAAATGCAAATAAATGTGATTCAGATACTGTAAATCATAGCTTCAAGTAAATTTATAAATAAGAAAGTATGTAGCTTTAAACTGTCTATATCTAAATTGCAAAGGCAGAAACATGAGAGCAGCTACTAAATTTAACAGCATTGAATGTATTATACGTTTAGGATTAGGAATGCCTCCAGCTCCTGAAACTTGAAAAAAACACTCTTCTCTGAAAACACTGTACTTTTCATGTTCTCAATTTCTTTTCACCTGCTGTCCTCCCAACTAAACTATCCTCTGTACCCACTGCTTATAATATTGTTTTAAATTACTGCTTATTGGTGTGTCTTACTCACAAGACAGTGACTTCCCTAGTCCCTGGTAATGGTGGCTGTGGACATTTCCACAGGCCTCATGCCTCTGTCTTAAGTTTTCCCTTATTTCTTATCCTTAATTTTTCCCCCTGTTGGTTTTTTAAAATTCTAGTATATCGTGGACACTCCCACGGTTTTGACATCCCCAGAGGCAGTTGATTCAGTGGGATGTACATAAAGCCTGTTGCTCCTAATTGTTCTCTTCCTAGAGAACTTAGCACCTCAAACATGGGTGGCCACAGGGTGAGCTGGAAAATGGGACTGAGTGATTCTAAAAGACTGGACCATGGTTTCCAAAGATGTGGACTTCTCTCTACACACACTAGGAGCACCATGAGAATAGAAATTGTATTAGTGTGTGTTTGTATATGTGTTATGTATGTGTATAATACTGTCTATATCCATCTATATCTATAAATATGTCTAAGTCCTAATACATTCTTATACCAGCTCCCAGGAGCTTATAAGGCTAGAAAGCATATGTGGAATAGGCAGTCAGAAATGTGTCCAAAGAGTGTTTCTTAATAATAATGAGCTTTGCTTATGTCACTTGCACAAGTTCAAGTTGTGCATGGGGTCTCCTTATATAGCCAGCACACTGTAAGTAAATTTTATAACTTCATAATGAAAGCCTGTCTTCATTCTTTCCATTAATTTTCTCTGAGCTCCTCTCAGGGCTTCTTTGCAGTTTTAATTTTCAAACAGGTTTCAGGGAGGCGACAAATTGTATTGCATCTAATGTCCACTGTCTGTGTCCTCAAAAATAAGGTGCCTTAAAAAGTAAACAACAATGATGTTTTCTTCAGTCCATGGAACCTGTCTCTCTAAGAACCCATTTTTTTATTTCAATAGGGGTCTTTCGTTTATTTTAATATAATTTATTTTATTATCATTAATCTACAATTACATGTACAATATTAAGGTTATTAAACTACCGCTTCATCAGGTTCCCCTGCCCCAACCCCAATACAATCACTGTCCATCAGTGTAGTGAGATGCTATAGAATCACTACTTGTCTTCTCTGAGTTGTACAGCCCTCCCCGTACCCCCCCAACATTACATCTGCTAATCGTAATGCCCCTTTTTCCCTCTTATACCTCCCTTCCCACCCATCGTCCCCAGTCCCTTTCCCTTTGGTAACTATTAGTCCGTTATTGGGTTCTGTGAGTCTCCTGCTGTTTTGTTCCTTCAGTATTTTTTCTTTGTTCTTATACTCCACATATGAGTGAAATCATTTCATACTTGTCTTTTTCGGCTTGGCTTATTTCACTGAGCATAATACCCTCTAGCTCCATCCATGTTGTTGCAAATGGTAGGATTTGTTTTCTTCTTATGGGTGAATAATATTCCATTGTGTATATGTACCACCTCTTCTTTATCCATTCATCTACTGATGGACACTTAGGTTGCTTCCATTTCTTGGCTATTGTAAATAGTGCTGCAATAAACATAGGGGTGCATCTGTCTTTTTCAAACTGGGCTGCTGCATTCTTAGGGTAAATTCCTAGGAGTGGGATTCCTGGGTCAAATGGTACTTCTATTTTGAGTTTTTTGAGGAACCTCCATACTGCTTTCCACAATGGTTGAACTAATTTGCAGTCCCACCAGCAGTGTAGGAGGGTTCCCTTTTCTCCACATCCTCGCCAACATTTGTTGTTGTTTGTGTTTTGGATGTTGGCCATCCTCACTGGTGTGAGGTGATATCTCATTGTGGTTTTAATCTGCATTTCTCTGATGATTAGCGATGTGGAGCATCTTTTCATGTGCCTGTTGGCCATCTGAATTTCGTCTTTAGAGAAGTGTCTATTCATGTCCTCTGCCCATTTCTTAATTGGATTATTTGCTTTTTGTTTGTTAAGGTGTGTGAGTTCTTTATATATTTTGGATGTCAACCCTTTATCAGATATGTCATTTATGAATATATTCTCCCATACTGTAGGATGTCTTTTTGTTCTACTGATGGTGTCCTTTGCTGTACAGAAGCTTTTCAGCTTGATATAGTCCCACTTGTTCATTTTTGCTTTTGTTTCCCTTGCCCGGGGAGATATGTTCATGAAGAAGTTGCTCATGTTTATGTCCAAGAGATTTTTGCCTATGTTTTTTTCTAAGAGTTTTATGGTTTCATGACTTACATTCAGGTCTTTGATCCACCTTGAGTTTACCTTTGTGTATGGGCTAGACAGTAGTCCAGTTTCATTCTCTTACATGTAGCTGTCCAGTTTTTCCAACACCAGCTGCTGAAGAGGCTGTCATCTCCCCATTGTATATCCAAGGCACTTTTATCAAATATTAATTGACTGTATATGTTTGGGTTAATGTTTGGATTTTCTATTCTGTTCCACTGGTCTGTGGGTCTGTTTTTGTGCCATTACCAAATTGTCTTGATTACTGTAGCTCTGTAGTAGAGCTTGAAGTCAGGGAGCATAATTCCCCCTGTTTTATTCCTCCTTCTCAGGATTGATTTGGCTATTCGGGGTCTTTTGTGGTTCTATATGAATTTTAGAATTATTTGTTTCAGTTCATTGCAGAGAGCTGTTGGTAGTTTGATAGAGATTGCATTGAATCTGTAGATTGCTTTAGGTAGTATAGCCATTTTGACAATATTTATTCTTCCTAGCCAAGAGCATGGGATGCATTTCCATTTGTTAGTGTCCTCTTTAATTTCTCTTAGGAGTGTCTTGTAGTTTTCAGAGTACAGGTCTTTCACTTCCTTCGTTAGGTTTATTCCTAGGTATTTTATTCTTTTTGATGCAATTGTGAATGGAATTGTTTTTCTGATTTCTCTTTCTGTTAGTTCATCATTAGTGTATAGGAAAGCAACAGATTTCTGTGTGTTAATTTTGTATCCTGCAACTTTGCTGAATTCAGATATTAGTTCTAGTAGTTTTGGAGTGGAGTCTTTAGGGTTTTTTATGTACAGTATCATGTCATCTGCAAATAGTGACAATTTGACTTCTTCTTTACCAATGTGGATGCCTTGTATGTCTTTGTTTTCTCTGATTGCTGTGGCTAGGACCTCCACTACTATTTTGAACAACAGTGGAGAGAGTGGGCATCGCTGTCTTGTTCCTGATCTTAGAAGAAAAGCTTTCAGCGTCTCGCCGTTAAGTATGATGTTAGCTGTGGGTTTGTCATATATAGCCTTTATGATGTTGAGGTACTTGCCATCTATACCCATTTTGTTGAGAGTTTTAATCATGAATGGATGCTGAATTTTGTCAAATGCTTTTTCAGCATCTATGGAGATGATCATGTGGTTTTTGTTCTTCTTTTTGTTGATGTGGTGGATGATGTTGATGGATTTTCGAATGTTGTACCATCCTTGCATCCCTGGGATGAATCCCACTTGATCATGGTGTATGATCCACTTGATGTATTTTTGAATTCGGTTTGCTAATATTTTGTTGAGTATTTTTGCATCTACGTTCATCAGGGATATTGGTGTATAATTTTCTTTTTTGGTGAGGTCTTTGCCCGGTTGTGGTATTAGAGTGATGCTAGCTTCATAGAATGAGTTTGGAAGTATTCCCTCCTCTTCTATTTTTTGGAAAACTTTAAGGAGAATCGGTGTTATTTCTTCTCTATATGTCTGGTAGAATTCAGAGGTGCATCTATCAGGCCCAGGGGTTTTGTTCTTGGGTAGTTTTTTGATTACCAATTCGATTTCGTCACTGGTGATTGGTCTGTGTAGTTTTTCTGTTTCTTGCTTGGTCAGTCTTGGAAGGTTGTATTTTTCTAAGAAGTTGTCCATTTCTTCTATGTTTTCCAGCTTGTTAGCATATAGATTCTCATAATATTCTCTTATGATTCTTTGTATTTCTGTGGGGTCCGTCGTGATTTTTCCTTTCTCATTTCTGATTCTGGTTATGTGTGTAGATTCTCTTTTTCTCTTAATGAGTCTGGCTAGGGGTTTATCTATTTTGTTTATTTTTTCAAAGAACCAGCTCTTGGTTTTATTGATTTTTTCTATTGTTTTATTCTTCTCAATTTTATTTATTTCTTCTCTAATCTTTATTATGTCCCTCCTTCTGGTGACTTTGGGCCTCATTTGTTCTTCTTTTTCCAATTTCAGTAATTGTGTCTTTAGACTATTCATTTGGGAATGTTCTTCTTTCTTTAAATAGTCCTGGATTGCAATATACTTTCCTCTTAGAACTGCCTTTCCTGCGTCCCACAAAAGTTGTGGCTTTGTGTTGTTGTTGTCATTAGTCTCCATATATTCTTTGATTTCTGTTTTGATTTGGTCGTTAACCCATTGATTAATTAGGAGAGTGTTGTTAAGTCTCCATGTTTTGTGAGCCTTTTTGATTTCTTCTAAAATTTATTTCTAGTTTTATACCTTGGTGATTCTGACAAGTTGGTTGGTAGGATTTCAATATTTTTGAGAGGTTCTTTTTGTGGCCTAGTATGTGGTCTATTCTGGAAAATGTTCCATGTGCACTTGAGAAGAATATGTATCCTGTTGCTCTTGGGTGTAGAGTTCTGTAGATGTCTGTTAGGTCCATCTGTTCTAGTGTGTTGTTCAGTGCCTCTGTGTCTTTACTTATTTTCTGTCTGGTTTGATCTGTCCTCTGGAGTGAGTGGTGTGTTGAAGTCTCCTAAGATGAATGCATTGCTGTCTATTTCCTCCTTTAATTCTGTTAGTATTTGTCTCACATATGCTGGCGCTCCTGTGTTGGGTGCATATATATTTATAATGGTTATATCTTCTTGTTGGACTGACCCCTTTATCATTATGTAATGTCCTTCTTTATCTTTTGCTACTTTCTTCGTTTTGAAGTCTATTTTGTCTGATACAAGTACTGCAACACCTGCTTTTTTCTCTTTGTTGTTTGCATGAAATATCTTTTTCCATCCCTTCACTTTTAGTCTGTGTATATCTTTGGATTTGAGGTGAGTTTCTTGTAGGCAGCATATAGATGGGTCTTGCTTTTTTATCCATTCTGTTACTCTGTGTCTTTTGATTGGTGCATTCAGTCCATTTACAATTAGGGTGATTATTAATAGATATGTACTTATTGCCATTGCTGGCTTTAGATTCGTGGTTACCAAGGGTTCACGGGTTGCTTCTTTACTATCTAACGATCTAACTTAAGTTTCTTGTTAAGTAATTGTAAACACTGTCTGACGTTTCTTTATTTCTCTCCCTTCTTATTCCTCCTCCTCCATTCTTTCTATACTAGGTGTTTTATACTTTGCCTTTAGTTAGTATTTGGATTGTCTGCTTTCTTTGCTATGATTTTATTTTCTCTGGTGACATCTTTTTAGCCTTAGGAGTGCTTCCATCTAGGGCAGTCCATTTAAGATATCCTGTAGTGGTGATTTATGAGAGGCAAACTCTCTCAACTTTCGTTTGTCTGGAAATTGTTTAATCCCTCCATCATATTTAAATGATAATGCTGGATACAATATTCTTGGTTCGAGGCCCTTCTGTTTCATTACGTTAAATATATCATGCCATTCTCTTCTGGCCTATAAAGTTTCTGTTGAGAAGTCTGATGATAGTCTGATGGGTTTTCCTTCGTAGGTGATCTTTTTTCTCTCTCTAGCTGCCTTTAATACCCTGTCTTTATCTTTGATCTTTGCCATCTTAATTATTATGTGTCTTGGTGTTGTCTTCCTTGGGTTCCTTGTGTTGGGAGATCTGTGAGCTTCGGTGGACTGCGAGACTACTTCCTTCCCCAGCGAGGGAAAGTTTTCAGCAATTATTCCTTCAAAGGCACTTTCTATCCCTTTTTCTCTCTCTTCTTCCTCTGGTACTCCTATAACGCGAATGTTGTTCCGTTTGGATTGGTCACACAGTTCTCTTAATATTCTTTCATTCCTAGAAATCCTTTTATCTCTCTCTGCCTCAGCTTCTCTGTATTCCTGTTCTCTGATTTCTATTCAATTAACAGTCTCTTGCATCTCTTCCAGTCTTCTGTTAAGCCCGTCAATCGCTTGGCTAATTTCTGCATTGTCTTTCCTCAGTTCTCTCACTTCCTCCCTCAGCTCTTGCACATTTCTCTGTAGGTCCATCAGCATGGTTATGACTTTTATTCTGAATTCTTTTTCAGGAAGACTGTGCATTTCCAACCCTTCAGGCTCCCTCTCTGGGGTTGTCTGGTTGATTTTGGTCTGAACCATATTCCTCTGTCTTTTCATGGCTATAGAATTGGTCACTGGTAGTTGCCACGTATGTCAGCTGGGCTCTTTAAGACTTTAAAAAGAGAAGAAAAAAAAGAAAGAAGAAAGGAAAAACAAAAAAAAACAAAAAACAAAACAACCCACCGGGACGTAGATTCTGTGGGAATGCTGTAGGTGGCGCTATTGCCCCACTATTCCGCAGCCGTGGCTGCACCGCTCCACAGGGCCCTTTATCGCTCTGGCAGGGGTGGGAACGAATAGGAGGCTGTTGATCTCAGTGAGAAGTGTAAGTATGGCTACTCTTCCCCAGTCACCAGCTAAGGCGTCTGAAACTCCCCAGGACTCCCAGCCTGCTGGGCTGAGTGTGCTGGGGCGATCCGGCTCCTCTATTGGGCTCCTGTCTCTTTAAGACCACTGAAAAAAGTGCGCGCTTTTTTTTTTCCTTCCCGAGGTCCAGCTACAAGCACCCTGGCATGTTCCCCGCTCAGATCCTGCCCCTTCATCTCTCCAATCTCTGCTGCACTGTGCAATGTGGGTCAGCGCTCCCTGCACAGATCACCAGGGCTGGCTACTTTGCGGGGTGTACCTCCACTCCCTCCCGGCTCTGAATCCTCTCCTCCCGCCAGTGGGCTGGGGTGGGGGAGTGCTCGGGTCCTGCCAGGTCGCGGCTCCGTATCTTACTTGCCTCTTGGTGTGCCAAGTCCTCTCAGGTATAGGTGCATGCTGTGCGCTTTCCTGTGTATTCTGTTCTCTCTTTTAGGAATAGATGTATTTTCTGTGTTTTTGTAGATAAATATAGTGTTGGGAGAAGATTTCTGCCACCCTGCTTACGCCGCCATCTTCCCAGAAGTCCTAATAGGTGTCTTTCTATACCCATAAACTTTTCTAAAATTATACAACTGCATGATTTTTTTGTTTCTTTTTTTCAGTCACACCTCACTTTGTTGTCTCGTAACGCAAATGTATTTCCTTACAGAGATGGTGTACTATAGCAACTGTATCTTGTCTTTCCAGCCCTCAAAGAGTCAAGAATTGAGTTCACTTCCCATCAGAATAGTGGGTGATATTCCAACACTAAGTTTCAATCAATGAGTTTGGTTATTTCTGTAACAGTCAGAATGATCACTGAGCTGAGCACATGGTGCCCCAAGCTTCCAAGCTGGGTACACGTGGCTGCAGGGAAGAGAGCAGCAGCCTTACCAAGGAAGGTCATGGGTTTGCTGGAGCCACAAGTACGCTGACTCGCCTGTGTGTTAACAGGGAAGGTCACAGTGGTGAGCAGTTCTACAGGAACAGACCAGCTTTGAAGGGGGGACCAAGTGTGGATTTCCAGAAACTCTGTGAGACATTGTGATACTCAGTAATAACTGGACAGCAGTTACTGGCATGTTTGTGGTGATACGTTTGGTATTGTTTTGAATCATTCATTTCCTCAAGAGCCTGCCAACGAGTCATAAGCTCCAAAAAGCTGAGAACACTGCATCCATAAATAAAGCCACTTGAAAAGAAGCCTAATATTTTCTTCTGTATAGCAGAGAACAACTAACCCTAAGTTAAGGTTATGCTAACAAAAATTTCAACATTTTGGTTGTCTAGGCTGCATAAAAAACCACCCAAAACTTGGTGACTTAAAACAATGACATTTTTTTCACTCGTAATGTGTGACGTGGGCAGACCTTGGTGGGGACAGCTTATCTTTTCCACTCAGATATACACTGGAACCTCTCAAAGGCTGGGGGCTGGAATCATCTGAAGACTCACTCACTCATGGTTTTGGTTCTTGGCGCTGGCTGTATGCTGGGACCTTAGCTGGAATGTCAGCCACAGCACCCATACAGAGCTTCTCTATTTAAACTAGGTTTCTTTAAGACCTGGGTATCAGTTCCAAGGGCAAATGTGTGTGGAGAGAGAGCCAGTTGGAAGCTGTGCCACCTTCTATGACCCAGCATTAAAAGTCATGAAATATCATGTCAACCACATTCTATTTGTCAAAGTAGTTATATAGGCTCACCCAATTTCCAGAGAAAGGGAAATGGGTTCCACTTCATGGTAGGGGGTTGTCCAAGTTCTGGAATAACACGTCAGACCAGAAATACTGCTGCTGCTATTTTAGGAAAATACAACACTGCAGTCTGCCTTGTGGTCATAATTCACATCCCTCCTGCATACAAAATACATTTAACTGACTTCCAGGAAGATGGCGGTGTGAGCAGGGTGGCAGAAATCTCCTCCCAACACTATATTTATCTACGAAAACACAGAAAATACATCTATTCCTAAAAGAGAGACGAGAATACACAGGAAAGCGCACAGCGTGCAGCTACACCCGAGAGCACTCGGCACCCCAAGAGGCGGGTAAGATACGGAGCCGCGACCCGGCGGGACCCGAGCCCTCCCCCACCCCAGCGCACCGGTGGGAGGAGAGGATTCAGAGCCGGGAGGGAGTGGAAGTACACCCCGCGAAGTAGCCAGCCCCGGTGATCTGCGTGGGGAGCGCTGACCCACATCGCGCAGTGCAGCGGAGATTGGAGAGACAGAAGGGGCAGGATCTGAGCAGGGAACACGCCAGGGTGCTTGCAGCCGGCTCCCGGGAAGGAAAAAAAAAAAGCGCGCGCTTTCTTCAGCGGTCTTAAAGAGACAGGAGCCCAGCAGAGGAGCCGGATCGCCCCAGCACACTCAGCCCAGCAGGCTGGGAGTCCTGGGGAGTTTCAGATGCCTCAGCTGTCGACTGAGGAAGCGTAGCCATACTTACACTTCCCACAGAGATCAACAGCCTCCAATTCGTTCCCACTCCTGCCTGAGCGATAAAGGGCCCTGCAGAGCAGCACAGCCACAGCTGTGGAATAGTGGGGCAATAGCGCCACCTACAGCATTCCCACAGAATCTACGTCCACTGGGCATCTTTTTTGTTTTGTTTTGTTTTGTTTTTTGTTTTGTTTTTGTTTTTTCTTTTCTTTCTTTTTTTCTTTTTTCTTTTTTCTCTTTTTTTTTCTTCTCTTTTTAAAGTCTTAAAGAGCCCAGCTGATATAAGTGGCAACTATCAGAAACCAATTATATAGCCATGAAAAGACAGAGGAATATGGTTCAGACCAAAATCAACCAGACAACCCCAGAGAGGGAGTCTGAAGGGATGGAAATGCACAGCCTTCCTGAAAAAGAATTCAGAATAAAAGTCATAACCATGCTGATGGACCTACAGAGAAATGTGGAAGAGCTGAGGGAGGAAGTGAGGGAAATGAGGAAAGACAATGCAGAAATCATACAAGCGATCAACGGGCTTAACAGCAGACTGGATGAGATGCAAGAGACTGTTAATGGAATAGAAAACAGAGAACAGGAGTACAGAGCAGCTGAGGCAGAGAGAGATAAAAGGATTTCTAGGAATGAAAGACTATTAAGAGAACTGTGTGACCAATCCAAACGGAACAACATTCGCATTATAGGAGTACCAGAGGAAGAAGAGAGAGAAAAAGAGATAGAAAGTGTCTTTGAAGAAATAATTGCTGAAAACTTTCCCTCGCTGGGGAAGGAAATAGTCTCGCAGTCCACCGAAGCTCACAGATCTCCCAACACAAGGGACCAAAGGAAGACAACACCAAGACACATAATAATTAAGATGGCAAAGATCAAAGATAAAGACAGGGTATTAAAGGCAGCTAGAGAGAGAAAAAAGATCACCTACAAAGGAAAACCCATCAGACTATCATCAGACTTCTCAACAGAAACCTTACAGGCCAGAAGAGAATGGCATGATATATTTAACGTAATGAAACAGAAGGGCTTCGAACCAAGAATATTGTATCCAGCACGATTATCCTTTAAATATGATGGAGGGATTAAACAATTTCCAGATAAACGAAAGTTGAGAGAGTTTGCCTCTCATAAACCACCACTACAGGATATCTTAAATGGACTGCTGTACATGGAGGCACACATAAGGCTAAAAAGATGTCACCAGAGGAAATAAAATCATAGCAAAGAAAACAGACCATCCAAATACTAACTAAAGGCAAAGAATAAAACACCTATTATAGAAAGAATGGAGGAGGAGGAATAAAAAGGGAGAGAAAGAAAGAAACATCAGACTGTGTTTACAATAACTTAACAAGAAACTTAAGTTAGATCGTTAGATAGTAAAGAAGCAACCCGTGAACCCTTGGTAACCACGAATCTAAAACCAGCAATGGCAATAAGTACATACCTATCAGTAATCACCCTAAATGTAAATGGACTGAATGCACCAATCAAAAGACACAGAGTAACAGAATGGATAAAAAAGCAAGACCCATCTATATGCTGCCTACAAGAAACTCACCTCAAATCCAAAGATATACACAGACTAAAAGTGAAGGGATGGAAAAAGATATTTCATGCAAACAACAAAGAGAAAAAAGCAGGTGTTGCAGTACTTGTATCAGACAAAATAGACTTCAAAACGAAGAAAGTAGCAAAAGATAAAGAAGGACATTAAATAATGATAAAGGGGTCAGTCCAACAAGAAGATATAACCATTATAAATATATATGCACCCAACACAGGAGCGCCAGCATGTGTGAGACAAATAGTAACAGAATTAAAGGAGGAAATAGACAGCAATGCATTCATCTTAGGAGACTTCAACACACCACTCACTCCAGAGGACAGATCAAACAGACAGAAAATAAGTAAAGACACAGAGGCACTGAACAACACACTAGAACAGATGGACCTAACAGACATCTACAGAACTCTACACCCAAAAGCAACAGGTTACACATTCTTCTCAAATGCACATGGAACATTTTCCAGAAAAGACCACATACTAGGCCACAAAAAGAATCTCAGTAATTTCAAAAATATTGAAATCCTACCAACCAACTTGTCAGAATCACCAAGGTATAAAACTAGAAATGAATTTTAGAAGAAATCAAAAAGGCTCACAAATACATGGAGACTTAACAACACTCTCCTGATTAATCAATGGGTTAACGACCAAATCAAAACAGAAATCAAAGAATATATGGAGACTAATGACAACAACAACACAAAGCCACAACTTTTGTGTGACTCAGCAAAGGCAGTTCTAAGAGAAAAGTATATTGCAATCCAGGCCTATTTAAAGAAAGAAGAACATTCCCAAATGAATAGTCTAAAGACACAATTACTGAAATTGGAAAAAGAAGAGCAAATGAGGCCCAAAGTCACCAGAAGGAGGGACATAATAAAGATTAGAGAAGAAATAAATAAAATTGAGAAGAATAAAACAATAGAAAAAATCAATAAAACCAAGAGCTGGTTCTTTGAAAAAATAAACAAAATAGATAAACCCCTAGCCAGACTCATTAAGAGAAAAAGAGAATCTACACACATAACCAGAATCAGAAATGAGAAAGGAAAAATCACGACGGACCCCACAGAAATACAAAGAATCATAAGAGAATATTATGAGAATCTATATGCTAACAAGCTGGAAAACATAGAAGAAATGGACAACTTCTTAGAAAAATACAACCTTCCAAGACTGACCAAGCAAGAAACAGAAAAACTACACAGACCAATCACCAGCGACGAAATCGAATTGGTAATCAAAAAACTACCCAAGAACAAAACCCCCGGGCCTGATGGATTCACCTCTGAATTCTACCAGACATATAGAGAAGAAATAACACCGATTCTCCTTAAAGTTTTCCAAAAAATAGAAGAGGAGGGAATACTTCCAAACTCATTCTATGAAGCCAGCATCACTCTAATACCAAAACCCGGCAAAGACCTCACCAAAAAAGAAAATTACAGACCAATATCCCTGATGATCATAGATGCAAAAATACTCAACAAAATATTAGCAAACCGAATTCAAAAATACATCAAGAGGATCATACACCATGATCAAGTAGGATTCATCCCAGGGATGCAAGGATGGTAGAACATTCGAAAATCCATCAACATCATCCACCACATCAACAAAAAGAAGAACAAAAACCACATGATCATCTTCATAGATGCTGAAAAAGCATTTGACAAAATTCAGCATCCATTCATGATTAAAACTCAACAAAATGGGTATAGAGGGCAAGTACCTCAACATCATAAAGGCTATATATGACAAACCCACAGCTAACATCATACTTAACGGCGAGACGCTGAAAGCTTTTCATCTAAGATCGGGAACAAGACAGGGATGCCCACTCTCTCCACTGTTATTCAACATTGTACTGGAGGTCCTAGCCACAGCAATCAGACAAAACAAAGACATACAAGGCATCCAGATTAGTAAAGAAGAAGTCAAATTGTCACTATTTGCAGATGACATGATACTGTACATAAAAAACCCTAAAGACTCCACTCCAAAACTACTAGAACTAATATCTGAATTCAGCAAAGTTGCAGGATACAAAATTAACACACAGAAATCTGTTGCTTTCCTATACACTAATGATGAACTAACAGAAAGAGAAATCAGATAAACAATTCCATCAAAAAGAATAAAATACTCAGGAATAAACCTAACGAAGGAATTTAAAGACCTGTACTCTGAAAACTACAAGACACTCCTAAGAGAAATTAAAGAGGACACTAACAAATGGAAATGCATCCCATGCTCTTGGCTAGGAAGAATAAATATTGTCAAAATAGCTATACTATCTAAAGCAATCTACAGATTCAATGCAATCCCTATCAAAATACCAACAGCTTTCTTCATTGAACTGGAACAAATAATCCTAAAATTCATATGGAACCACAAAAGATCCTGAATAGCCAAATCAATCCTGAGAAGGAGGAATTAAACAGGGGGAATTACACTCCCTGACTACAAGCTTTACTACAAAGCCACAGTAATCAAGACAATTTGGTATTGGCACAAAAACAGACCCACAGACCAGTGGAACAGAATAGAAAATCCAAACATTAACCCAAACATATACAGTCAATTAATATTTGATAAAAGTGCCTTGGATATACAATGGGGAGATGACAGCCTCTTCAGCAGCTGGTGTTGGAAAAACTGGACAGCTACATGTAAGAGAATGAAACTGGACTACTGTCTAGCCCCATACACAAAGGTAAACTCAAGGTGGATCAAAGACCTGAATGTAAGTCATGAAACCATAAAACTCTTAGAAAAAAACATAGGCAAAAATCTCTTGGACATAAACATGAGCAACTTCTTCATGAACATATCTCCCCGGGCAAGGGAAACAAAAGCAAAAATGAACAAGTGGGACTATATCAAGCTGAAAAGCTTCTGTACAGCAAAGGACACCATCAGTAGAACAAAAAGACATCCTACAGTATGGGAGAATATATTCATAAAAAACGTATCTGATAAAGGGTTGACATCCAAAATATATAAAGAACTCATGCACCTTAACAAACAGAAAGCAAATAATCCAATTAAGAAATGGGCAGAGGACATGAATAGACACTTCTCCAAAGAAGAAATTCAGATGGCCAACAGGCACATGAAAAGATGCTCCACATCGCTAATCATCAGAGAAATGCAGATTAAAACCACAATGAGATATCACCTCACACCAGTGAGAATGGCCAACATCCAAAACACAAAGAACAACAAATGTTGGCGAGAATGTGGAGAAAAGGGAATCCTCCTACACTGCTGGTGGGACTGCAAATTAGTTCAACCATTGTGGAAAGCAGTATGGAGGTTCCTCAAAAAACTCAAAATAGAAATACCATTTGACCCAGGAATTCCACTCCTAGGAATTTACCCTAAGAATGCAGCAGCCCAATTTGAAAAGGACAGATGCACCCCTATGTTTATTGCAGCACTATTTACAATAGCCAAGAAATGGAAGCAACCTAAGTGTCCATCAGTAGATGAATGGATAAAGAAGAGGTGGTACATATACACAATGGAATATTATTCAGCCATAAGAAGAAAACAAATCCTACCATTTGCAACAACATGGATGGAGCTAGAGGGTATTATGCTCAGTGAAATAAGCCAAGCCGAAAAAGACAAGTATGAAATGATTTCACTCATATGTGGAGTATAAGAACAAAGAAAAAATACTGAAGGAACAAAACAGCAGCAGACTCACAGAACCCAAGAACGGACTAATAGTTACTAAAGGGAAAGGGACTGGGGAAAATGGGCGGGAAGGGAGGGATAAGAGGGAAAAAGGGGCATTACGATTAGCAGATATAATGTTGGGGTGGCACGGGGAGGGCAGTACAACTCAGAGTAGACAAGTAGTGATTCTATAGAATCTCACTACACTGATGGACAGTGACTGTAATGGGGTTGTTTTGGGGGACCTTATGAAGGTGGTAGTTTAATAACCATAATATTGCACATGTAATTGTAGATTAATGATAATAAAATAAATTATATTAAAAAATACCTAAAAAAATACAAAATACATTTAAGTAAGTATTCTATTTTTCCTACTTTTTATGATGATTTTGATACTTGTTTTCTTTTTTTTTACATTAATTCGGTTATTTTCTTTTCCTTTTTACATTCCACTTTTTGCTTTATCATGTTGAAGTTGTTTTCAAAAGTTATACTCTATCGTTTTAGTTTAATATATAGTCTATGTATTTTAACATTTTCACATATATACTAACCTAACAGATTTTTTTTTTGTCCCAAGTAATGCAAAGATATTATCACCCTTTAACTCTGATTGTTCTCACCCAGCTTGATATATCTTAACTTTAGCTCCCATAACAAAATACCACAGACAGGGGGCTTAAACAACAGACATTTATTTCCCACAGTTCTGGAGGCTGGAAGTCCAGATCAAGATGCCAGCAGATTTGGTGTTTGGTGAGGATCCACTTCCTGGTTTGCAGGAAGGGCAAACTTCCTTCCTGTGTCCTCACTTGAAGCAGAGAGAGAGAGAAGGGGCTCTGGTCTCTTCTCATAAGGGCACTAATCACATCCTGAGACTCTCCCCTTATGACCTCATATTAATATAATTACTTCCCACAGGACTTAATTCCAAATACCTTTACATTAGGAATTATGGCTTCAACATGTGAATTTAGTAGGGGTCTGGGGGAACAAACATTCAGTCCATAGGAATATGCTATTATGTTATAGCATTTCAGATCTGACCTATTTTCTCACAAGAAATTAGGTTTTGTTATATTTTCGTTAAAAAGTTATAAAAAAAATACAGTTGGTTGTTGTTAAATTAACCCATATTTTTACCAAGATTTTTTTCTTATCACTTTTTTATTGGGATATAATTCACATAGTATAAAATTCACCATTTTAAAGTGGACAATTCAGTGATTTTTAGTATAACCACAATGTTGTACAACCATCATTACATCTTAAAACAGTTCATCATCATGCCTACACAAGATAGCAATTATTCTCCATTTCTCACCCCCTCCCAGATCCTGACAACTTCTGATTTACTTCCTGTATCTTGAAATTGCCTGCTCTGGACAGTTAGTCTAAATCATACAATATGTGGCCTTTTATGTCTGACTTCTTTCACTTAGCATAACATTTTCAAGTTCCCTCCATGTTATGTTATGTATTGGTGTTTCACTCCTTTTTATGGCTGAAAAATAATTCATTGTATGGATATGTGTCATTTGGTTTATTCCTATATTAGCCAGTGAACATTCCACTTGTTGCTCTCACCTTCTCAGCAGTATGAACAAAGCTGCTACAGATGACAAACAGTTTTCAACCATTTTGCATTTCCACCAGCAGTCTATGGAGGTTCCATTTTCTCTATATCCTGACCAACACTTGTTATTTTCTGTTTTGTGTTTTCTTTTTAATTATAGAAATCCTGGTGAGTGTGAAGTAGAATGTCATTTTAGTTTCAATTTGCATGTGGCCGATGATTAATGATGTTGAATATCTTTTCATGTGCCTGGCCATTTATATTTCTATCTTGAAGAAATGTCTGTTCAAATATTTTGCCCATTTTTAATTGAGTTGTCCTCTTATTATTCAGATATAACCCATTCTGTGGGTTGTCTTTTCGGTTTCTTGACAGTGTCCTTTGAATCACAGAAGTTGTTAATTTTGAATTTGTTTATTTTTTTATTTGGTTGCTTGTGTGTTTTTCATGTCATATTTAAGAAGCTCTCGTCTAATGCTAGGTATGAAGATTTGGACCATTGTTTTCTTCTAAGGCTGTTATATTTTTATCTTTTTCATTTAAATTTTTCATCCTTTTAAAATTGTTTATGGTGTGAGGTAGGGGATTTGAAATCCTTCTTTTATATGTAGCTCTCCAGTTGTCTCAGCACCATTTGTTAAAGAGCTATTCTTTCCTCATCGGATGGTCTTGGTACCCTTGTCAAAATAAATCTACTATAGATGTCTGGGTTTATTTCTAGGCTGTTCAATTGATCTATATGTCTGTCCTGTACCAGCACCACATTGTTTTGGTGACTGTTGCTTTGTAGTCAGTTTTAAAACCAGGAAGTGTTCTGATCTCATATATGAATTACATGATCAACTTGTCATTTTTTTAAGTAAGGAAGTTGAAATTCTGACACGTATTGCATTGAATTTGTAGATCAACTTCCAGAATATTACTGTGTTAACAATATTAAGATTGGAAGCAATCCATGGACACAGGATATCTTTCAATTTGTAAATTTCTTTCAAAATATTTCTTAGCTTCACTGTTCAAGTCCTCTTCACTTTCTGTATCTTGGCTATTCCATCTGGGGTTCTTTTCCTTTTGTTTAAAGAATATCCTTTAGGATTTCCTTTTCTGAAGATTTATTAAGTTCAGTTTCTGCTTGTTTGAAAATGTCTGTTTTTTCTCTAATTGAATGACATTTTTGCATGTTATTCAATTCTAAGCTAACAGTTACTTTCTCTCAGCATAATGAAGATAGTATTTCATAATATTTTCCTTCCATTGCTGCTGCTGTAAATTGTCATTCTTTCTATGTGAACTTGAGTCATTACTCTTTTCTATATAATCTAGAATCTTTTTACATTAAAAAATATCTTTTTGGGATACTGTTTCGAGTTGCAATGAATCTATAGCTCAGCCTGTAGAATAATAGCATGTTTACAATATTAAGTATTTCTTTCAACGAAATGAAAGAGATATTGGTCTGTAATATCTTTCACTAAAGTTTTATAATTATCTACATATTGTCCTTGCTCATCCTTTTAGATTTATCCTCAGGTTTTTATATTTTTGATGCCATTTTAATTGCTATCTGTTTTTAATCTCTATTTTTAAATTACACTTCTGATTTTTTTTGTTGATGTATAGAAGTACATTGAATTTTATATAGAAGTAAATTGACTTTTTTATACTCCTGTCATATTCAGAATTGCCATACTCTTTTATTATTTCTAATTATCTGTAACTCCTCAGGAGAGTTTCTATATATAACCCACATAATCTTAAAATAATAACAATAATTTTATTTCCTTCACTAGAGACTATATGCATTCAGTTTTGTCATTTTTCTTATTGTGCTTGTTAGGAATTTCAGTGCAATGTTTACTAGAACTGACAAAAATTAGACATTTTTGTCTTATGTCTGAGTTTAAGAACTGCTCTTAACATTTCTTCTATAAGTTGATATTTTTGTAGCACTTATTTAATTTCCATTTTGTGTTTGATGAGAAGTTGTGTCATAGAAAAGGTAAACAAATTCTCTTATTTCTCTCATCCAACATTGGTGTTTGGTATAAGATCTGGAATGCTGAAGCAGTGTCTTCTTTAAACTCACCATATTTAGCTTCATGACATGTAATCTCATCAAACTTTCTTGTCTGTAGAAAGTGAAACCATATTTCTTTCCTGATTTATATTAATTATTTTGGACCTCGGCTGAACTTAATGATTGTTAAAATTATTAGGGAACCTACAATGTAAATATTTCAAGAAAATCATCAGCAACAAAGTGATATGTATCTTCCCTTCAGAGAATTAAAAGGGTATCCTTGTTTATTAGGATATTTTTGGAAATGTTCTAGCTTTACTATCACTTTAGCAAGATCTCAAGTAAAGATTGTGTATTTATTTTAAAGAATAATTTAAAAATATAGTTCAATCTGAATTAACATTATTCCTAGAAAAAAAAATAACCCCAAACTGTTTAAATGAGAATTAGTTTTATGATAAATAGGGACTTGGGAACATGTAATCAGCATTTGAATATTTTCCTCATTCAAACCTTACTTAAGCATAAAATACCATAACACAACTAAGAGGCTTAATTTATTATAGTAGCAAAAGTTGATAAATTTTAAATTAATCCTTTTCTACCTTCAAGTACAAAGCAGATTACATGTTTTTTTTCATCAGATATAAAATAGGTCTCCAGTAACTCATTTATCATAGGCATGCAAGCAGACTATAATAAAATATGCTAAAACGTTAAGATAATTCTTTATGAAAAAAAAATAATTCTTTATGGACTCCCACATTCACTATATTTCAGAGTCTTAGATGGCAACCCAGTTTGCTGATGGCCTACTTTCATTGATTAAAGCCCATTTAGAAAACTATGGAGAACTTTAGTTAATACCTACCTTGAACATACTTGGATATATTACT
The DNA here is from genome assembly GCA_032199065.1 of Smutsia gigantea. Lineage (NCBI taxonomy): Eukaryota > Metazoa > Chordata > Mammalia > Pholidota > Manidae > Smutsia > Smutsia gigantea. Next base: position 342,649 of record JAVSCE010000180.1, read on the forward strand.
CTAATTTCTGAACTAATTTCCTATGCTTGAGTGTTGTAATTGCTACTTTTGCCCAGCTACAGTGCCAGTTGCATCTCTATAGCACAGAGTAAGTTCTACACTTTTCAAATGAGGCATTAGATTTACCTACAGCTAAAGAACTAAGAGAATGAAGTCACATTCTCAGCCACTGAGAGCTTCCCTAAGACACAGTATGGAGGGTGACTGGTGCCTAGGTCAAGTCTGTTCTAAGGAAGAAAGTTCGTGTATCTGGAGTTCCATTTTTTCATATCCTTTTAGAACATTTGGAACTAGTAGAAAAAGGCATTTATTCTTGCAACCTATTTAGGTAGGTGAGACTTGTTACTCAATGGCAATTTCAACCTGGCCCGTGCCAAAAATCCTCATTTTTTTTAACTTCGGTATCATTAATATACAATCACGTAAGCAACATTGTGGTTACTAGATTCCCCCCATTATCAAGTCCCCACCACATACCCCACTACAGTCACTGTCCATCAGTGTAGTAAGATGCTATAGAGTCTTACTCATCTTCTCTGTGCTATACTGCCTTCCCCGTGCCCCACCCCTGACGTTATGTGTGCTAAATGTAATGCCCCTTATTCCCCTTCTCCCTCCCTTCCCAACCACCCTCCCCAGTCGCTTTCCTCTTGGAAACTGTTAGTCCATTCTTGGGTTCTGTGAGTCTGCTGCTGTTTTGTTCCTTCAGTTTTTGCTTTGTTCTTATGCTCCACAGAAGAGTGAAATCATTTGGTACTTGTCTTTCTCCACCTGGCTTATTTCACTGAGCATAATACCCTCTAGCTCCATCCATCCATGTTGTTGTAAATGGTAGGATTTGTTTTCTTCTTATGGCTGAATAATATTCCATTCTGTATATGTACCACATCTTCTTTATCCATTCATCTACTGATGAACACTTAGGTTGCTTCCGTTTCATGGCTATTGTAAAAAGTGCTGTGATAAACATAGGGGTGCATATGTTTTTTTGAATCTGAGAACTTGTATTCTTTGGGTAAATTCCTAGGAGTGGAATTCCTGGGTCAAATGGAATTTCTATTTTGAGTTTTTTGAGGAACCTCCCTACTGCTTTCCACAATGGTTGAACTATTTCACATACCCACCAGCAGTGTAGGAAGGTTTCTCTTTTTCCGCATCCTTGCCAGAATTTGTTGTTCCTAGTCTTTTCTATGTGGGCCATCCTAACTGGTGTGGTGATATCTCATTGTGATTTTAATTTACATTTCCCTGATAAATAGTGATGTGGAGCATCTTTTCATGTACCTGTTGGCCATCTGAATTTCTTCTTTGGAGAAGTGTCTGTTCATATCCTCCATCCATTTTTTAATAGGGTTATTTGCTTTTTGGGTGTTGAGGCATGTGAGTTCTTTATATTTTTTAGATATTAACCCCTTGTCGGATGTCATTTACAAATATATTCTGCCACACTGTAGGATGCCTTTTTGTTCTCCTTATGGTGTCCTTTGTTGTACAGAAGCTTTTCAGCATGATGTAGTCCCATTTGTTCATTTTTTATTTTGTTTCCCTTGCCTGAGGAGATACTTTCAGGAAAAAGTTGCTCATGTTTATACACAAGAGATTTTTGCCTATGTTTTCTTCTAAGAGTTTTGTTTCATGACTTACATTCAGGTCTTTGATCCATTTTGAATTTACTTTTCTATATGAAGTTAGACAATAATCCAGTTTCATTCTCTTGCATGTAGCTGTCCAGTTTTGCCAACACTGGCTCTTGAAGAGGCTGTCATTTCCCCATTGTATATACATGGCTCCTTATCATATATTAATTGACCGTATATGTGAGAGTTCATATCAGGGATCTGTAGTCTGTTCCATTGGTCTATGGGTCTGTTCTTGTGCCAGTACCAAATTGTCTTGATTACTGTGGCTTTGTAGTAGAGCTTGAAGTCACATAGCATAATACCCCCAGCTTTATTCTTCCTTCTCAGGATTGCTTTGGCTATTCAGGATCTTTTGTGGTTCCATATGAATTTTAGAACTATTTGCTCTAGTTCATTGAAGAATGCTGTTGGTATTTTGAAAGGGATTGCATTGAATTTGTAGATTGCTTTAGGCAGGTTGGCCATTTTGACAATAGTAATTCTTCCTGTCCATTAGCATGGGATGTGTTTCCATTTATTGGTATCTTCTTTAATTTCTCTCATGAGTGTCCTGCAGTTTTCAGAGTTTAGGTCTTTCACTTCCTTGGTTAGGTTTATTCCAAGGTATTTTATTCTTTTTGATGCAATTGCAAATGGAATTGTTTTCCTTATTTTTCTTTCTGCCAGTTCATCATTAGTGTATAGGAATGCAACAGATTTCTGTGTATTAATTTTCTATCCTGCAACTTACCTGAATTCAGGTATTAGATCTAGTAGTTTTGGAGTGGATTCTTTAGTATTTTTTATATACAATATCATGTCATCTGCAAACAAGGACACTTTAACCTCTTCCTTGCCAATCTGGATGCCTTGTATGTCTTTGTGTTTTCTAATTGCTGTGGCTAGGACCTCCAGAACTATGTTGAATAAAAGTGGGGTGAGTGGGCAACCTTGTCTTGTTCCCAATCTTAAAAGAAAAGTTTTTGGCTTCTCGCTGTTAAGTATAATGTTGGCTGTGTGTTTGTCATATATAGCCTTTATTATGTTGAGGTACTTGCCCTCTATACCCATTTTGTTGAGAGTTTTTATCATGAATGGAGGTTGAATTTTGTTAAATGCTTTTTCAGCATCTATGGAGATGATCATGTGGTTTTTTTCCCTTCGTGTTGATGTAGTGGATGACGTTGAAGAATTTTCGAGTGTTGTACCATTCTTGCATCCCTGGGATGAATCCCACTTTATCATGATGGATGATCTTTTTGATGTATTTTTGAATTTGGTTTGCTAATATTTTGTTGAGTGTTTTTGCATCTATGTTCATCAGAGAAATTGGTTCTGTAATTTTCTTTTTTTGTGGTGTCTTTCCCTGATTTTGGTATTAGACTGATGCTGGCCTCGTAGAATGAGTTTGGGAGTATTCCCTCCTTTTCTACTTTTTGGAAAACTTTAAGGAGGAGGGTATTAGGTCTTCAGTAAATGTTTGATAAAATTCAGCAGTGAAACCATCTTGTACAGGATTTTGCTCTTAGGTAGTTTTTTGATTACCAATTCATTTCCTTGCTAGTAATTGGTCTATTCCGATTTTTTGTTTCTTCCAGAGTCAGCCTTGGAAGATTATATTTTTCTAGAAAGTTGTCCATTTCTTCTAGGTTTTCTAGTTTGTTAGCATATAATTTTTCATAGTATTCTTTCATAATCCTGTCTATTTCTGTGGTGTCCATAGTGATTTTCCTTTTCATTTCTGATTCTTTTTATGTGTGTAGACTCTCTTTTTTTCTTGATAAGTCTGGCTAGGGGTTTATCTATTTTGTTTATTTTCTCAAAGAACCAGTGCCTGCTTTCACTGATTCTTTCTATTGTTTTATTCTCCTTGATTTTATTTATTTCTGCTCTAATCTTTATTATGTCCCTCCTATTGACTTGGGGCCTCATTTGTTCTTCCTTTTCTAGTTTCATTAATGTGAGTTTAGACTGTTCATTTGGGATTGTTCTTCTTTCCTGAGGTAGGCCTGTATTGCAATACCCCTCCCTCTTAGCACCGCCTTCGCTGTGTCCCACAGATTTTGCAGTGTTGAATTATTGTTACCATTTTTCTCCATATATTGCTTGATCTCTGTATTTGGTAATTGATCCACTGATTATTTAGGAGCATGTTATTAAGCCTCCACGTGTTTGTGGACTTTTTCATTTTCTTTGAGTAATTTATTTCTAGTTTCATACCTTTGTGATCTGAGAAGCTAGTTGGTACAGTTTCAATCTTTTTGAATTTACTGATGCTCTTTTTGTGGCCTAGTATATGATCTATTCTTGAAAATGTTCCATGTGCACTTGAGAAGCATGTGTATCCTGTTGCTTTTGGATGGAGTGTTCTGTAGATGTCCATTAGGCCCATCTATTCTAATGTGTTGTTCAGTGCCTCTGCCTCCATATGTATTTTCTGTCTTGTTGATCTATCCTTTGGAGTGAGTGGTGTGTTGAAGTCTCCTAAAATAAATGTATTGCATTCTATTTCCCCCTTTAATTCTGATAGTATTTGTTTCACATATGTAGGTGATCCTGTGTTTGGTGCATAGATATTTATAATAGTTACATCCTCTTGTTGGACTGACCCCTTTATCATTATTTAATGTCCTTCTTTGTCTCTTGTTACTTTCTTTGTTTGGAAGTCTATTTTGTCTGATAGAAATACTGCAACTCCTGCTTTTTTCTCCATATTAGTTGCATGAAATATTTTTTTCCATCCCTTTACTTTCATTCTGTGTATATCTTTCGATTTGGAGTCTCTTGTAGGCAGCATATAGACAGATCTTATTTTTTTATCCATTCAGTGACTCTATGTCCTTTTGATTGGTGCATTGAGACCATTTACATTTAGGGTGATTTTGATAGGTATGTACTTATTGCCATTGCAGGATTTAGATTCGTGATTACCAAAGGTTCAAGGATATTCCCTTACTATCTAACAGTCTAATTTAACTCACTTAGTATGGTGTTACAAACACAACCTAAAGGTTCATTTTTTTCCCTACTTTTTCTTCTTCCTCCATTCTTTATATATTAGGTATCATATTTTTTACTCTTTGTTTATCCCTTGATTGACTTTGGGGGTACTTGATTTCATTTTGCATCTGCTTAATAATTAATTCTTTTACTTTGCTGTGGTTTTATTTCCCATGACAGCCCTTTAGCCTTAGACATACTTCCATCTAAAGCAGTCCCTCCAAAATGTACTGTAGAGATGGTTTGTTGGATTTAAATTCTCTCATCTTTTCCTCATCTGAAAATTGTTTAATCTCTCCTGCAAATTTTTTTTTTGTAGAAACTATTCTTTTCTTTATTACTTCTTTTTTTAAATTTATTTTGATATCATTAATCTACAATTAAATGAGTAATATTATGGTGATTACAATACCCCCTTCATCAGGTTCCCCCACCCCAACCCCATTGCAGTCACTGTCCATCAGCGTAGTGAGGTGCCATAGAGTCACTACTTGTCCTCTCTGGGTTGTACAGCCCTCCCCGTGCCCCCCGAACATTACATCTGCTAATCGTATTGTCCCTTCTTTCCCCTTACCCCTCCCTTCCCACCCATCCTACCCAGTCCCTTTCCCTTTGGTAACTATTAGTCGGTTCTTGGGTTCTGTGAGTCTCCTGCTGTTTTGTTCTTTCAGTTTTTTTTTTCCTTAGTTCTTATACTCCACATATGAGTGAAATCATTTGGTACTTGTCTTTTTCAGCTTGGCTTATTTCACTGAGCATAATACCCTCTAGCTCCATCCATGTTGTTGCAAATGGTAGGATTTGTTTTCTTCTTATGGCTGAATAATATTCCACTGTGTATATGTACCACCTCTTCTTTATCCACTCATCTACTGATGGACACATAGGTTGCTTCCATTCCTTGGCTATTGTAAATAGTGCTGCGATAAACATAGGGGTGCATCTGCCTTTTTCAAACTGGGCTGCTGCATTCTTAGGGTAAATTCCTAGGAGTGGAATTCCTGGGTCAAATGGTATTTCTATTTTGAGTTTTTTGAGGAACCTCCATACTGCTTTCCACAATGGTTGAACTAATTTGCAGTCCCACCAGCAGTGTAGGAGGGTTCCCTTTTCTCCACATCCTTGCCAACATTTGTTGTTGTTTGTGTTTTGGATGTTGGCCATCCTCACTGGTGTGAGGTGATATCTCATTGTGGTTTTAATCTGCATTTCTCTGATGATTAGCGATGTGGAGCATCTTTGCATGTGCCTGTTTGCCACCTGAATTTATTCTTTGGAGAAGTGTCTATTCATGTCCTATGCCCATTTCTTAATTGGATTATTTGCTTTCTGTTTGTTAAGGTGCATGAGTTCTTTATATATTATATGCCAATACAAAATTGTCTTGATTACTGTGGCTTTGTAGTAGAGCTTGAAGTCAGGGAGCGATATTCCCCCTGTTTTATTCCTCCTTCTCAGGATTACTTTAGCTATTTGGGGTCTTTTGTGATTCCATATGAATTTTAGAATTATTTGTTCCAGTTCATTGAAGAAAGCTGTTGGTAGTTTGATAGGGATTGTGTTGAATCTGTAGATTGCTTTAGGCAGTATAGCCATTTTGACAATATTAATTCTTCCTAGCCAAGAGCATGGGATGAATTTCCATTTGTTAGTGTCCTCTTTAATTTCTCTTAGGCGTGTCTTGTAGTCTTTAGGGTATAGGTCTTTCACTTTCTTCGTTAGGTTTATACCTAGGTATTTTATTCTTTTTGATGCAATTGTGAATGGAATTGTTTTTCTGATTTCTCTTTCTGTTAATTTATCGTTAGTGTATAGGAAAGCAACAGATTTCTGTGTGTTAATTTTGTATCCTGCAACTTTGCTGAATTCAGATATTAGTTCTAGTAGTTTTGGAGTGGATTCTTTAGGGTTTTTTATGTACAATATCATGTCTTCTGCAAATAGTGACAATTTGACTTCTTCTTTACCAATCTGGATGCCTTGTATGTCTTTGTTTTGTCTGATTGCCATGGCTAGGACCTCCAGTACTATGTTGAGTAACAGTGGAGAGAGTGGGCATCCCTATCTTGTTCCCGAGTTTAGATGAAAAGCTTTCAGCTTCTCGCCATTAAGTATGAAGTTAGCTGTGGGTTTGTCATATATGGCCTTTATGATGTTGAGGTACTTGCCATCTATACCCATTTTGTTGAGAGTTTTAATCAGGAATGGATGCTGAATTTTGTCAAATGCTTTTTCAGCATCTGTGGAGATGACTATGTGGTTTTTGTTCTTCTTTTTATTGATGTGGTGGATGATGTTGATGGATTTTCGAATGTTGTACCATCCTTGCATCCCTAGGATGAATCCCACTTGATCGAGGTGTATGATCCTCTTGATATATTTTTGAATTCGATTTGCTAATATTTTGTTGAGTATTTTTACATCTACATTCATCAGGGATATTGGTCCGTAATTTTCTTTTTTGGTGAGGTCTTTGCCCGGTTTTGGTATTAGAGTGATGCTGGCTTCATAGAATGAGTTTGGAAGTATTCTCTCCTCTTCTATTTCTTCGAAACCTTTTAGGAGAATGGGTGTTATTTCCTCTCTATATGTCTGGTAGAATTCAGAGGTAAATCCATCTGGTCCGGGGGGGGGTTTCTTGGGTAGTTTTTTGATTATCAATTCAATTTTGTTGCGGGTGATTTGTCTGTTTAGTTTTTCTGTTTCTTGCTTGGTCAGTCTTGGAAGGTTGTATTTTTCTGAAAAGTTGTCCATTTCTTCTAGATTTTCCAGCTTGTTAGCATATAGATTCTCATAATATTCTCTTATAATTCTTTGTATTTCTGTGGGATCCGTCGTGATTTTTCCTTTCTCATTTCTGATTCTGTTTATATGTGTAGATTCTCTTTTTCTCTTTATGAGTCTGGCTAGGGGTTTATCTATTTTATTTTTTCAAAGAACCAGCTCTTCATTTCATTGATTTTTTCTATTGTTTTGTTCTTCTCAATTTTATTTATTTCTTCTCTGATCTTTATTATGTCCCTCCTTCTGGTGACTTTGGGTCTCATTTGTTGTTCTTTTTCCAATTTCAGTAATTGTGTCTTTAGGCTATTCATTTGGGAATGCTCTTCTTTCTTTAGATAGGCCTGGATTGCAATATACTTTCCTCTTAGAACTGCCTTTGCTGTGTCCCACAGAAGCTGTGGCTTTGTGTTGTTGCTGTCATTTGTCTCCATATACTCTTTGATTTCTGTTTTGACTTGGTCATTGACCCATTGATTAATTAGGAGAATGTTGTTAAGTCTCCATGTATTTGTGAGCCTTTTTGTTTTCTTTCTAAAGTTTAGTTCTAGTTTAATACCTTTATGATCCGAGAAGTTGGTTGGTAGAATTTCAGTATTTTCGATTTTACAGAGGTTCTTTTTGTGGCCTAGTATGTGGTCTATTCTGGAAAATGTTCCATGTGCACTTGAGAAGAATGTGTATCCTGTTGCTTTTGGGTGTAGAGTTCTGTAGATGTCTGTTAGGTCCATCTGTTCTAGTGTGTTGTTCAGTGCCTCTGTGTCTTTACTTATTTTCTGTCTGGTTGATCTGTCCCTTGGAGTGAGTGGTGTGTTGAAGTCACCTAAGATGAATGCATTGCTGTCTATTTCCTCCTTTAATTCTGTTAGTATTTGTTTCACAAATGCCGGCGCCCCTGTGTTGGGTGCATATATATTTAAAATGGTTATATCTTCTTGTTGGATTGACCCCTTTATCATTATGTAATGTCCTTCTTTATCTCTTGCTACTTTCTTCGTTTTGAAGTCTATTTTGTCTGATACAAGTACTGCAACACCTGCTTTTTTCTCCTTGTTATTTGCATGAAATATCTTTTTCCATCCCTTCACTTTTAATCTGGGGATATCCTTGCGTTTGAGGTGAGTTTCTTGTAGGCAGCATATAGATGGGTCTTGCTTTTTTATCCATTCTGTTACTCTGTGTCTTTTGATTGGTGCATTCAATCCATTTACGTTTAGGGTGATTATTGAAAGATATGTACTTATTGCCATTGCTGGCTTTAGATTCGTGGTTACCAAAGGTTCAAGGGTTGCTTCTTTACTATCTAACAATCTAACTTAACTTTCTTGTTAAGTTATTGTAAACACAGTCTGATGTTTCTTTATTTCTCTCCCTTCTTATTCTTCCTCCTCCATTCTTTATATACTAGGTGTTTTATTCTTTGCCTTTAGTTAGTTTTGGATGGTCTGCTTTCTTTGCTATGATTTTATTTTCTCTGGTGACAGCTTTTTATCCTTAGGAGTGCTTCCCTCTAGAGCAGTTCCTTTAAGATGTCCTGTAGATGTGGTTTATGGGAGGCAAATTCTCTCAGCTTTTGCTTGTCTGAAAATTGTTTAATCCCGCCGTCATATTTAAATGATAATCGTGCTGGATACAGTATTCTTGGTTCGAGGCCCTTCTGTTTCATTGCATTAAATATATCATGCCATTCTCTTCTAGCCTGTAAGGTTTCTGTTGAGAAGTCTGATGTTAGTCTGATGGGTTTTCCTTTGAAGGTGATCTTTTTTCTTTCTCTAGCTGCCTTTAATACTCTGTCCTTATCTTTGATCTTTGCCATTTTAATTATTATGTGTCTTGGTGTTGTCTTCCTGGGGTCCCTTGTGTTAGGAGATCTGTGGGCTTCCATGGACTGCGAGACTATTTCCTTCCCCAGCATGGGGAAGTTTTCAGTAATTATTTCTTCAAAGACACTTTCTATCCCTTTTTCTCTCTCTTCTTCCTCTGGTACTCCTATAATGCGAATATTGTTCCTTTTGGATTGGTCACATAGTTCTCTTAATATTCTTTCATTCCTAGAGATCCTTTTATCTCTCTCTGCCTCAGCTGCTCTGTGTTCCTGTTCTCTGATTTCTATTGCATTAACAGTGTCTTGCATCTCGTCCAGTCTGCTGCTTAGCCCGTCAATGGCTTGTCTCCTTTCTGCATTATGTTTCCTGACTTCCCTCCCTTCCTCCCTTAGCTCTTGCATATTTCTCTGTAGATCCATCAGCATGGTTATGACTTTTATTCTGAATTCTTTTTCAGGAAGATGCTGCACTTCCATCTCTTCAGATTCCTTCTCAGAGGGGTTCTGAATCTTGGTGAGTTTTGTTTGTATCATTTTCTTCTGTCTTGTCATGTTGGCAGGAGTGGTCTCTGGTAGGTGCCACGTGTGTCAGCTGGTCTCTGGAGTGGATTCTCTACGCATGCTGTAGGTGTCGCTGTTGCTCCACTAATTCGCAGCCACAGCCGCGCAGTTTTTGTAGTTAGGAATGAATGGGACGCTATTGTTTTCTGTATAAAGTTCCAGCATGGTTGCTCCTTTCTTTCTGTCACTAGCGAAGGGGACCAAAGTTCACCAGGACTTCCAGCCTGCAGGGCTGAGCCCGACGGGGCGCTGGTGTTCCCTCACTGGGCCCCCCCGCCTTTCCAAGACCACTACAAATGGCGCGTGCTTTTCTCTTGTCCCTGGGCGCTGGCTGCACTAGTGAAGGGGACCGAAGTTCCCCAGGACTTCCAGCCTGCAGGGTGAGCCCGCCAGGGCGCTGGTGTTCCCTCGCTGGGCCCCTCGCCTCTCTGAGACCAGTACAGATGGCGCGCACTTTTCTCTTGTCCCTGGGTGCTGGCTGCACGGTCCTGGCACCTTCCCAGCTCAAAACCTGCACCTTCTGCCTCTCCAATATCTGATGCACCACACAATGTGTGTCAGTGCTGCCGGTGCTCTGGCGCAGACCACCGGGGCTCGTTATTTTGCGGACCTGCTCTTCCACTCCCTCCCGGCTCCGAATCCTCTCCTCCTGCTGGCACCCTGGGTTGGGTGAGTGTTCGGGTGCCGCCGGGTTGCGGCTCTGTATCTTACCCGCCTCGCGGGGTGCTGAGTCCTCCCAGGTGTGGCTGCACGCTGTGCACTTTCCTGTGTGCTCCGATTTCTCTTTTAGGAATAGTTGTATTTGCTGTGTTTTCATAGATTTTATAGTTTTGGGAGGAGATTTCTGCCGCCCTGCTCATACCGCCATCTTCCCGGACGTTCCTCTCCTGCAAATTTGAATGATAACCTTGCCAGGTAGAATATTCTCGGTTCGAGTTCCTTCTTTTCATTGTCTTAAATATATCATGCCGCTCCATTCTGGCTTATAAGGTTTCTGTTGAGAAGTCTGATAATAGCCTGATGGGTTTTCCTTTGTATGTGATCTTTTTTCTCTCTCTGGCTGCTTTTAAATGTCGGTCCTTATCCTTGATCTTTGCCATTTTAATTATTATATGTCTTGGTGTTGTCTTCCTTGAGTCCCTTGTGTTAGGATATCTGTGCACTTCCATGGCCTGGGAGATTATCTCCTTCCCCAGATTGGGTAATTTTCAGCAATTACCTCCTCAAAGACACTTTCTCTCCCTTTTTCTCTCTCTACCTCTGGTACCCCTGTAATATGAATATTGTTCCGTTTGGATTGGTCACCAGTTGTCTCAGTATTCTTTCATTCTTAGAGATCCTTTTTTTCTCTCTGTGCCTCAGCTTCTTTGTATTCCTCTTCTCTAATTTCTATTCCATTTACCTGTCTTCTACTACACCTAGTCTGCTTTTAAATACCTCCATTGTGTGTTTCATTTCAGATACGGAATTTCTTAATGATTGAATCTCTCCCCTAAATTCATCCTTGAGTTCTTGAATATTTTTCTGTACCTCCATGAGCATGTTTATGATTTTTATTTTGAGCTCTCTTTCAGGAAGATTGGTGAGTTCAGTTTTATTTGGCCGTTTTTCTAGTGTTTGCAAGATTTTTGTTTGAACCAGTTTCCTTTGACATTTCACGTTTGAATGTGTCACTCTCTAGTGTCCGGAAGCTCTAGTCTCTGGAGCTTCTCAGCGCCTGTAGTGATGTCAGGGGTCACAGAGGACTGGCGCTGGTGCCTGAGCGGGAGGGAAGAGCTGTTTCCTGCTCCCCAGCTACTGTGCCTGTCTCCACTGTCAGAACCAGTGGGCCAGCACACAGATGTAAGCCTCTGTGCTTTGCGTCTCTAGCTGCTGTAGGCTGGGCCTCCCTCTGGCTGGTCTGATGACAGGACAGGGGCTGCCAGTTTTCAAGCTGCTGCCAGCAATCCAGGAGGAAGGCACAGCAGGCTGCATATCACAGTGGGGAGCCTTGGAGCTGAATAGCCAGCCAGGGGGTTGGAGCACCTGAAGCTCCTGAAAGCTCCCGACCTGCTGTGCAGAGCATGCCCAGACAACCTTGTCCACCTATTCCTTCTCACAACCAGCAAGTTCCATGCAAACCCTGCCCCTTCAGCAGCCCTCTTGCTGCTAGGAAGCCTCTCTGACTGCCCGCCTTTCCTTTGTCCCAGAGTAGCTGCACGTGGATCCCTGTGCTCTACAAACAGCTGGAATCTCAGTCTCTCCAGGTATTCTGCCTGTCTTAGGTTTCTAACCACACTAATCTCCAGAGCACCATGCAATGTAGGTTTGTGCTCCCATAGCAGATCTCCAGGCCTGGGTGTTCATCTATCCTAGACTTCCACCTCTCCCTCACTCGGTTTCTCTTCCTCCCACCAAGGAACTGGGGTGGGGGAAGGGCTTGCGTCCCGCTGGATCAAGGCTTTGGTACGTTACCCTGTTTCGTGAGGTCTTCTCTGTTCTCCAGGAGTATGCAGTCTCATGCAGCCTTCTTTCCTGTTGCTCTTTTAGGATTAGTTGAATTAACTATATTTTCTTAAAATATGTGGTTTTGGGAGGAGTTCTCTGTCTCACCTCTCACGCCACCATCTTGAATCTCCAAAAATCCTCATTTTACGTGACAAAGTGTGTTAAGCTTTGAGTGAAAGGACTCCCCTGTATCTATGGTGATGTTAATGGATGGGAGCACAGAAAGTTCAAATTGGATGTCTTATCATAAATACTCAATTAAGAGGGATGCATTCCAGAATTATTGCCTATCTCTCCTATGTTTTAGAAGACCCTGAATTATTGAATATAAATATGTGTTTCTGCCATCTTACAACATCTGTCCAGCACAAATCATTAATCATTTTTCCTACAGGCTTTGCTTTGAATGTAGTTGTTAGCCTGTCATCCTCCTCCTGGATCACCTGTTCCAGGAACCACAGTGAATGCTCTTTCTTTGCATATTTCTCATCTATTACAACTGATCTAAGTGCTCTTGGGTTACACTTCCTTGTCCAGCCTCAAGAAAGGACATCTCAAACATCTATATACTTGCTCTGTTTTGGCATGCCAAGCTGGCAACAGTAGCTGCTTCCCAGACTGGATCCTGTGTTCTAGAAAATATAATTTCAAAAACTTGCTGGTAGCAACATCATCTTGGCAGTGTGGATAGAAAGTTCTCCTTTATACTTATTTGAATGACATGTATGATTTAATAACCAAAGCTTCTTCTTCCCCATAAATTAACCTACTGTCGAAGTAGTTCTTACTTTTATACATGATATTTTTATAATCCTGATAATCCCTTTGTCAAAGTGCTGATGACCTGGGATGAGAGAGAAGTGTGCAAAGAAAGGGGGTTGAGGGAATATAAGTATACAGTGTGGTCCATGGCTAATACACAGAGAAATCTCTGAACAAATGCTTCCCATTACTGCTCTTTTTAGCATTGATGGATGATTCCAAGTAAAAGAAGAAAGGGCACTGCAGGTAAGAAAAGGATGTCTAATTTCACAACCAGGAAACTCGGGGCTGATACAAGACCAGAGGAAGACTTAATAACTACAACATCAGAAACTACCGTCAGAGAAGTAATGATTAACTGCAGGATTCACAAGCAGGAGAAGTGCCCCAAATTATGAACAAGGGTTTCCTGTTTTTTATGACCAGACTATTGATATTTTTAGATCGTGACCTTTCAAAATAATATCAGAAAGAAAGAGATACACAGAAAAAGCGTGCTTTGGAAGCATATTTTTTGGCACCTTGCTGGCATGAGTACTCGGGATGATTGTTTTGTTGGCAGTATAGGGATATTCAGAAATAAAGCAGTTGCGTTGATGCTAAGAAGCTGGGGCCCCCTGTAGCACAGCATGGCTTGCTTTCTTGGTATATCTGGCTAAATTCCCTCCCAGAAAGACTGAAGCAAGATACCCACTGCATTGTAGAAAAAACTGTATTTTCTCAACCTGCCGAACTTGAGTATGATTACCTGTAAATATTTGCTAATTTGCTAGCTAAAAATTGAAATGAACTATTCTTTGGTTTACATATTTTTGCAATTACAGGAAAAGCTTTTTATGTGTGTCCTTGGGCCACTGACATTTCTCCTCTTAGATTTTTCTTTACATCCTGCCAGTTGTCCTATAAGTACATTGTTGATTTTCCTTTAGTTTATTGATTTATTTTTAATTCACAAATGTCTTCATTCATTACAGTATTTTATTTTCAAATGTGATAAAATATTATCCTATGATTTATTATTTACTCTTTAATATGGCTAAGGACATCTTATGATAAAAGTCAAATTTTATCAAGTTTTCTTTATGGTTGCATTTCTTGGGTTCAGCCTTTGAAAATCCTGTAAATAAAAGATACTCTACTTCTCATAATGTACAAAATCACCACTATTTTCTACTTACCCTCTGATGCTTATTTTCTAAGAGGTATAGGACATGTCTAGTTACAAAAAAAGAGCAGTTTGACTAAACTATTTCTATGTCAAAACTGAGTAGGAATAAATGCTTTCCATAGTAGTGATAATGCAGTGTAATAAAAGAGAATGTTATCTTACTAAGCACAGAGCAGTATTCAGACTAGTGAATTTTAGAGCAGGCATGCCAGGAATGGACAGCTCAGTACAAAGATGGGTACATCTTGTGCTCGCTTACACTATTAGCCTTCCAGAACAATCTTTGACTTTGGTCCTGAAGGACTGGGTTTCCTGGAAAATCTTTCTAGATCAATAAGAATAGCTTTATATTTGAAAATTACACTCTCTTAATCCTACCAAAGATTCTGATACTTTCTCTATATCTGTTCCTAGACGGAAGAAAGAAAAATTAGAAAGGGAAAAAATCCTTTAAAATAAAGTGCCAGGAAAATAATAAATGCCATAAAATAAATGTTCGTTCAAACCAGTGTTGGATGACAAGAGCCATACTTATCCTTCTCTTCTCCCCACTAATGAAGCTTTGTTTTTCTTATAATTAAATAATACAAAATCACTGTGGGGATTATTAACCTGGAATATTGCAAGAATCAATGTTTATTAGAGACATTTGTTTTCTGTTATAATTTTTATTTCTGTATAATCATGTTAAAGTTATTTGTAATTATATTAATAATCCTTAAATCCATGTCTATTGATAAATTTTGCATATTTTACGTTAAGTTTATATAAATACAGAATTTTTAAAATATTCAATATCAAAATTATAAAGGATCAGGGGAAGATCCATGATTATGCATCTGTCATGTTATAGGAAAATTGTAGATAGATCCTGATAAATTTAGGAAATCAGTACAAGTGAATAAATATACATATTTTTTATGTATATTTTTAAGGGCAATGACTATTTGAAACTTAGAATATATAACTTTAAAAATCATGAAAATAAAACTCAGTCCAATGGAAAGCACTATGGGAGAAAAGCAATAAAAATAAAGTAGAATAAATGGAAAGTGTAGATGAAAAAGTAGAAATAACTCCTAAGTTATTAGTGAGACTATACATTAAAAAGTTGAACTCACCAGAGACTCTACAATTGGATTTTTAAAAATTAAACATTTTATATAGAAAGCACTCTGAACAAATTTCTCATGGATGCATAAGATGGGTACAAAATATTTATGAAATATTCATGATGGTTTGGAGTTGTAGGCAGTTTG
Source organism: Smutsia gigantea (assembly GCA_032199065.1). Classification (NCBI taxonomy): domain Eukaryota; kingdom Metazoa; phylum Chordata; class Mammalia; order Pholidota; family Manidae; genus Smutsia; species Smutsia gigantea. Next base: position 358,111 of record JAVSCE010000180.1, read on the forward strand.
GGGTTTATCCCTGAAATGTATAAATCAAATTACAGTGGGTGGACACCATGCTATTCACCATACAGACGTGTGAAGCCATGGGCTTGACATACCTTAGGCATCCTCAAAGTAGAGGGTGCGGTAACAATAGTAAGAAACAAACTGTGAGCACAATAGAATTTATTACATTAAACTTTTACATAAGCAAAATGATACATATATAGAAACAGAAAGATATAAATTAAACATATTTAAATTGTGCTCATAAATTTGACAACTTTAAAGAAATGGACTATTTTCTTAAAAGCACAAACTACGACAATTCAACAAAGATGAAATAGATAATCTGAATAGACCTTTAACTATGGAATGCATTTAATTTGTAATTTAAAAGCTGTCATAAAAGAAAACTCCAGGCCAAGATGGTTTCTCTGGAGGATTGCACCAAAAAATTAACAATAATTTTAAATAGTTATGGAATCACAGACAATATATGAAAACATAGCACTTCCCAGCTCATTTTCTGAGGCCAGTATTACCCTGATACCAAAACCAGACAAAGCACAAAGAAGAAAACTATTGACTAATGGCTCTCATTAATTAAAATGCAAAATCGTCAACAAAACACTCAATTCAGTAATGGATAAAAAGAAACAAATACTACTATCAAGTAGAAAGAATTAACCTGGGTAAATATTTGAAATTTAATTAGTGTAATCCACCGTACTAACAGACTGAAGAAGAAAAATTGTAAAATTATATCAGTTGATATAGAAAAGTTATTTCACAAAATGCACCATATTCCATAATGAAAGCTCTCAGCAAACTAGGAATAGAGAGACCTTCCTAAGTTTGATAAAGAACATCTTTTTTTTTAAGATTTTATACCATACTTAATGGTGTAAGACTTAACAGTGTTAGAATATTTCCCCAAAAGATTGTATACTACACAAACTCTTCTTACTCTTACTCAACATAGTTCTGGAAGTTCTGGTTGACACAGGAAGGCAAAATAAAAGTGCATATATACTAGAAAGTTTTTCCCTATTTACAAATTATTTAGTAATTTTAACATTAAAAACCCCAAGGAATTTACCAAAGAAAAAATCTCCTAGAACTAAAAATAAATTGAGCAAGATTGCAGGATACAACATCAACACACAAAAATCAATTACATTTCTATATAAAAACAATGAACATGAAGAAAACCAAAATGAAAACATAATACCATTTATTTATAATTACTGAAAAGTGAAAAATTTAGGTACAAATATAAAAAGTATGCACAGAATCTGCTGAAAACTACAAAAGGCTGGCAGAATAAAATGGTTTTCTATGTAATTGAAGAAATTTTCCAAATATGTGAACTGGAAGAGTCAACATAGTGAAGAGGTCAATAGTCCCCAGTTGATCTGTTGGTTTAATGCAATTCCTACCAAAATCCCAGCCAGGTTTATTGAGACTAAGACAAGCTTATGTTAAAATTTATTTGGAAAGGTAAGGAAACTGGAATAGCTAAAACAGTTTTGAAAAAGAAAAATAGGAAGAATTATTCCTCTTGATGTTAAGGCTTACTATAGAGCTGAAGTAATCAAGACAGTGTGCTGTTGCTGTAGGGATGGACACATAAATCAATGAAACAGAAAAAGGGCCCCAAAAATCAATCCACAAAAATTTGCCCACATTTTTCAATGAGTAGGACTGCTGAAACATTTGGATGTCCACAGAGGTAAAAAAAAAAAGAAGAAGAACTTGGACCTACACCTCAAACTCTATACAAAAATTAACTAAAAGTGGGTTGTAGACTTAAATGTAAAAGATGAAACTATAATTTTTTTAAATCATTGGAGGAGATCTTCAGGACCTAGGGTTAGATAAACAGTTATTAGATTTGACAGATTTGACACCCAGATTATGCTCCTTTAAAGGAAAGGTCAATAAATTGGACTTCATCAAAATTCAAGACGCTGTTAAGATAGTGAGAAGATCATTCTAGATTGGGAGAGAATAGTTGCAAATCACATATCCGACATGGAACTTACTGAAGGATCTCCATGTTTGTGGCCCTCCAAAGTTCACATGTTGAAACCAAACCTGCTATGTGATGGTCTCAGGAGGTGGGGCCTTTGACAGGTGATTAGGTCATGAGGTAGAACCCTCATGGACGGAATTAGTGTTCTTATAAATGAGTCTCCCATAGAGCTCTATAGCCCTCTTCCACCAAGTGAGGACACAGCAAGAATAGACAGTTCAAAATTTAGAAGAGGGCTGTCACTAGAACCAGATCTTGCCGGCACCCTGATTGTAGACTACAGCTTTCAGAACTGTAAGAAATAAATTCTGTTGTTTATAAGCTGTTCAACCTATAGTATTTTGTTACAGCAGCCTGAACAGACTAGGACAAGACTAGTATATTTAATATATGAAAAACCATCAAAACTCAACATTAAAAAAATCCAATTAGAAAATGGACAAAAGAAATGAACAGACATTTTACTGAAAAGGGTATACATACAGTAGATAAACATATGAAAATATGTTCAACATTAGTAGCTATTAGAGAAATACAAATGAAAACCACAATGAGTTATCATTACCCACCCATCAGAATAGCCAAGTAAAACATAACGTCAACACTAAACGCTGGTGAAGGTGCAGAGAAACTGGATCACTCACAGATTACTGATGGAAATGTGAAATGATTCAGTATTTCTGGAAAATTGTCAGTTTCTTTTAAAACTAAAAATGTGTTTGACACACAACCCAGTAATTTCACTCGGGCATTATCACAGAAAAATGAAAACTTATGCTCAAGCAAAACTTGTACACAAATGTTCACAGTGGTTTTATTCATAATACTCAAAAAGTGGAATTCAGTCAAATGTCCCTCATGGGGGAATGGTTAAACAAACTGGTTTGTCTATGCTATGAAATACTATAAAAATATGAACTAGTAACACATGGAACAAATTTAATAGATTTTTTTATATACAGTAATTTTTAAATTGAAGTATAGTCAATATAAAATCTTATATTGGTTTCAAGTATACAACACAGTGGTTCAACAATTGCCCATATTATTAAATCCTCACCCCAAATAGTGCAGTTACCATCTGTCAACATAGAAAGATGTTACAGAACCACTGGCTATATTCTCCATGTTGCACTTCCATCCTTATGACCAATATATATTATGACTGAAAATTTGTGTCCTTTTATCCCCCTAATGTTCCCCACCCACACACCTCAAGCCCTCCCCCATGGTAACCAACAGTAACTTCTCAATGTCTCTGAGTCTAGTGCTATTTTGTTCATTTTGTTTTGTTTTGTTTTTATATTCCAAAAATAAGTGAAATCATATGTTATTTGTCTTTCTCTGCCTGGTTTATTTAACTTAGCATAAAACCCTCTAGGACATCTGTGTTGTCCTAAATGGCAGGATTTCTTTCTTTTTTTATGGCTGAATAATAATTCATTGTGTGTGTGTGTGTGTGTGTATACCACATCTTCTTTATCCATTCGTCTATTGATGAACACTTTGGTTGCTTCCATATCTTGGCTAATGTAAATAATGTGGCAATAAATATAGACGTGCAATTATCTTTTCAAATCAGGGATTTGGCTTTCTTCCAGTAGATACCTAGAAGTGGAGTTACTGGGTAATACGGTGTTTCTATTTTTAGTTTTTTGAGGAACCTCCATACTGCTTCCATATTGACTGTACCAGTTTACATTCCCACCCACAGTATAGGAGGGTTCCCTTTTCTCCAAATCCTTGCCAACACTTGATATTTCTTGTCTTTTGTACAGTGGTCATTCTAACTGGTGTAAGGTATATGTCATTGTGGTTTTGATTAGCATTTCCCTGATGTTAATGATGTGGGGCATCTTTTCATGTGCCTATTGACCATCTGTATTTCTTTGCAAAAATATTTGTTCAGGTCCTCCATCCATTTTTTAATTAGGTTGTTTGTTTTTTGGGTGAGGCATTTGAGTTCTTTATATATTTTGGAATATATAACCCCTTATTGGACAAATAGTTTATGAATATATTCTCCCATATTATAGGTTGTCTTTTCAGGCTGCTGATGGTATCCTTTTCTGTAAAGAAGATTTTAATTTGATACAGTCCCACTTGTTCATTTTTTACTTTGTCTCCCTTGCTTGAAAAGATGTGTCTAGAAAAAAAATTGCTCATATTTATTCAAGAGATTTTTGCCTATGTTTTCTTTTAACAGTTTTATGATTATGTCTCTTACATTTTGGTCTTTGATCCATTTCAAATTTACTTTTGTGTATGTAGTTAGACAATAATCCAGGTTCATTCTCTTGCATGTAGCTGTCCTGTTTTCTCAACACCAGTTACTGAAAAGACTCTTTTCCCATTGTATATTGATGGCTCCTTATCATATTTTAATTGACCATATATGTGTGGGTTTATATCTGAGCTCTCTATTCTGTTCCATTGATCTATGTGTCTGTTCTTGTGCCAGTACCATATTGTTTTAATTACTTCTGCTTTGAACTATAGCTTGAAGACAGAAAACAAAATACCCCCAGCCTTGCTCATTTTTCTCAGGATTTCTTTGGCTATGTGGAGTCTTTTGTGGTTCCATATGAATTATAGGATTATTTCCTCTAGTTCACTGTAAAAAACTATTAGTATTTGATACAGATTACATTGAATCTGTAAACTACTTCTGGCAGGATGGCCATTTTGACAGTATTAAATCTTTCTATCCATAAGCATAGAATAGATTTCCATTTATTTGCATCTTCTTTAATTTCCCACGAGTGTCTTATTGTTTTGAATACAAGTCTTTCACCTCCTGGGTAAGATTTATTCCTAGGTATTTTATTCTTTTTGATGCAATTGTAAATGGAATGTTTTCCTGATTTCTTTCTGCTAGTTTGTTGTTCGTATGTAGGAAAACCACAGATTTCTGTGTATTAATTTTGTATCTTACTTTAATGAATCCAACTGTTAGTTCTGATAATTTTTTGGTGGGTTCTTTAGGGTTTTCTATGTATTATGTCATGTCATCTGCAAATAGTGACAGTTTTACTTCTTCCTTACCAATTTGGATGTCTTTTATCTCTTTATCTTGTTTAATTGCCATGATTAGAACCTCCAGTACTATGTTGAATAAAAGTGGTGAGAGTGGGCATCCCTGTCTTATTCCTGATGTTAGAGGAAAAGCTTTCAGCTTTTTGCCATTGTGATGTGAGCTGTGGGTTTGTTGTATATGGCCTTTATTATGTTGAGTTACAGGCAGTCTATACTCATTTTGTTGAGACTTTTTATCATAAATGGACATTGGCTTATGTAAAATGCTTTTTCATCATCTATTGAGATGATCATGTGGTTTTTATCCTTCTTTTTGTTAATGTGGTATATGATACTGATTGATTTACAAATATTATACCTTTCTTGCATCCCTGGAATAAATCCCAAGTTGTTATGATGAATGATCCTTTTAATGTACTTTTGAATTCAATTTGCTGATATTTTCTTGAGGATTTTTGCATCTTTGCTTACCAGAGATATTGGTCTAAAATTTTTTTTTGTAGTCTTTGGTTTTGGTATTAGAGTAGTCCTAGCCTCATAGAATGAGTTTGGAAATATTCCCTCCTTTTCTACCTTTTGGGATACTTTAAGAAGGATTTGGTAAAATTCAGCTGTGAAGCCTTCTAGTCCTGGAATTTCTTTGTTGGAAGTTTTTTGATTACCAATTCAATTTCATTGCTGGTAATTGGTCCATTCAGGTTTTATGTTTCTTACTGGGTCATTCTTGGAAGGTTGTACTTTCCTAGGAATTTGTCCATTTCTTCTAGGTTGTCCAATATATTGGCATATAATTTTTCATAAAATTCACTAATAATTCTTTCTATTTCTGTAGTATCTGTTTTGACTGTTTTTTGTTTCTGGTTTTGTTTATTTATTCACTCTCTTTTTTTTTTGATAAAAAAAGGTGTTTGTTTATTTTGTTTATCTTCTCAAAGAACCAGCTCTTGGTTTCATTGATTTTTTTTTCCTATTCTTTTATTCTATGTTCTTTAATTCTGCTCTGATTTTTATTATGTCCTCTTTCTACTAACTTTGGGCTTCATTTGTTCTTTTTTTAGTTTCTTTAATTATGAGTTTAGATTATTTATTTGGGATTATTCTTGTTTCTTTAGGTAGACTATGTACTTCCCTCTTAGAACTGCTTTTGTATAATCCCACAAAGTTTGGAATATTGTATATTTTTGTGTTCATTTGTCTCCATGTATTGCTTGATTTCTGTTTTAATCTGTTCAATGATCCTTTGATTACACAGAAGCATGTTTTTTAGCCTCCAGGTGTTTGTAAGTCTTTTTGTTTTCCTTGTGTAAGGTATTTCTAATTTCATATCATTGTGTTCTGAGAAGTTGCTTGATACAATTTCAACCTTTTTGAATTTATTGAGGCTCTTTTTGTGGCCTAGTATGTGATCTCTTCTGGAGAATGTTTCATGTACACTTGAGAAAAAATGTGTATCATGCTGCTTTGGGTGGAGTATTCTGTAGATATCTCTTAAGTCTATCTGATCTAATGTGTTGTTCAGTGCTTCCTTCCTTATTTATTTTCTGTCTGGTTGATCTGTCTATGTGTTAAAGTCTCCTAGCCTAGTATGAATGAGTTCCAGTTTATTTCCCCCTTTAATTATGTTAGTATTTGTTTACATATTTAGGTGCTCCTGTGTTGGGTGCTTAGATATTTATAATGGTTATGTCCTCTTTCTGGACTAATCCATTTATCATTATGTCATGTCCTTTGTCTCTTGTCACTTTCTTTGTTCTGAAGTCTATTTTGTCTAACATAAGTCCTGCTACTGCTTTTTTCTCCCTATTATTTGCATGGCATATCTTTTTCTATTCCTTCACTTTCAGTCTGTGTATGTCTTTGGATCTGAAATGAATCTCTTGTAGGCAGCATATAGATGGGTCTTATTTCTTTATCCATTCTGCCACTCAGTTTTTTGATTGGTGTATTCAGTACATTTACATTTAAGACAATTATTGATAGGTATGTACTTATTGCCATCTTATTAACTGTTTTCTGGTTGTTTTTGTAGTTCCTCTCTGTTCCTTTCTTCCTGCATTATACTTTATCTTGTTATTTGATGGTATTCTTTAGTGTTGGGATTAGATTTCTCCTTAACTTTTTGTGCATCCATTATACACTTTAGGTTTGTGGTTGCTGTAAGGTTCATGGATAGCTTCCTACCTATAAAGAGTCTATATTAAGTTGATAATCACTCTATTTCAAAGACAGTCTAAAAGTACTTCCTTTCTTTCTTCCTCCTTCCCACTTTATGTGTCACACTCTTATATTAGATGATGTCATAGTGTGTGTTTTTTGTGTATCCCTTGACTGATTTTTTGTATAGTTGGCTTTACTACTTTTGTTTTATTTTGTACTTGCTTGGTAAATAATTTGTCCACTACCTTTACTGTGCGTTTATTTTCACTGCTGAAAACTATTTAGATTTAAGAACATTTCCATCTATAGTAGTCCCTTTAATATATCCTGTAATGCTGGTTTAGTGGTTATAAATTCCTTCGTGTTCCTTTTGTTAGGGGCTCTTTATGCTTCCATGACCTGGGTGTCTATTTCCTTCCCCAAATTGGGGAATTTTTCAGCAATTTTTTCCTTAAAGAGAATTTCTATTCCTTTGTCTTTCTTTTTTCCTTCTGGTACCCTTATCATGTGAATATTGTTTCATTTGGAGTTGTCATGCAGCTCTCTTATTATTCTTTCCTTCCTAGAGATTCTTTTTTCTCTCTGTTTCTCAGCTTCATTGTTTTCCTGTTTTCTATTTTCCATCTCACTGATAGTCTCCTCTACTTGTAGCAACCTATTATTCATTCCATGCATTATATATTTTGTGTCAGTTATTGTATTCTACAGCTCTGGGTGGCTCTTTTTCAACTTTTCTATCTTCGTGGAAGTCCTCTCTGAGATCTTCAATACATTTCCACAGAGCAGTGAGCATATTTATGACTGTTTTTTGAAATATTTATCAAAATATTAGTGATCTCCATTTCATTTATCCCTCTTTTTGGTGTCTTAGCCTGTAGTTTCGTTTGGAACATATTTCTCTGCCTCCTCATCTTGTCAGGTTTTCTTTGTTTGTTCCTTTTTATTAGATAGATCTTCTGTGCTTCCTGATATAGAGAGTAATGGCTTTATGAAGAAGGTGCCCTGTGGTGCCCAGAAGCTCAAAACCCTTTACTCTCCAGTGCCTGATTCTCCTTTGTGGTGCAGCCCCAGTTATTGTGATGGGCTATGTGTAGGGGTGCCATTCTGTCTGTCTGCTGGCAGTGGTTTGTCTGTCTTTTAATGATGGCAGTTCATTTCAGCAGGCTCTTTGTTAGCAGAACAGTGGCACTTCTGCTGGGATAGTTGTGGGCAGGCCTGCCCTCTGCCCTGCAGCAATAGTGGCATTGCTATGCTATGGGGTGGGTGGCCTGCAGCAGTTGAAGGGTGTGCAGCACCAGGCTGGGTCACCTGTGAGGAGGAAGGAGTACTCAGAGCTGGCTACAGCAGGTGCCTTCCTAATTGGGCTGAGACAGGGACAAGAAAGCCAAGAAAGCCTCCCTCTGCATGCCAGGCAGCAAAGTCTTCTTTTGCCTGCCAGGCAACAAAGACTGATGCTGCTGTACTGAGCTGGCCAAGAAGTTGGGTATGCAAAGAAGTGCCTAGGGGGATGCAGCATTCAGGGCTCTCACGAGTGCCCTACTTTTGGGGCTGAGGGAGAGCTGGGGAAGTATCATCTACCTGTCCTTTCTCTGCAGAGAGAGCTCCATCCAACCGTGGTCCTCTGGCACCCCTCCCACTGCTGGCAAATCTTTCAAACTGCCACCTCTATGTTCAGTTTCAGTGGAACTGGTGGAGCATGCTGTCTTCCACAAGGTGCTGGAGTCTCGGCCTCCCAGAGTGCTTCAACTCTCCCTGGTGTCCAGCCCCATTAATCACCAGAACCCAGTGCAGTGTGGACTTGTGTTACCAGAGCAGATCTCCAGGGATAGGTATGTGGAGTTTCTGGGCACCTATCTCCTCCCTGCTCCATTCTTCTTCTTCCTCCAGCCTGTGGGCTTAGATGGGAGAAGGGCTTGGGTCCTGCTTGATCGCAGATCTGCCACTTTACCCTTCTCTGTGTGGTCTTCTCTTATTTCCCAGGAGTAGGTGTTCTCTTCTGCAGTCTTCAGGTCATTTTCAGGATTAATTATATTTTCTATACTTGTTTCCTTGATGTATGTGTGAGAGGAGTTTTCTTCCTTGCCTTCCTACTCTGCCATTGTTACCCCCCTCCCACTCATCTAATGGATTTCCAAACGGCTTTTCTTAGTGTGAAAATTCCATCTCAAAAGTTATATACTACTTAATTCCATTCCATAACACTCTTGAAATGACAAATGTAGATAGAGAACAGATTACTCATTGCCTAGGTTTAGGGATTGAGCACCTGTTTATTTTTGGCCAAAATAGCTCTTGTTAGGAAATAGAGAATTCAATAATAAAAGTAAGTGAAAATTTCATCAAATGATATAAATTGCTATTAGATATTATTCAAGGTATCATTAATGGAATTAGGAATATTATATCTAAAAAATTATTTAACCCAGTTCTGCATTTTGATTTGAATATTACAAGCATAGCATGCCTTCTTATTTCTTTAATCCTTCTTTAGATCCTTACTGAACTCACCATTTTTTTGAACTGGTAATGTACCTGTAATACCTCCAGGTATGGTATATTAGGACAGGTGTTTGAGTATGAGGTACAGAAGATAGATATCAGATTTGGGAGATAAGAGAATAGGTGAGAACTCATAATAGCTGGAATTTTCATCTCCATTTCAGATAGCACATTGGAACAATGAGAGGGAAATGAGGCAACTGTCTGCTTGGAGTGACTCAGTCATAATTTTGGAAACATATATAATTTATTAACACATCTGGTACTGGTGCTAGCACATATTTCTGGAGACCCACTGTGATAGTGAAAATTGGCTTCCTTTTCATTCAAAAGGACATAATCATGAAGGGAATCCTAATACATATACTCCAATTTTTTATTTATAAGTTATTTGTGGCCAAGTAATTACAGGAAAATGAGGATTGGTTGTGATCCAATTCTAATTCAAGAGTAGTAAAAATGAATAAACTTGAGCTACATGAAACCATATAGGGGTAACAACCCTACTGATAAGGATAAAAAGCAAGTTAGAAAAAGGTGATACAATTTACATCAGTTCAACTATTATATAACAATTATAGGTGCAACATATGTAGGGAAATATGTAAAAACATATGAAAATTTGGAAGGCTAAATTTAGCCTCTGTACAATTTTCTACTGTATTTCAATATTTCTACTGATACATATAACAACATATCAATACTCTATCGATGGAAATTTTGCATACTTAAATTTTCATTCTTATAATAGTACCACAAAAGCATTATTGCAGATGTCTGTCTGTGCAGCTGTGTCTTTCCCTAAATTGTGTATGTATACACACACACACGTTTGTGGAATTGATATTCAGTGGCATCTTTTAATGTATTAGGGATATTAAACATTTTGCTATGATATGTGTTGCAATTATTTTTCTCAGATTTTCATTTGTCTTTTGACTTTATGCTCTTTGATATGAAGATGTTTAAGTTTTTATCTAACTGATTTTGTCAGCCTTTTCCTTTATGATTTCTAGGTTTGGGGCTACAATTACGAAAGCGTTCCTTGCTCTCAGAAAATAACAAAAATTCCCCATGTTTCTTTTTCTGCATTCTCTCCTTTAAGCATCACAAAGGGGATTTTAAAAATCTAATCTGTCTTTCAATATCTACACAATTTTTATATTTATTGTGATTTCTGAAATATTTGGACTTATTTTAATCAGATATTTTTATTCACCATCTTTTATTTCACTTGGAATCTCAGAGTCTGAATCACTATGACTTCTATTACATTTTTCACTTAAAAAATATTCCATTCATTACCCCTTTTCTGGTTTAAAATTTATAAATAGTATTATTTCTATCCTTATAGTTTTTCTTTAAAATGCCTAAACTTATTCAGTATTCTTCTACCAATCTCCCAAACTTGAAAAGATGCAACTTTTTAATTACTAACACCTCTCCAATCTTGTCATTACTGCATCGGCTATTAATCGATTTTAAAATACGAATTTTAGTTAATGTTTATATAGTCAATAGTTAATGAAATTTCCTGACAGTCAGTTTTAGAACTCACATTTTTTTCTTGAAACCCACTATTTCCTTCTTTGTCTGGTTTTCTTATTGCTGAAGTATATATTTAATAGTTCTATTAATGAGAGCTATGTGGGTGGTAAATTCTTCTGGTAATTGTTTGCAAGAATGTTATTTTTCATTTAGTTACAAATAATTTATCTGCACATAAAATTTTCAGTTTATAGTTATTTTCTTTCATCACTTTCAATACATTATTCCATTGTCCTCTGGCTTCTACTGTTGCTTATGTGTCTTGTTGGTTTACTTGGTCATACCATGGTTGGGAATACGTTGTTTCTCTCTGGTGCCTTTTAGAAGCTTCTCTCTATCCTAATGTTCTATAACTTTATCACTATGTAGACATTTATTTTGATTCATTCTCCTGAGTATTTGGAGTACATTTATGATCTGGAAATTTTTCATGCAATTGCTTGTTCAAATTTTATTGCTCTGCCATTTGCAACATTCTGCTTTTATTGGACTCTTGATTGCATGAATGTAGGAGTCTCACTATGTATTCATAATGTTTTAGGTGATTTTTTTAACTTTTTGTTTGTTTGTTTTACACATGTTCCTAGGTGACATTATGGGTGACTTTCCCAATACTCTTATCTAGTTGACTAGCATCCTCAAACTCTATTCAGTCTAGAGCTTGTGCCAAGCTGCCATTGCCACCTTCTGGAAGACTTAAGGCTTTAGCTTGACTCATTCTTTGATATTTCCATTTCATTAAGTCCTTTTGGTTTCAACTTTGAATATATTATTGGTTACTGCTTTCTGTGTAAAGCAGAGGAGATGATTAGAGGATTAAATATATGTGTGTCTGTATATCTTATAGTTGATTTTTAAAGTTGTGATTATAAAACCTTAGTCAAATATTTAGCATTCTATAGTACAAATGCATGTTATCTATACATCTTGCCTAAAAGAGCCAAAATGGATCATTTGAAATGTCTAAGTAAGTTTAAAATGCAAGGGCACAAACACCTTAAGACATATGGAGATAAAGTTGTTGAAATACTTAATTAGTTCATTTCCACAAATGTCATGAGTCCTTACAGTAACCACCACAGTAAAAATGATTACAGAAATTTTTATCTCATTCACATTCCTTTTAAAATTTTTAATAACTATTCATAAAATAAGAACAAATTCCTAAAGTAAAACAAGTACTTCTGAATTGCTCTAATACCTGTAGAACTTTTTCTTCCTTCTTTAGTATATTCTATGTGGAATAACTTAATTTTTAAGTGGCATTTTTTGATATTTACAAACTATTACAAATTTTTCTGCTAATTTTTTTAACTGAATCTCTGTTAATACTTTGATTAACTTTAACTTCTCCATTGCATCTTTCAATACTTTCCAGCTTCTAATATAAAACATTTTCAAATTCAGTATTTGCTTTCCATCCCAATTTGTTACAGCCTCATATATTGCAAATAACATGCTTGAAAACTCTCATCACTTGATAATTATATCCTTAGTTTCAATTTTTTACTACAATACAAATATGAGCTCTCTTTTGATAAGTAGTTATATGAAGTGAAAAAGAACACGAACTCTGCAAACTGCCTGTGCTCAAAGTGTTGAGACCATTGGCAAGTTTGTAAATCATATAGCATGTCAGTTTCTTTACCTGTGCAAGGGGGTATTTATAGAGCCAAACCCACTGAGCTGTTGGAATGATTTAGCGAGTTATTATAAGCACTTAGAATAATGCTTTGCTTGTAAGAATTGCATGTAAGTGTATTTCATATATTTAAAGGTATAAAATTTATAACCAGAAAAGTGATTTTGTTTTTTTAATATTCTGAAGCAAGAAAATATGTTCAAAAATATGTTATTTTCCTTTTATAGCCATTTCTAATACTAATTGTTAGTCATAATTACTCAACCACTTACTAGACAGTGATGTCAAAATGAGAAAAATGAACATATGAGAGATATCTTGGGAAGAATTTATGCAGTTCTGTGTCATAATTGCAGCATATTCAAAAATGAAGAATGAACAAGCAGTATTGAAAATAATGTTCTTCAGACGGTAAAATAAGTTTTGGGTTAATGTTAAAATCAATTACCACATTTCTTTGATTCTCATTTATTAAAATATTTTAAAAGAGTTGAATATAGATGTCTTGGATGCTTTCAATGGAATTTCTATATTTAGTATAATACACAACTTTTAAAATGCAAACTTCATTATAAGCAAAGCTTTAAAAGAATCAAATTCCAATAAGAAAATTAACTTTTACATATATTCTCTACTTTTCATTACAGAAGATTATTTTATTCTGGAATCATGCAACTTTCACCTCATCATTTTTATATCATACACTTATTAGGCTATTTAAATATAAATTTGTGATGTTACCATTTGGTGGCAATATATTCAGATGTGAACCAAAATAGACCCAGTTATGGAAAACATAAATTCATTTTTGCAACATACATTATTTAACAAAATTACTTTTGAATAAATATTTTAAGCCAACAGAAATATGACAAAAGTTTTTATACTTATCTTATTAGCAAACTGTAAAATGCACCAACAATAGCAGTTTTATGTGGAGAAAAATGCTCACATAATCCACGTACACTTCCAGATTTCAGAAAAGGTAACAGATGAAAAGAAAATATGTAATTCTGATGTAGAAGTATTGCCTGTTTGTATTTCTATCATAATTTATGTTTACGTATTTAATATAGAATGCTTATTATGTACCTGCCATTCTTCTTCTAAGAACTTGAGAAATGTAAATTTAGTTTAGTATATCATGGCATCATAAGATATCTCTCAATTTTGTCCCCACCCAAGAGCAAAAATTCAACTCCTGTCCACAAATAAAACTGCCTCTGTGGAAGTTGTAGGATCTAGAACCATGTCCAAAGGACCCAGGAGCCTCATCCCAGAGTTAACAGAAGGAGGGAAATAACAAATATCAGAGCAGATGTAAATGAAGAAAGAGATCAGAAAAACAATAGAAGAGAACAATGAAACAAAGAGTTGATGTTTTGAAAAGGTAAACAAAACTGACAAACCTCTAGTTAGACTGAAGAAAGAGAAGATTCAATAAAATCAGAAATGAAAGAGGGGACATTTAACTGATTCCACAGAAATACATGCTAACAAATTGGATGATCTAGAAGAAATGGATATGTTTCTAGAAACATATAACTTGCCAAGAAGGAATCATGAAGAAATAGAAAATGTGAGCAGACCAATTACTAGGAAGGAGATTGAATCAGCAATGAAAAACCTACCAACAAAGAAAAGTCCCACCAGATGGTTTCACTTATGAATTCTACCAAACACTTAAAGAAGAATTAATGCCAACCTTTCTCTAAATTTTCTAAAGTATTGAAGAGGAGGGAACATTTCCAGACTCGTTTTAAGAAGCCAACACACACTGATACCAAAGCCTGACAACATAACAAGAAAACTGCAGACCAAAATCCCTGATAAATGCAGATGCAAATATACTCAACAGAATATTTTCAAACCAAATTGAACAATACATACGCCATGAGCAGGTGGGATTTAACCCTGGGATACAAGAATACTTCAATATTTACAAATCATTAAATGTGATATGCCACATTATTGAAATGAAGGATAAAAATCATATGATCATATCTCAATAGTTGCAGAAAAAAGCATCTGACAAAATTCAATATCCTTTTATGATAAAACCCCTCAACAAACTGGGTATGGCAGAAACATCCCTGAACATAGTAAGGGCCATATATGAGAAATCAACAGCTAAGAAAATACTCAATGGTAGAAGGTTAAAGCTTTTCCCCTAAGGCCAAGAACAGGACAAGGGTGCCCCACTATCACCACTCTTAGTCAGCATAGCACTAGAAGCCCTAAGCAGAACAATCAGGCAAGACAAAGAAATAAAGGTACTGACATTGGAAAAGAGAAGTAATATATATATATAATGGAACATTATTCAGCAGTAAGAAGGAAGGAAATTCTGCCATTTGCAACAACATGGTTGAACCTTGAGGGCATTATGCTAAGTGAAATATGTCAGGTAGAGAAAGACAAATACTCTATAATATCACTTAAAAGTGGACTCTATAAAAGTTAAACTTGTAGAAGCAGAAAGTAGAATGGTGGTTACCAGAGAGTGGGCAATGGGAGAGATGGGGAGATGTTGGTCAAAGGGTACAAACTTCTAATTAGAAGATGAATGAGCTCTGGGGACCTAAGGCACACATTTTTATTATAATTAAGAACAGCATATTAGATACTTGAAAGTTGTTAAGAGAGTAAATCTTAAATGTTCTCAACATGAAAGAGAAAAGGTACAGAGGTATTGACTAACACTATGGTGGTAATTATGTGGCAATAAAACTATCAAATAAGCATGTTGTACACTTTAAACTTACACAATATTATATGTCAATGTGATTTCAGTAATGTGGGAAAATTTTTTAATTAAAAGATAAAAATGAATTTACTCAGACAATATTAGCATATTTACATTTCTATAGATTTTTGGCAGATAGCTATATACTATCTATCTAATATATATAGTGAACTAATATATTTATTATGTTATACAGCATGTTTTATTATTGTATGTTCTATTATATTAAATCAATAATATTTCCATATAATTCACTAGTCTGGCCTCTGAAAAAGCAGTGAATGTATAATGAATAATGGGGGACTACCAGAAGCTTAACAAAGTGGGATCCCTAGTCACAGGTGCGGTAGCAGATGTAATACCTTAGTAGATGAACATAGACTCGAAATTCATATGTGGCTATTGACCTGGTAAATGTACTGTTTTCAATTCATACCGGAAAGAGATCAGAAGCAGTTTATATTTCCTTGAAATAGACAATAATATATGTATATGTGTGTATGTATGTATATATATATATGTATATATATATTCATTGTCTTGTCCCAGGGCTTTGTCTTGCCTTGGTGACTACTGCTCTCTGTCCCAATATAGACTGAAGGGAACCCAGAATATCCAGATAGTTTTCAGAACATCACATTTGTTCACTGTATTAACTGGCCCCAGAGTAATAGGAGGGGTCCTAAATATGACCCCAATAATGTATAAAAGTAAATGAAAATATTGATGCATTTAAAGACATTAAAATTTTAAATTAAAAGATAAGAGAATGACTGGCTATAATTTTATTATAAAGATTATCTAATTTAGAGGAATGAGATGGAAAAGTTTACAAGGGCCTCAAAAGGTTGGTTTGGCTCTGTTTCTTAAGAAGGATACTTGGTACTGAGTGCTTTTATTATTATTATTATTTAAATTGTGCATTTATATGTTAAACTTATATGTGTGATGTAATGTATTGCCCAATAAACTTTTTATGAGCTGGCAGACCTCTTACAAGAGAAATGAAAATAACATTTAATCATTATAGAAAACCATGATTCTTCAAAGCAGTAAAAGAAGAGGTTAGACATCATTGGAAATATAGAGATCTGGAGGATAGGCTTGAGAAATTAAAAAAAATAGAATGGAAAAGAACATAATGCTTAAAAAGTTAAGAGAAAAAATAGTGCTGTGGACAAAGCATCATTAACATCTGGCATTATTAAGCAAAATAGAACAAATAGAAAACATACCCTGAATACATGAGAAAACATCCCTGATATAGAGAAAGAGCAAAAAAATAAGGTACAATGATATAGAATAATGAACACCAGTAGAAAATTTAGTAAAATTTAAGAACAAAGAAATAATTGCATGGACATCTGCAGAAAAGATTCAGTTGGTCTCATACTTCTTCACTGCCATATTCAAAACTGATAGTAATTAGATGTCTGAAATTCTAATGAAAGTTTTACTCAGCAAGTTACTAATCACAAATCAAATCAAGAGACACATAATCTCAAACATTCAGTAATTAACAACTTGTAGCATCTATTAATATACTTCTGGAAAAATATTTGTTGAGAATAAGTGCCAATCAACACAAAAGTTGACTGGCAAATCTGTGGTGGAGATATATTGAATCATTTTCATATGAAACAAAGGTTAACAACTGTGAAAACTGATTAAAGAGTGGAATATAAATGTTAAATATGTTTCTATAATAACAGTGATAATGACATAGCCATCAATCTTCAGGGGATAGAGAAGTGGGATATAAGTAATCTTACTTCTTAGAGGAATAATATTCATATATATGACAACAGGGAAGTGAAGTTGATTTAGATTAAGCAAGTTGTGGCTAGCGTTACATTTTACCAGTTAGGAAACAACTTAGTCACACATTCTATACCTCATCAAAAATTATTTTTCAGCCTGAATAAATTTGTATTTACATAGCTACTAATAGTTTGTTTTTCAAACATCTTTATTGAAATATATATTGCCTACAGGAAAATCCCAAGTCATTAGCCCCGAGCTCATGAATTATAAAAAAGTGAAAAATATCAAAGTGGCCACCACCAGGTCAAGATACAGAATAAAACTAGAATCTCAGATGGCTTTTTTCTGTCCCCTTCCAACCACATCCCTCATCTCCTTCCCAAATGTAACAACTAATCTGACTTCACATCACAAAGATTTAGAAATGTATGTAAGTAGAAAATATTGTTTTATGGCTAGCTTCTTTTGCCCAAGGATATACTGTTGTTTGTCCATCTTTTCTACTTCAGCTATTATGGCTTGAATGAATAATTCCCTGATGATTAATGCAGTTTCTCAACTCTTCATGTTTATTGGCTATGTAGGTATCTTCATTTCTGAATGACTGTTCCTGAGGCTTTCTTTCCCTATTTTTTCATTATCTCTTTGTTTTATTGGTTTTTAGAAGTTGTTTGTATTTTCAAGATAAGGTCTTTTATGAGTTCTACAAATATCAAATATCTTCTCCCACTTAGGGTCTTACCTTGATACTTTCATATTTTCTCCTTTGATCATATCTAAGTTTAAATCAGTACAATTTGCCAAACTTTTCTCTTATAGTTAGTGGTTTTTTGAGTCCACTGAAAAAAACTTTGACTATTCATTATTTGCAAAGATATTCTTCTATGTTGTCTTCTAGAAGCTTTATTTTTTTGCCTTTTACATCAGTACTAACATCTAATTTCAGCAGAGAAAGTATTGAAGTAGGAGTTTGAAGGGTGTGAGGAATGATATTTTTTAAAGTTTTATTGAGGTATAATTAATTTACAAAAAACTGCATATGTTTAATATATACAATTTAATGACTTTGGAAATATCAATACACTCATGATACTATCAGCACAGTCAAGGTAATAAATGTACCCATCACCTCCCAAAGTTTCCTCATGTCTCGTGTGTGTGTCTATGTGTGCTAGGAGCACTTAACATGAGATCCACCCTATTAAACAAATTAAGTGCAACATACTGTGTTGTTAACCATAAGCACTATGTTATACAGCAGTTCTCCATAACTGCAAATTCATCTTGCATAACTGAAATTTTATAACCATTGAATAAGTCCCCATTTCCCCTTCTATCCAGCCCCTAGCAACCACCATTCTACTCTCTGTTTTTATGAGCATCTTATGAATACCTCATATGAGTGGAATCCTACAGTAGATGTCCTCCTGATACTGGCTTATTTCACCTGGCATAATGTCCTCAAGGTTCACCCCTGTTGTTGCGAATGGTAGGAATACCTTCTTTTTAAAGACTGTATGGTATTCCATCTTATGTATAGGACAAATGGTGCACTTTAGGTTTTGTGAAAGCCAGATTTAGCTATGATTCACTCCTATTTCTGGAGTATCACCAGCTTTTCCGTGGCTCTAACAGGAAACCTCTTCCTCTTTGGTGGACCCTAAACTTCAACTTTCATATCAAGCTATTGTGACTTTAGAATAGGTACTCAATTTTTTAGCCTCCCCTTGTGATTGACAAATGGCCAGATTAAAAGCTATGTCAAATGTAGTTTCTTCCCTTCTGTCTGGAACCTATACATCTTAAATACGTGCTGCCTTGTTATCTTTATTATGCTAACACTTAAGTTTTTCGTTTCCAGCAATTACAGTCAATCTTAGTGGGAAGATTGGTCAGCAGAAACTTGTCTGCTTTTATTGGAAATGTAAACACTTCTAATTATAAAGATCATGTTTCTTAATTTAAGAAGGTATGAGGAAACTTATTTTGACGGCATTTGGAGTTTGGAGAGGGCCCTCTTACCCTTTGTTAACTGCAAAATAATTAAATTTTTGTTCAAGTTGTTGAAGAAAGTACTTGGACAGAAATAAAAAGAAAGCAATTAGTAGGGCTCTTGACCTTATGTTTGCTCTGCTTTTGACTTTATCTGGCTTTTAGATTCTATGAATTGTTTCAGACTCCAGTCTAGCTTTATGGAGTCATAGAAACAAACTATTTGAGATGAAGTTGGGCTTTATCTTTAGCTCCTTTAAATCCTCTTTTATTCTCATCATTATATCCTATCATTTCCTCTTTCAGTGGTCTTTTAAGTATACTCTCTCCTCTCTTAATTTCCTTTGTTACTACCTTGATCATGTAAGGTCTGAAACATACTGTATACCCTGTGTTTCTAAGGGAGGTAGTTTAAATATTCCAGCTTTGTCTCTATTATAATGAAAGAAATTAAAAGAATTGTTTACTTCATAGGTATTTTTACGACTTCCACTAACCCACTGAAGATCATCAGAGTGTAGGCAAGAGAGGTAGGGCAAATTTCCCCAAGGAAACAATGAAGGAAACAGAAAACAGAAGGAAAAGATGAAATTCTCACTGGCTCTTCCATATGTGGAACATTTCTATTTATTATCAGTGAGCTTAATATTATTATATGAAGGGACTCATTTCCTTATAGTATATACTTGAATAATTTTCTAAATTATTACACCATTTTCAAATTCATCTTTTTACTACCTATCAGATGAACTATCTAAAACACAAATATGAGCATATTAATATATTACTATTTCAATGCACACATTACATAGTAATATATATTATTATCATTCTTCAAACTTTTCAGTGGGTCTATACCACCTATCTTCAAAAAGTTCAAGTTCTTTAGGCTTTTTATGGTTTGTCTCATATCCACACCTCTGGTCTATCTAAATTAAATCTTTTCACCTTACAGGTGTATTATGACATTGTGGCCATAATACAGGTATTCTTCAAATACACGAGGTTACATGTATATGAAGTTTAACCCCCTTCTTGTGAGGAGACATTCTCTCTCTTGCCGGCTTGATAACATAAGCTGCCATGTTGGGAGAGTCCATATGGCAAAGAACTACACAGACCTCCAGGAACTGAAGGCATCCTCCAGCCAACACCTAGCCCCGCACTGGTAGCCTCAGGTCTATAGGAACAGAATGAATTCTGCCAACAACCTGGGTGAATCTGGAAATGAATCATTTCCCAGTCAATGTGTGATGAAACTGCAGTCCCTGTGGACATATGGGTTGTAAGACTGAGACTCTGAAGCAGAAAACCCAGCTAAACACTCTCCAGACTCCTGTCCCGTCGAAACCGTGGGCCAATAAACGAGTCCTATCCTAGGCTGCTAAGTTAGTCAGGGTGTCGTTGCTCATCAGGAGGAAACTGCTACTTGTATCATGCTGTTTCTCACCTTCCTGCTTTTGCATTTATGATTTCCTCGGCTTTGATGTTGTCACTGATAAGTGTCACCTTTGTTCAGCTAATGTGACTCATCACTTCTACAATGACTGTGGATTCTTTCCTCATTCATCTTGTTCCTTAATCTGATTAATTTTAAACTTAAATTTTCACATATTTCACACTCTATTAGGTACACTTAATTTACATATATTCAACATGAGGACAGGGGCTGTATTGTATCTTTCTTATGCACAGTGCCTACCACTCTGCCTGGCATTATAGACACCCACATATTCCTCATTAAACTGTTGTCATGCATATTACTATTGCTGACTTTATTCTTCTTATTAGCTACCCCAGAATGTCCCTTCTATTTCCTCCCTTTGTGAAAATCTAAATCATTATTCATGGTCTACTGGAATTATACCTTCTCTTATTACCTTTGACTATGTATGTGTGACAGTCTAACATTCATAATAAAGTGTAGACATGATTACAGAAGGTTGCCTGGATTTCTTATCATGTTTCATTGCTCAGAACTACTTCCCATTCTTCATTCCATGCTAGGTAGATACACTGCCTGTTACAAAGAAACAAGAAACCAAAAACACACTTTCTGTGTCCTTACGGTACTTTCATCTAAACTTCATGTGTGTAATCATTCATATTTTTGAGCGGCATCAAAAACATGTTTTTTTCTAGCTTAATAAGGCCCTGGGGGCAAAGCACAACAAATGAGAAACAAGTGGTTTATAACATCACTATGAAAGAAATGTATATACTTTGATAAGAAAATTTCAAAAATACCAATGAATAATGAATGAGTAAAGTACATAGTCATTTTACAGGGAAAAAAAACTTGCTTTTAGCTGATAATGATCGTGCATCCTCTTTTTTTCTGGTATAGTGCTAAAAAGTTTTACATACATATTCCATCTCATTTAAGGCTTCCACCAGCAGTGTGGGCCAGCATGATATAACTGCCTCGGTTATGGAGCAATAGTAATGTGTTATTTTCATGGAGTTGTTGAGATTACCTGAATTAATATAGGGTTCTCTTAGAACAGTACCAGGCATTTAGTAAATGTTAGCTATGATTATTATTGTTGAAGAAACACACTTAGGGTTAAATTGTTGCCTAACGACATCATTAGCAGGCACAGCTGCTGACGATTTACCCACTCTGAAGTTTAAATCCCATGATCTTAACCACTAGACCATATTGCATGATAATTATTTTTTTTAAATGATAGTTCTCATTCAAATTAGGAAACATTAAAACAAAATGGAGAGGCAAATCTCAAAGTGGCCATGTTTAAAGTGAAACCATTGAAATTAGCAGTCTCATATATTGGTGGCTGGAATTTAAGTGGTTAGACTTTGATAAAAACTAACTCTATCATATGTAACCCACCATTTAATAATCCCCATTCCATTGATCTATCCTAAGTGGGGAAAAGAAAACAAGAAACTGGGTAGAAAGATCTTGAGTACTGCATTATCTATAATACCCCTGACCGTGCAAGAATAGTACAATGGTTAAATTATATTATTTGTTTATCAGGTATTTTTGTTACTTACATTGCAAGATATTATACTGCTAATAAAGTCATGTTTTTAAATAATACTATCATATAGAAAGATAAATAAAATATTATCTTAAAATAGAATAAAAATAGACCATTTGCATACATTTTATAAAAGAATTATCTAAGAAAAATTTTATATACAACATGAAATCTAAAGGGAAGTAGAATCATAATGGAAATAGTATGGGTAGAATAAATGAATGACATTTTAATTTTCTATTTGCACATTTATTTACCATATACATCTCTGGAGTGAGCATGTATTGCATTTAAAACCAGAAAAGAAGAATAAGTATGATTTTTAAAAAATAAACTGAAGGCCTATTTCTGTTTTATAGGTTATTGGAGGAATTTTTTTTTAAGGATTGTGAATAGTTTCAAAATCTCTAGTATTTATAAGATTATGAAAGCAATATTTGCTACAGATAATCTGCTGGTTGATATAATACAGATTTCCCCTGCTATGCAAAAGTAGTGTTCTTATGAGAGCTAACAACTGCCGTTTTGTAAAGTGAAAATCCTCTTTGGATTTCTTTCAGTTAACAAAAGCAGTTGCTAATGTAAGTCTCTTGTAAAAGCAAAGTGATGTAACTTGAACTTTTGAAAAATGGGGGATACCTGTACTATAATTTTTCTGCCCAAAGATGACTATTTCAGTTATAAAAATATTGCAGCTTGGAATGAGTCCCACTGCATTTCCACTCATTTCATGATTCTGTGACTTGCCAGTGGATACTACAAGAGAGAAGAAGAAAAACACTCATCCCGACCCAAATCTCAAACGCCTGCCTACTTCTTTCCATATCCTGTGGTAGTGGACAATGATCAGCCATGGCCAAACATGTCCATTTTATTGCAAGAGCCTCAGAACCTATAAGTTCATGTCAACAGGGAATCCTATTTGTATTTTCTCTACTCAACATAGCTCAAAATTAAGTCTTTAACTTTAGCAGCAATGCTACCTAGGAGAAAAGGAGATGCAAAATATTCATGCCTTCCCAAAATGTCAGTTACCAGCATGTACATATTGCATCTCTCTAATGATTGAGTTTGGTAAATGAGCAGAAAACATTACCTTATTACTGTGAAATAGTAAATACTATGAATCAAAGCCTGACCTTTTGCATTCCTCCACAGTAAGCCTGGCTGTGTATCTCCTTTATGAGAGCATTTAAGCATATTTAAGTATCTCTAATAATTACCAATAGCCTTCCTAGAACCAACAGCTCCCTTTATTTCTCCTGCCCCTCACTGTCCAACATCTTGAACAATTGCGCCTTCCACTTTTTCATTTCCCTCTCTTTCATCAAAGAAAAGCAATTTAAGCTGGCTTCCATCTCAACACTCTCCTGAATTACCAACAATCTTCAGATTGCTAAACCACGACTACCTTAGGGTCTTTATTTAACTTCATGTTAATACAGCATTTGACACTGATGAAGACTTTCTTTGAAAGATCTTAATACAGCTTTTGGTACTGATGAAGACATTGTTTAGAAAAATTTCTATTCTCCTGGCTTCTGTGACTCTCTGCTATTTCTTCTTTTATTCCTTTTCATGGTTGCTTTTTCCCTGTCTTCTCTGCTCACCTTCCTTCCTCCCCTCTGTGTGTGCCATGGCACGATGTCTTGGACTCTGTGTCTTCGCACTCTGTATGGACAGAGGCACACATTCCTGTGACTTCACATTTACAAATTACGCTGCCTTCCCCCTAAGCTCACAAGCTTGACATCTCCATTTTGAAACTGGACTGAGATCTCAAACTCAAAAAAAGCATGTATCTAGTGAAAAATAAAATAGTAAGGGCTGTTGAATTTGAGTCTCATTTTCTCAATTTACCAGCTATGTCACATATTGGACATATTTAAATAATCTTTCTGAGGCTCAGTTTCCTTATTTGAGTATTGGGAAAGCTGATTAAGATAATGTGTGAAAAACAAACAGCGCAGTTATGGGCACATAGTAGGTGTTTAACTGCTGTGCTCCTTTCTAGCAATTCTGTACTCAGTACATGACTTGTTAAAACACTTGATTATTCAAATGAGTAACTAGAGCATCAACCCTTACTCTCCTTTCTATCACTCCACATTTGATCACATTTTATTGAAGGCCCTACTTAAATATATCCCAAATGCATCCACTTCTTTAGGTCTCCACTGGCATTTCCCTAGTTAGGCTATCATTTGATGGTTTTCTCAGTCAATGATCATCATCAAAACCCACTGGTTTTCCTTTTTCAATCTCATTCATTTCAAATCCACAAACCCCAAAGTCACCAGATAAAATTTCATGCCATTATCCTAACTGAATCTTTTTAGCTCCTAACCATCCTTTCATTATAAATCCCAGGCTTTTAAACTGAACATGGAAAGACTTTAGAGATCTCTTTCCTACCTTATCTATCTTCATTTCCTAACATTTTCTTTGTTAAATGCTCTAACCATACTGTGCATTTATATAGCATAGCCATACTCTTGATTTTTGTATGATTTTGTGTACTTGAATACAACAGATATTTTTTCAATGTATTACCTAATGTAATTTACAGTTGACATTTTTTAAAAGAAAAATAACACAAAACATTGTTTTCCCCACTTTGAAGACCATATAAAATTATCGAAGGAAGAGTGCAGAAAATGTTCTGTCTCTGGTTATAAGATTGGACTTAGAAAGCAGTCACTTAAATTCTGTGATAACTTACAAAAATACCAACTAGAATCTGCCAATAATTGCAAAAATGAAATAAAGGAGATTGTAAGTGCATCAGGACTACCTCAACATTTTTTAAATTAGGTACAGAACATAAAGCATGTGGAGGAATAGGCTTATGAGAAATATAAGAAGTCAATATTTCCAGGTAAATGGAATATTCAAATGATACTTGAGTAGGAGTTTAACTCCAGTTCACTGCTTGGTTTTGGAAGGAGATATCTTCTAAAGCATAGAGATAGTCTCTTCATTTATTTTACTTGATTCAGGACTTTTAGGTGACACCTTGCCTATGCCAGGCATGGTTTGCCATTCACGACACATTTCTAAAATGTAACCTTACAGTTGGTAGGGATTGCTGTTCCTAGAATATGCCATATTCTTTCTCATTTTCTATCATTTCATACCTGAAATGTTTTTCCCTCTTTTTATACTCTCTTCTTTAGCTAAATTCTACCCACCCTCCATGTGACATCCTCCAGAAAGACTACTCTGAAGTCTCAACATGCGGTCAGCTTCCCCTGTTGTGTCTTGCCTTATAGTTGCACTCCTCACGCTGATTTGCAATCACCTCATTTCTTGTATGTGCCCCTGTTACACTGTCATCTCTGTGAGGTGAGCGACCTTGACTTCTTCACCACTGTATGTCCAAGACCTAGCAGAGTGCCTGCCTCTTTAGAATAAGTCAAAATGCATTTGGAATTCTACCTTTAATCCTTTTAAAGATGGAAGTCAAGCATCAATGATAAAAATTCTCTCCTTTCCTATAAAGTCATTTTCTCAATGGTTTCTATTTTCAATGATTTTCTCTAGCTAATGGTAATAAATGCTTTAGTTTAGGATTAGTTCTAATGACATCTCTTCCAATGACGTGCATGCTCAATGTACGTCAAGGGAGGCTGTCAGCCAAGTCCTCTCTCAGAATGAAGATCCCTTTCCTAATATGGGTACCACGGTTTTTATTTTGGTTTTGCTTTCTTTATTTAATATTTCTCTCTTTCTAATTTCCTTTTAATTGCATTTCTTTATCATCTTGTAGTCACAATAGTGTCTATTTTCTTATTGCTGCTGTTTTCAGGGTGAAGAGAACGACCTCTTGTTAGCACTTTGCTGATGCCTGACGAGTCACTTCTCTGCAGTGATATGCTGATAGCCCTGGGCCAGTCATTATCAAACATGATGCTGAAGTGTTATGTACAAGACCATGATAATAGTTTGCCATTCCAAAGAACTGATGAAAGTTTTTAGACAATTAAAAAAATCTGTTAACCTTCTGGAAACATCTTGAAGCTCCTATAGTCATAGTTATTTGCCCAAAAGTTACTGTCCCCAAAAAGCATTTGATTACAGTTTACTAAAGCAACCTTAAAATGTGATTTTATTTTCTGTTTTTACAAAGAAAAAGAAAAGTGAAACAAGTGATCCGAGTTCTTCTAGAGTGAAAAAATACAAAGTACCAGAGAAAATACGATTTGACATGAGAAAAGGGAAAAAAAGATATTTTCTTGCCTTTTAGGAGTTTCCAGTGTGCCAGAAAAGACAGACACACATGGACAGAAATAATCAGAGTATATTCTCATGTGTTCTGTAATAAAGATGGGCATGGTTTGGAGGTTCAGAGCATAAGATGAACATAGGCACCAAGATTTGTAACCCCACTCTGTCAATAATTTAGTTATAGCCTCATGTGAATTTATTGACCTTTCCAAGCCTCGGTTTCCTCATCTGTAAAACCAGGTTATCAATCTTACCTCCCAAGAAATTATTGAAGATTAAATGAGATGCGTGCCTGCTGCATCTCAAATGTTCAGTGCATGATAACTATTATTATAATTTACAGAGGGGTAACAGAATGTAGGGGAGAAACTTTTAACCATGACTGGAAAGAACAACTGAGGCACAAAAGTAGCACAAGGGATATCCTTGTGCCATTTGGAAAACAGAATGAAAATGGCAGCTTTCCCAGTTCATAAGTGGTATTGCAGATCTGCTGAATCACCTCACTGGTGTGAAGGAATAGCTAAACCTACAAGGGATCCATCTTTCCTTGGAACTTCCTACAGCTTTCTTGACTCCTGAGTTATGTGTCTTTGTTTAGCTTTGTGGCAAAGGGGCAGGGCTTCTGCAGGGTACCCTCATTACCAAGCCAAGGAAAACAAGACATAAGTAGTCCATCCATTCCAGTTCATATTTATGGATTCTATCCTACATTTTCTATCCTACTTTGTATCTATACTCCTTTTGACTGCCTGCCCTGCCAACTCAAAATCTAGTGTTACATTATAGAGACTCCCACAGTTTTATAAGCCAATCTCCTATAACATGTCTGTGTGACACTCCCTCTCTCTCTCTCTCTCTCTCTCCCTCTCTCTCCCCCCGTCTCCTGTCTCCTATCTCTCTCTCACCTACTGGTTCTATTCCTCTGATTGAACACTGACTGATTAATACATATTCTGTTTCACCGGTGTTCCAATTTTCTTTATGGAGCATGGCTCTATGGCCTTATCTTCCACTGCATACATAACATCAATCTCAGAAAAAAAAAATGTGAAAATTTTCCCATCAATACCTCCAAATACAATAGCAAATTAGTGACTACCATAATATTCATATATTATGTGCATTTATTTCAGAATTTCATTATTTCATATCATTAATCTATGAAACAAATGAACATATGAATGTGTAAAGTATTTAAAAGTAGAGCTGAACAATTAGTTGAAATAATTCAAGAGCATGATGATACTATTTTTATTTCCACCATAATAAACATTACATAACATTGAAGAGGCAAACCATTTATAAGATTGTTTATCCCAGAGGATAGCCTGTGTATCTTCTAATCTTCTTTGTATACATTAAAAGTTTCTACAGTTTGACAAAAAGAAAGGATCAAAGTAGGATAGAGTGGGAAAAGCTGTTAATAACACAACTTGATCTTTCTTTTATACTTCTATTGGGAGGGTCTTTGACATTTAAAAGATAAGACTGAAACAAAGGAAAATCTCAGTGAGAAAACTACAGGTAAATAATTATCTTTCAGGAATACATATTTTATATAAGGGAACTATTCTTGGTTCTCATGATTTTCTTTTTCTCCCACTCATGATTTTCTGTACTGTGCTGGTGTCCATAGTAACATCCATTGCTAATGAGTAGATTGCTACCAATGTCCTGTCACTGTCAATCACTGTTTTCTTGAGGTCAATGAAAATTTTCTCTACTTTCAGTGATTTTCTCACCCCTTCTGTCTCTGATTAATAAGACCTGAAATTGTAACAGAAATGGATGGTATCAACACATGAACTCTTACCTTATCCATTTTACCTGTTGCCTTATCCATTTTACCACATTGGAAAATTTTATCAAGGTGATAAAATTTATTCATAATCACTTAAACAGGCTGAAAACATCCTGTGTCTCTATATATTGAACATGAAAATATAAAATGACATATTTCAAATTGTTCCTAGGAGACACTGTGCCTTATGTACTGTATTGAGAATTCCTTAAATATTTTTCTATTAAAAGACTGTGTATAATATAAGAGCAACAGACAAGAATAAAATGTAATTTATTATTGTTGATTCCCAGTTAGTATAGATTCCCTTTGGCTTTGTGTTAATAGTGAGAGAGAGTTAGGGAGTGTTAAAGCAACGTGTTCCGTATACATTACTTTCCATGACTGATTCATTAAATCAGTTTAGTTGGTCAGTCAGCCTTCCTTTATGACAACAAAGAAAATAGAATAGAATAGAAAAGACAAATCAAAGTTCATCTTGTGTGGTAGGAATTAATACTTTGTGAAACTTTTAAAATTAAAAGTGAAATGTATTTCTCACCATTGTCATTGTCCCAAATAATTCTAAAGGTATAATCAACTTTCTTTTGATTCTGTGAGATTTAATTTTAATTTTGTTCTATGAGATTATAGTCTGGTTACCAATTGGGTATTTCTATGTTTTGGCTTTTGTCTACCGACTCACAGATTGAAATCTGTTTTTCTAGAGAATTCATCTGTCCTCACTGTCATCAAACTCCCTGTATTCATCCTAGGACTGCCATTATAAATTAACAACAATCAGGTGGCTTAAAATACAGAAATTTATTCTCACAGTTCTGGAGGCTACATGTTTAAAATCAAGGTATTAGCAGAGCCATGCTCTCTTGTAGCTTCTGGTAGTTGCCAGCAATCCTTGGTGTTTCTGGCCTTGCATCAGCATAACTCCAGTTTCTATCCTCAGATGTCTGTCTGGTCTCTGTTTCCATATGGCATTCTCTTCATTGCATGCCTTTCTTCTCCTTTTAGTCCAAGTTGGCAGTGTTTCTGCCAGGATTTTTTATTTGATCTGTGAATCACATGCCTAATATCTTTATTGAAAGATTAACCAGACATACCCTTGGCTCTGTTTCCAGAACAAGCTATCTTGAATTTTAGGCTGAGAATTTTTCCCAATCCTCCAGTTCTGCTTTCTTTATGCTTAACAATTCTTTCCTCAATTCATCTCTTCCTTCCAGCACTTTACTATAAGCAACAGGGAGAAACCAGGTTGAACATGGATAGAAAGCTTTTAGACACTTCTCCTCACTCTTCTTAGAAATCTCCTCAGCTAGTTATTGCAGTTCATCACTTACAAATTCTACTTTTCACCCAAAATCATAAGACAGTTTAGTCAAGCTCTCTGCCACTTTCTAGTTAGTATCACCTTTGATCTAGTTTCTAATAACATGTTGCGCATGTCCATCATAAACCTCTCCAGAAGCACCTTTAAGGTTCATATTTCTAGCAATATTGTATTTATACAAGTATTCTCTAAGATCAAAGAAACTTTTTCTACAGTTCTCACTTCTTTCAGAGCCCTCACCAAAATCACCTTTAATGTCTATATTCCTATCAACAGTCTCTTCAAGGCAATCTAAGTTTTTCTATCAGGCACCACAGAATTCTTCCTGCCCTTGCCCATTACTCAAATCCAAAGCATGTCCACATTTTCAGGCATTTGTTATAGTAGCATTAGTAGCATCCCACTCCTGGTACCCAAATCTGTATTAGTTCTGTAGGGCTACCCTAGCAAATAACTACAAAGTCTGGGGAATAATACCCCAGAAATGTATTCTCTCATAGTTCTGGAGAACTTGACATTTATAAAAAATCATATGATCATATCAATACATGCAGGAGAAGCATCTGACAAAATCCATTATTACCTAAGTTGTAGGACTCACACTATTCAACTTCAAGACTTACTTTAAAACTACAGTGACCCAAACAGTGTGGCATGGATAAAAGAATAGACAAACAGATCAATAGAACAGAATAGAAAGCTCAGAAATAGACCTACACAAATGTAATCAACTAATCTCTGACAAAGGAACAAAGACAATTCAATGGAGAAAGTATAGTCTTTTTAATGAACTGTGCTATAACAAATATACATGCAAAAAAAATGAATTAAGGAGCAGACCTTTCACCTCTTACAAAAATTAACTCAGGATGGATCATAGACCTAAATGTAAACACAAAATACTATACAACTTCTAGAAGATAACATAGGAGAGAATCTAGATGACCTTGAGTTTGGTGATAATTTTTAGATATAACATCAAAAGCATGACCCAGTAAAGAAAAAAATGATAAATTGAACTTCATTAAAATTAAGAAGTTATTTGGAAGATAAATGGAAAATGCTAGATTTGGGGTAGTGGGTGCATAGTTTATGTTTAAATGTCTTTTTCTGGACATCTGAACTTTTTAGTAATAAAAATTATTTATATTAAAAAGAGAGAGAGGAAATACTCATATTTTCCTTCAGTAACATTTCCTGAAAATGTTTTATTTGACTCTGTGCATTCCTTTTTAAAAATATATCTTCATCATTACTGAAGATGTGTTTGGAGCAATCTAACATGATTACTGTTTGAGATGCAGATTTTTGACCCATTTGTCGCATTGTTACTGAAAATTTGACAGGTGACAAAGACCCATTTGAATAACTCCTTTTCTTTAATCCTTCCTGTGGCTGTAAATTTGTGATCTCCAAGTGTAATTGTTTAATCTATTTAACACAGTAAAGTGATCTATAAATAGATTATTTATAATGGCATTTAATACTTGAAACCTGAGATAACACCCCCAGGAACAATGAGCAAATTTGCATTAAATTCCTTTACTCACTTTACTTCATCTATGTAATGACCTCTCTAAGCAGCCAGAGACTTTTAATCGTTCCGTCTGTATCTTCCTTAAGCATCAACTTTCAAAATAAAGTCATTGAAAAATGTCCTGTAATGTGGAAGACTGTATTAGGACTCAGATATAAATGATTACACTTTTTCTGAAAGAAAATATTGAAGGGAAAATCCCCTGCTTTATATTCAGATATAAGTTATTACCAGCTAAACTTCTGCAATAGAGATGTGGCTCTTTTAGTTATGAGGTGTGTCCTAGGCGTTCAAATACCCCCAATACCCAGAACTGTGTCTGTCTTACAGTACATGCTATGTGAACACTTGTGAATGAATGAATGATGAAATAGCATTTGTGGTAGTCAAACATCTGCAAGTACATGCAGGTTATACATTGCATAACACTTGGGTGACATCACATCATTGACAACACAGAATTGTATGTTGGTTGGGTCCTTTTTTTCTGATATTTGGCAGATAAATATATTGTTTTCACAAAATCAGTATATGTTAGTCATTTTTCTGACAGGAAATAAGAAAATGTTTAAGAAAAGTGCAACTACTATGGGCTGTGGCTAGCAGTAGCCCTGGTGATAGTGCTACAAACTTAGTTAATTTAGATCCTGAAACAATTTAGCTCCTTGCTGTGCATTAAAGGCATCCCAGAAGGAATCTATGCTATTTGAGAGAGAAAATTTACAAAAAATATTTAAATTGACAATATTTAAACATCAAGATTATGCAAATTTTAAATGTTTAATGCGGGGTCACATGAATAACTTAATTTTAAGGAAAGAAAACCTACATAGAATTGATCTTTTTATATATCATATAGCTTGAAATGTTGCAGCCAATATTGTCAATTGCAGATCAACTGAAGATTGTATTTTGCAACAGTGATAGCTTACTTGGCACCTCTGTTTATAAAAAATTCACTTTTGGTGTAGCTTATTTATGTGTTTTGAGGACAGATTAAAAATATTAACTTCTGACTACCTGGCATATTTGTTATCCTCTGAAAATTTTGTTTTAAAATGATAGTTTACATCAAACAGCACAGTAAATGGGCTTCAGGCAATTTCATGCCTATTTTGTAGCTGTGTAAAGAAGCATACTATTTTGTTATAAATAATTATCATACATATTTTTACTCTATTCATAACCAATAGATCTCACCTACTTATTTCTTCAAATTATTAAATGCCTCTGAATTCTCCTAAAGAAGGTTTTGACAATCTGTCTAAACCATTTTTATCATACTACTTGCAGGAAGCTACTCTATTTTGACTAGAATATCAAGTGTCTGTAGCACATTAAGCAAAAGGTGGTGGGGGAGAAGCAAATCATTAATAACTACAAAATCTTGGAAAAGGTGGTTAAATAATTTTGTGCTACATGTACTAATTAAATTGCCCTCAATGTTTATCACCATTTTTGGTGATTCTAGGGAAATATTAGGCACAGTGATAACACAGTTTTTTCCCAAAATGTTTTCGTAAAAGTGGACTGCATATCACTGGTAGAACAAAATATTATTTTAGGTTAATGCAGAACCAACATTATTTAATAGTAGCATATTTATATTAACATGAGTGTGGCTACTTTTCAAAAATGGTCTCCAATGAGCCATTGCGTTGTTTCCAAGCCTCTGTTTATCACCTGCCACATTAAATAGAGGTCATTTACTTTAGCCGATGAGATGTGGTGCCATTTCCAAATCTAATCTTTAAGAAGACCTTACCCCTTCAGCTTTTTGTAATTTAGGAAGTCTGAGCCACCAATTCAGAAGTCTGGTTTCTCCGCTAGAGACAATGTGTGGCAAGATCATATAGAAAAGCCATGTGGAGGGGGAGAAGTTCTGGAGCCACATGGAGAAAGGGAGAGAGACCAGCCATCCCTGAGTTCCAGCTGAGACCAGAGTTCCACCTGTCTCTGTTGAAGCAGCAGTCTCACGAATAAAGTCATCTTGGAGATTCCAACCTCAGCACATCTAAACAATAACACGGACCCTGAGTGAGACTAACAGAACCACCCAAACAACATCTGAATCGAGAAATAATAAAAATGGCATTTTTCAAAGACACTTCATTGGGAGTGGTTTATTACCCTGCAGTAGATAACCAAAACAGAAAGTGCTATCAGGAGTAGGTATCACCATAGCAAAAAATGTGGTATTGGTTTTGTTAGCAGGTAGAGACGAGAAGGGTTTGAAGGTATCATTAATGAAGTCTGGAAAGATAGTATGGAAATCACGATGGGAGGCTGGAGAAAGGGGAACCCAAGTTATACAGTAGCAGAAAATTAATAAAACAGCTGCCTGAGGTAGTGTGGAAGATGGAAAAGGCTTCAAAGGAACTTGTAAGTTTAGTTTTAAATATTTCCAGACAGAAAGTTTAAAGTGCCAATTGACTTATTTTGGTCTCTTCTGATTAAGTATGGGAGGCATGGGATGAGTTACAGAACTGCTCAGCTTGCAAAGAGAATATACCGAAACCAGGCTTGCTAAGTATGAAAATACATCTGTTTCTCATCCCAGGTATCTCCTGGAAAAATTCTCAAGATAGAAATTGGTTCAGCACAAAATCATACCTACAGGAAAAGGAACCTCAGGTAAAGATCAGGTCTAGGTTGCCCGTTTAAGTCTCTTTGTTAAAACCTCAGAAAAATTTAAGGCAAGGTGTACAGGCCATCTCAACTAGCAAAATATTTTCCAAAATCTAAGGGCATTCTTCATAAATAGCCTCTGACAGATAATAAGGTGTCCAAGAGAATATCTAAGAATCGTAAGGATGTTGTGACTTGTAGCCCAAGTAGAGAGGGTCCTGCTTGAAGAGATTTTTGCTTGGTTTCTGTTTAGTAGAATGGATTTTAAAATAATACATAGATGACTTTAAAGTTCATTTAGGGACTATATTAGCTCAGACTAAACTATAAAGGGTTCAAGGAGACCTCTTAGCCCTGTAACTCCAAAAGCAGAAAGCAGACTAAGAAATTTCCTTAAGCTGCTCACATAGGCCATTTCTCATGGAAAATAAAGAATAAACTCAGAAATCAAAACCAAGAGGGCAGAACTAACTGATTAGAATAATCACTCCCAGGAAGTGAACTGGGTCTAACTCAGCATTCATCCCATGTCCCAGAACAGAGCAACTGGTGACATGTATCCAACGGGGTTTCAAAATTTCTATGGGCCAGTGTCTGTTATATGCCTTCCCAAATATTTCTGAATGAATCGTCTCTTTCAGTATTCTTATTTCCGTCTTGTGTTTGTTTCATTTTGCCAATTCCAGGCCTAAAGCCTTAAAACTCTTTATATCTTCTTCTCTTTTTGCACTTTTGTGTGTACTGAAAGACCATACAAGAAGGGCAGCTACCTGCTGAAGAGATCAGTGGAGGGAAGCTTCATGGAGAGGGAGAGACCCCAGAACTACATAGAGAGTCCCAACTATCCCATTGCCACAGGTGGACCCTGTTTTCCAGAACTATCCACATTAGGCCACCAGACATATCTGGGAAGTCATCTTGGACATTCCAGGCCAACAAGTAATAAATGGAGTCCTTAAATGAACCCTAACCAAACCATAAGATTCTGAAGAAAACAGAATGGTGGTTGTTTTAAGACACTGCTTTGGAATGGCTTATTATGAAACAATAAAACAATGTGTTTTAGAAACAAATATAACTATTGCATAACATCTGTGATCCCCAAGATATTACTGCTGTGGAGAAAGCACCCAGAGTGGATTCACCTAAAATTTCAGACCAAACCCCTGAATGGCATAAACCTACAGAAACTGAAATGTCTATCATAATTTTTTAGAACAATGCAAATTATAAATAATGTGCCTTTCTACTATGTATTTATTATATTGAATTCATAAGTCTGATCACTGCATTTTTTTCAGCAGTACTTTAAATTGCTACTTTTAGGGATTGGTAGGACTGATTAGAAAAAATACTTGTAATTAATCAGCATTGTAAATTGGAATCAGGCTTGTCATTGATATTTTTGCTGGTTTCTGTTTTTACTTTTATTCTTAACTCCATCATGGATGAATAATTTAGAAGAGAATTTTTAAAACACGAAGACAAAGAGCAATAGAACTGTGAGTACTAATGCTGGTAGTGATTCAGTGATATGTCTCCAAAGTGTCATGAGAACTAACAAACTAATAAGAATTTTATAAATATCATCTACAAAATAAAACCCCAAAAATGACATTAAAATATATAGAAATATTTTAATACATTAAACTAAAAAGCTTCTGTACAGCAAAGGAAATCACTGACAAAATGAAAAGGCAACCTATTGAATGGGAGAAGACATTTGCAAGCCATCTATCTGATAAAGGGTTAATATCAAAAGAATATAAAGAACTCATACAACTCAGTAGCAAGGAAAACCCTAAATAATCTGATTAAAAAATGGGCAGAGGTTCTGAATAGACATTTTTCCTAAGAAGGCTTACAGATGGCCAACAAGTATGTGAAAAAGGTGCTCAACATCACTAAGCATCAGGGAAATGCAAATTAAAACCACAATAAGATAACACTTTATGCCTGTTAGAATGACTATTATCAAAAAGGCAAGAAATGGCAAGTTTTGGCAAGGATATGGAGAATGTTCACTATTGGTGGGAATGTAAATTGGTACAGCCACTGTGGAAAACAGTATGGATGTTCTTCAAAAACTTAAAAATAGAACCATATGATAAAGGAATTTCACTTCTGGATACTTATCCAAAGAAAATAAAAACACTTAACCAAAGATATATGCACACATATGCACCTCCACGTTCACCACACCATTATTTACAATAGCCAAGATATGAACACAACCTAAATGTCACTGATAGATGAATGGATAAAGAAAAAATGTGATGTATGCATGTGCACGTAATGGAATATTATTCAACCGTAAGAAAGAATGAAATCTTGCCATTTGCGACAACATGATGGACCTAGATGGCATCATGCTAAACAAAATAAGTCAGAGAAAGATAAATACTGGAGGATCTCACTTATATGTGGAATGTAAAAAACAAACCAAATCAAGCTCATAGATACCAAGAACAGAATGGGGAGGGGAGTAGGTGAAATGGGTAATGGGGGTCAAAAGATATAAACTTCCAGTTTGAAAATATGTCATGGAGATGTAATGCACAGCATGGTACTACAGTTAATAAGACTGTATTGCATATTTGAAAGTTACTTAGAGTACATGTATCTCCAAAGTCCTCATTACAAAAAAAGCAAATTTTTTTGATAATTATGTATGGTGACAGATGCTAACTAAACTTACTGTGGTGATCATTTCTCAATATATAGAAATATTGAATCATTATGTTTTATATCTAAGGTGATATATGTCTATTATTCTTTAATTTAAAAAATGATATATAGAGAAATATTTGATGTTTCTTATTGAACCAGCAATGTAACCTATCTCATTTTGAATCATTTGGGACACAAATTTATCAGCCTCAATGATAATTTTGAAATATCCAAAGATACCAAGGAGATTGTTTCAAAATATTTGAAATTCAATTTAAGGATTTTCAAGTGTGTCCCAATAATTAATGTGCATTGAGACAGGGGACAAAGGCAAAAGCTTTAGAATACTTGCATGCAGTGTCACATTTAGACACAAGGGCTAGAGATGCTGAAGCACTGGTAAGATCTTTAGTGAATTTGCTATGAAAAACATGATGAAAATGATGTTTGGGCACAGAACAAATAAAATGATAAAAGTGATTTTATCAAAAAGAAAAGTTTATTTTAATATTCTACATAGGGCAGAGATAAAGGAAATTGTTACTATCTGAACTGTGCAGCATATAATTCATTAACAACTATTTTTCAAATATGAGTGAATAAAGAATTCCATGAAGATGTAATTTCAGTCCAATACTGAAAATAGCTATGATTAGAGATTTCCAACGACTGACAACTTCATTCCAAAGAGACTAAAGTTGATATTCTAGGGTAAGCACTGAAGCTAAGGGTGCATTTGGTCTTAGATAAAGAAAACCCATTTCAGGCATTTCAGCTGTTACAACAGACAAAAATTGTATTCTGTGTTGAATATTATAAGTAATTTTTTGTTTCATTGTGTAAACACAGTTATTTCAGAAAAGTATTTTTAAATCTGTTAAAAATTGTCATTTATAATAGAGGTAGACCTCCAATTCTTAACTGTGAAGAGATGGGGAATGTTTACAAATAAATGCTACTTCAGGCTGAAGCATGTGGACTTTCTCTCAGAAAGTGTTCAGTGTTTCATCTGGTAATTAGAACTTCAACTTCCTCTGGAAGATATATTTAATCAGTAAGATTTATATGCAGCAATTTGTAAATTAATTTTGTACATGTATCTGCTCATTTGAAAAATATAAATGTGTGTTTATTAGTCAGGGTGGGCTAGATCAAGCTGTGGCAATAAACAAGCCCCCATATTCTTTGCATTGCAAAACATGATGTGTGTCCTCAGTTTGGCTAGGACTTTGCTCCACAATGGTGGCCTCCACTTCCAAAACTGATTCGACAGATTGCTACCATTGAAACATTGCCAGTTGCCATGGCCGGAGTGAGGAAACATAATCAATTGTGCATTGGCTCTTAAAAGCTTCCACCAGGAAGGGACCCACGTCATTCCATTCACCAAAGCAAATCACATGGCTGGATTTTAAGATGCCCCAAAATGCAAGTCTACTGTGTGCCAGAAATCATGAGAAACAAGATACTATGAGCTCCCTAATGACACCATAGTTTTCTTACAAGTTGTTTGCTTAAGTTTGAAGCCAAAAGAATGTATGCCTCCCGTTAGAAGTATGCATATATTCTTGATCAAATCGATGTCCTCTTCTTGTCTAAACGCTTATGAGCTTTTTTGAAGCAGTTTTTAAAAACCATTCAGGTTATTATAAAGAGGCACTTGAAATATTTGAAAAAAGTTATTAATAAACATCATTCCCTGTCAGAAGGCACTTGTGGGTGGAGAACAAATCCTTTTCTTATCATGTGTGAGCAAAGTACTAATATAAATGGATTCATTCATTCTGTGGGTTATCAAATGACAATTTGAAATAAAAGTCTAACAAAGATCACATATCTTTCCAGGAATTAATCCTCAGTATACGACTCTATCAGAGAAATAAGCAAGTGTTTATTTTGCTTTCTAATTTAATAGGCCAAGTTTTAACTCTTTAGTTAACAAAAACTTTAGAAAGCAAAAGTAGTTTATTCAGGAATCTAATCATCTTATGCTAAGTCAAATGCACCTTTGACTGACTCATCAAAAACATTATCATTTTTCTCATTGAGTAATATAATTTTAGGTAAGCAGTTTTGCAAATTGACTAGATTTAGCAGTACTTATATATTCTTTAAGATAAAAACTAGGTTTTAATCATATTTACATTTATAATTACTCTACTTACGGCAAGTGATATCATTTTAAATTCATAACAGTGATACAGTTTTAAATACATTCATTTTACTAAAAGGTAACAAAGTACAGAGTAAGCAATGTATAGGTGAGACACATAGCTAAAAACTGTGTAAGAATATATTGATGTTTAGAAAGCAATAATCCAATAAATGGATTACAAATGATTATAAGTAGTTTTAAATTAAAATTGAAAAATAAATGGCCAAAGTTCATTCTAACTTAAGTTATATTGCTTTCATTGGGACCATCAGTCATGAATAAATTTCGTAAATGCTTAAGATTTTTAAGAAGCTGATATTCTAAGGTTCCTTTTTAATAAATGATCTTTAAAAGAAACTCATATTCTAAGGCTCTGTATAAATAAATGAACTTTTAAAAATCAGAAAAAATATATATTGTGAAAAATTATTTACATAAGATTACTTGAATATGCACATCTTGATTCTTTTTTCTATCAACTGTAATTATATCAAAAAGTAAAGCATTTTCAGATCCATAGTGATATTTAAATTGTGATTTTTTTCACTCTATTTGACTTTTGATGATATACAAGAACAATGAGCATTTCTTACCAAATATTTACAGCTCTGAAAGTTTATTCTTAGCCACAGGTGGCCTTAACATAGGACAGGCAACTACTTGAATGAAGGCATTTTAGAGATGTTGAAAAGCCCTCTAGCTCCCATGAAACAAAGCTTTGCTTTTTTGGTTTATGTTGTGCATCCTTACTAAAATCTAAATAATCCTAAGAAGGACATAGTATTCTTACCTATTAATTATTATTTGTAATTTAGCATGAATCAAGTCTCTGAGAACAAACTTTGATTAGGAAGGAGTAAGAACTAATGTTTTATCTGAATATTTAAAAGAAAAGTAAAGAATGTGAGGATAGGAAAGAACCTGGGTCCAAAACAAATGTCAAAATTTTCACAACTTTATTCAGTTCATCTAAAATCAGTTACTAGGGATATTCCACCAAAGTCTAGATACTAATGGAGCCCGTACAAGGGATTTCCGAAGTCAAGTTCTCAGCATTACAGTCATGAGACCACATGAACGTTCTTACCTGCCTGTGCAAGAAGGATGTCCTGTGGTTCAAGTACTTTTGCCAGTCAGCATCTGAGATCCTGCACCTCTGGCTCCTGGGTCCCTGAACACTGCTTGGGGAGTACATTTGGAGGGCTGTCGCTATCAGCTTAGACATGTCAGCGTGTTATTGGACACCAATCTGTATGTACAGTCAGAAGAATGTTCAATAATACAAAAGCTTAAAAAACACTTAGTTGATGAAAGAAAAGTATTTACTGAGTTGAAGCCAAGTTTTCCGAGCTTACTGTTATAACCACTGATTTGTAGATTCAGAGAAAGGACTATGCTATAAGGCCAAAAAAGCTATATAGTAGGCAAAGGAGTATTTTTTTTCACATTAAAGATGAGAACTACAAATGAGATAGAAAAACACTTCTGTATTCTAAGATAAATTCAAATGGAAACCTGAAGAATATGAAGTATACAATTTGTTCACACATAATGCGGAAAAAATTATGGAAATAATCACTGTTTAGAAGCATAACTTTTTGATAATCATTTTAGAATGGGAGGGAATCTTGGATATACATTTAATCCAGTCCTGTTATTTTACAGATTGAAAGCATCATTTATTTCATAATCACTGTATCCTCAACAGAGAGTAAAGCTATGTTTAATCATTCAAAACCTAAACAAGGCAACACAAAAAGCATGATACAAGAAAAAAAAATCAATAAATTGGATCTTATTAAAATTAGAACTTCTGTACTGCAAAAGACACGTTATAAAATCAAAAGACAAGCCACAGACTGGCAGAAAAATTTGCAAACCACATATCAGATAAAAGTCTTGTGTCCAAAAATAGACAAAGAACTCCTGAAAGTCGACATAACAAAACATCAGTCAATTTGGGCAAAAGATCTGAAAAGACACTTCTCTAGAAAAGATATATGGGTGTCAAATAAACACATGAAAATGTGCTCAATATTATTTGTCATTAGAAAAATTTTAATTAGAACAATGAGATATCACAACATACTTATTTGGAATGGTTTAAAAAAAGGAAAAAATAAATTAATAATATTAAGTGCTGTTAAGAATGTGAAGCAATACTAACTCATTGCTGGGGAGAATGTACCATGCTAGAGATCTTGGTTTCTAACATCATTCTCTGAGAGTTAATATTAATTAACATCTCTCTTGAGTTAATATTAATTTATCAAATTTCCTTAGTTGAGTCAAATGCACCATACTAATGTAAGATGTTACAAATAGGGTAAACTGGGTTTGGGCATATTATAATGTTCTGTACTATTTTTGCTATTTTCCTATAAATCTAAATCCATTCCAAAGTTAAATATTTATTCTAAAAGTTTATTTAAAAATATATTCTAAAACCTAGAGGATTTTTTTGTTGAAAAAGCATATGAATCTAAGCCCCGGGTTTTATATGTGCACATCTGGAAGTTCTTTCAATATTTTATGATTAGCTGAGTTACTCAATTAGTAATGATTAATCATTGTTTATTAAAAAATATGGTGAGATTTTTTGCTTTGTTTTTAGAAATTGGATGTTTACTACTGAAAAATAAGAAAATCACAAAATGACCTAAAAAACTTTTCTTCCCATGCTTATAGTGGCCTTTTCTCAAACTGTGATCAGGGAACTACTGGCAAAAGAGTCACATAGAGTGTATGCTAGCAGTACTAATGCCTGGGCCAATCCCAGAACTCTTGAATAAGAATCTCAGGATAGGGGACAGAGAGGCCAGGAAGATGAATCTTTAACAAGAGTTTCAGTTTAGCCAATTGTTGTCATAATTTCTGTGGTTAAACATTTATTATTGAGGAAGAAAATTTTGAAGCTCTCTTAGAATAATGAGTTTGAAAGTGCTGAAGATTTGATGTCAAAGAAGGAACATTGTTAGATGAGCTTACCAAATGTTAACTGGAGATTCATGGTGTTTCTGTTAATTAAATTTCTTAAGAAAAATTCCCATTACCTCCTGTAATTTCAGTCATTGGGTATCAAAAAAACCCAAATAAACTACTAACTTGACATTCACACCTTTCAATACACAGAGAACTTGGATGCAAAGTGAAGGTGCAGGATGGTCCTGGAATATAAAGGGGTCTGGCAGAGTGAGAGCCACAGTATAGAGACACAGGACCTTCCTTAAGTGAAAGAGACATGCCATGAGGAAGACAAGTGGAAAAAGCCATATAAAGGTGTCTATGTGGTGATCCAAGTAACAACTTGGCTGGAGGAAAGAGAAAATCATCTCCTCGAAGCAGGACAAGGAGGTAAGTGCTTAGAGTCAACCAGTGCTTTCAATGACAGGCTGGTTCCAGAGGGTCAGGCGGTGGGAAAAGGGCCTGGAACTGAGCATATATGAGAAAGAATCTAAGTGGAAATATATAAAAATAAGCTTTTAGAAAATAGAACACATTGTAGTTAAGTACTGAGGAGCATATCTAATTTGTACTTAAAATTTTTGTTTTGTTTTGAATGCTCACTCGGATGGAGCATATTAAGCTGTTTATAAATAAAAATAGAAACTACAGCTTTATGTGCTTTTAAATTAATAAAGACACTTTTATGAAATACAAATAAGTAATAATATTATTTGCAATGCAAAATAAATCATGAACAAATTGTAGGAAATAACATTTACCTTGATGGTTGGTTCCATCAGTTACATGTGGTAATTTTAGTTTCTGAAATAATTATTAACAACAATATACTCAATGGCAATAACTGCTGCTAAGGAAAGCCTGCACTGCTGCTGGTAGTGATTGTTCACATGCTCACCAGCAAGGGGAAGGACAAGATATCAATTCCCCTTTTTTTGCTAATGAAGTAAAACTTAATACTTATTTTGCCATTGAGAGTTTGTTCGTGTGTATGCCTGCAGTGTTAAAGAGATACAGTTTTTTCTTCAGTGAGATATTTATTTTATGGCATTTTTGGAGTGCAAACTATATGCCAGATACAATTCTATTCTTTTGCACCGTGACTATCAACTGTAGCAGTGGAGCACTGAAATGAAACCTTGATAAAAAGAGTTTAGGTCCTTGTAAGTGTTTATTTACATGCTTTTTGAGGAAAAATTGTATGCAGAGCCTGAGCTGGCTATAAAATCTATATATTCAGTTGGGTTGAACTCTCATTACCCCAATCAGCCATCCATTTTGTTCATCTCCTGATATGACAACCCTTATTTTCCCAATCTGGACTAGAAGCATGGTTTCCTAACTGATACGGCAACCTCCAGTCCTGATCGCCTTCAAAATACCTATTACCAGAGTAATCTTAGATTATGAGCACTCTTATCACTCTCTCATTTGAAATGCACCGCAGTTCCTCCATGCCTACGAAGTAAACCCCTTTGCAAACATTTAAGACCTTCCTCCATCAGACTCCTCCTCATTTCTCCAGTTGTATCTCCAAATTCTTCCTTATGCTCCAACAGTATCAAGGAGTCAACTTTGCCCGTTCATTTTAGGTTTCACACTATGGGGAGTTCTCTCTCTCCGAACTCCTCTCATTCTTTACACCTGTCAGGCTAAGTCTTAGTCATCCCAAAACCATCAATTCCCTATTCAAATATGCCCTCCACTGTGGGCCCCTCCTGCTTCTCAATAAGAAAAATGTTCTTTCTTCCTTGTCCTACTTCTCTTCCTTATACATATCTTTGTTATATATCATACTATTTTTTTTCATGATTACCAGTATGAAAACATTTAATCTTAGTACCTGCAGGAATTTAAACTCTCTTCTTCATGGAGTAAGTTCTCAGTATATGTTTATGGACTTAAAAATTGTCCTACAGCACACAAAAGAAAAAATATATAGGGGGCATTACAGGCAGATGAAATGCAGGGAGTTATGAAAGCATATAGAGTGTCCTGGGGGTGCTAAGTTTTGTGTATTAAAAAAACAGAATTTGATCAAGTAAATTTGAAGATCTATTTGGCTTTATTAAGCAACTCACCAATCAGGTAGCGTCCCATCTTAGCAGGTAGAGAGATGCCCCAAGGGAGTCTGCAAAACGAAGGTTTTTATAAGAAGAAGGGTGTGTCAGGACGTTATTAGCAAAAGAAAAGAAGGAATTGCTTCAGGAACTGTTTCCCCTCAGGGGGAAGAGCAGGGAGTGTTCTCCTGCAGATGACCTTATCTTCTAGGCAGGGATGGAGACCCATGTGACAGACCACCTGCTTGGTGCTCACCAGAATGCTTCTGACTGTATTTCAGAGGAAGGTTGAAACTGCAATTAGATTAGGCAACACATCCTGGCTTGGTGACCTGGCCTAGCAGAAACAACTCCATTTTAGGCATGTAGTTTTCTTTTTAACATGTGTAACTGGACCATATGGCTGTAT
This sequence comes from Smutsia gigantea, assembly GCA_032199065.1. Lineage (NCBI taxonomy): Eukaryota > Metazoa > Chordata > Mammalia > Pholidota > Manidae > Smutsia > Smutsia gigantea. The sequence goes on from JAVSCE010000180.1 coordinate 402,292, forward strand.
GTAGTGGGCAGTAGTGTTATTTGTTGGGATAAGATTGTAAAAGATCTTACATGATAAATATAGGAGCCTCTTGAAATAATCCAGAAAATAAGATCCTGACCTTAGCAGGGGCAGATTGGAGGGGATATCATAAGCATTTCTGAGAACAGGAATAGTGCCCATATTAGATGTGTGAAATAAAGGAGGGAAAACAGATTCTCCTGTGGTTTCAGCTTAAGAAACTGGGGAGAATAGTGACACCATTATTCCAGATAGAAAATACAAGAGGTTGACCAAAATGAGGAGACTTTTGTTTTTTCAAGATAGTGGATTTTTAGATATTCAAAGGATTGGGAATGTTAGGACCTTACTATCACTGAGATAATTTCAATTAAGAATTGAGCAACTTCCACACAAAGATGAGGGCGAACTCCCTGTATGCAAAAAAGGTGGCATATTGCCACCTCTGCCCTATTATCACCCTTCTTTGCCTTCTTGAAAGACATCAAACTAAACAAACAAGATATGATCTCAGAGGCAGCTAAAAGAACAAACAACATACTGCCTCTCTGTATATCCTCAGTACACCTGAAAAACAGTGAGAACTTGGCCTTGAGCCAATGCTTACACTTAGTAAGAAAAGCAACAGAATTAACATGCTTTTGTGAATGTATCTGGGAACCACTTGGAACAGCATCCTCATTACCAAATAGTTCTCTAAATGATAAAAACAAACAAAATCATAAAAATCCAGCTACTATCCTGGTTTCTTTAAGTTAAAGGCCAATCTGATAAGTTAATTCTGAATAATTTTATGTGAACAAGGGTACAACTGTTTCTTTGTGATGTCATGTGTCCCAAAAGTTTACCCTCTCAGATTATTAAAATGAACCATGCTTTTTGGTAAGGATTGACTCACTTTCAAATGTCCTGAGACAAAAGAAATAATGTTTGAACCATCACAGAAGGACAGATACCAATTCAAGACATGGGGTAAAAAAACATTAGCATGTGTCCTATTTATATATTAAAAAAGACCTCTTTACTTTAGAGAAATGTAATAGCTCTTGGATATACCTTTGTTTTATACACAAAACATTTCATCTTTACATATGCAGTTACTGACAACTCTGTTCGGCCCTTAAAATACAAGCGGGACAAGGCCAACTGCTCCCTATGCTTTCAACACACTTATATGATATGGATTACAGTTCCTGTATCATTTGGCTTGTGCTACTCTGGAAACATTCCATTTTCTTCCCAATCAACCTGAAATATAACCAGCAGCTTGAATTTTAACCCTTTAGACATTGACTCAGATAAGCTATAGACAGTAGAAGGCCCAGTTTCCCAGATCAGGGAGCTATTATGTCTGTAAAGGAAATTGTATCTTAAATTGTAAGGTAGGAATGCCTTCTGGTTCACATTTGGCTATAGTGAGCCTACATTTTTTTTGCATAAATTGTTGGTATATTTTCCCTATCTACTTGATCAAGTGATCTTTTAAAAATTTAAGAGAAAAAGTTCTAACAGGAGGCTCTGACATTTATTCCTGTTAAGTTTAATGTTGTAGCTCATTGCCTGAACATGCCAGGATCTTTATGAGTAATTATGTGGTCCTCTCCTGTGGCACCTTCCCTAGGAGCATTGTGGCATTACAGATGCAATCAGTTCAGCTACTTTGTATCAATCCAGTGACAAAACTGTGAAAAGTGCAGGAGGGAACCTTGTTCTCTGCCACTCTTGATTTTTCTGGTTGTCATCCTGTGACTGACATATTGTATTAATCAACACTTGATTATCTTCCAAGGTTTTATAGGTTGACTGGGCTCAGGTCACAAGCAGCTGGGACTAGATGTCCAACACAACTTCGTTTGTCACATGTCCTGGCGTCTTGGTGTTCCTCGGCCTCTCTTTCTCTTCTCAAGATATCTCCTCCACCAAGATATTTCATACAAGGGATTTATCAAATCATCTTTTGTGTAGTTCCTTGTAGAACTTTGCTAGGGACTAAAGTAACATTTAGCAACACAATATCAACTTTTTTCTTTATCCCTTTTTGAAAAATATTATGCTGAGATTGGTACATTGAAAGTGACCCAACACTTTTCTCCACATCCAGGATTTAAAAAAAATGACTGATAACATTTCTTCAGTTGTATCTGCAGTTAATTCAAAATATTTTACTTTGACATTTTAAGTACCCAACAACTTACTATATCTCACTTCCACAGAACTTCAGTTATCTCTCAAAGTTTTATAAGCTTTTCTATATTGTAGAACTTTGTCTTTTATTGAAAAAAATAGTAACAACAAAAAGAACACTGAAAATAAGTAGTTTGGTAACATCATGCCATCTCCCCAGTTAATTGTGCTTAAGCCATCTTTGGTCTTATTCCAAGTTCCTGTTTTTCCTTATACTAAAATCATAAGAAGGGAGGCTGTCAATTTTCTAGACATCCTTGATTCTATGTTTCATTTGAAATTTTGATCTTCAAAATCTGAGCTGGCAGAAAGCCTCCTTTGGAACTCATTTCTTGTTTCTCCAGAAGCTTTGCTCCATTGGCCCAGAATAATTTCTGATAGTGCAAATTATAAAATGTTTCATCCCTATTGAATATTACTCTATTTAGGAATTTCTCACTATTAGAGCATGTCTATTTTCTCTATATATTTTGGAAGTGAGGCAGTAATGTTTGATTATACCCTTTCCTGCCATTATAATTTCTTATGTCATTTTTATTAATGAATTCCATTTTTTATTTATTGTTTCCCTTATTTTTATCAAAGCAACATATGCACATGGTAAAAATTAAATAGTATTAAATAATTTATAATATTTAATCTCTTTCCTCACTATCTCCAACCCTGCTACTTGGAAACAAGCATCTTTAGGAGTTTTTGAAGTGATTCTTCTGGTGATTATACCTGGAACTCTGTATCATATGTAGCTATATCTTGATTTAATCAAATTTTTGATTCTCCTATGAATTATTAAGAATTAGCTCATTTCTTTCCTAAGTATTTATTATTTTTTATGCTACTGTGATTAGGACAGTTTTTAAAATATCTTTTTCCAAAGCTTCATCATTAGTGTAAAAGAATACCAATGATTTTCTGTACATTGATTTTGTAACCTGCTGTTTTACTGAAACACTGATTAATTCCAACAGTTTTTTAATTCACTTTTTGGGATTTTCTATATATAAGATCATATATACAGTGAATGTGACAATTTTACTTTTTCCTTCCCCATTTGGATGCCTTTTATTTCTTTGTCTTGATTAATTGCTCTAGTTATGACTTCCAGGACTATTTTGAATAGTAGTGGTGAGAGTGGGCAACCTTGGCTTGTTCCTGATCTCAGAGAAAACCCTTTCAATTATTCTCCACTGAATATAATATTAGCTGTATGTTTGTCATATATGGCTTTTATTATGCTGAAGTATGTTCTTTCTATACCCAGTTAAAGGTTTTTATCATGAAAGTATATTGTATTTTGTCAAATACTCTTTGTGTCTATTGAGATGATCAAGTGATTTTTATCCTTAATTTTATTGATGTGATAAATTACCTTTATTAATTTGCATATGTTGAACTATCCTTGACTATCAGGGATAAATCCCACTTATTTGTGGTGTATAATCTTTTAATGTATATTTGAATTCAGTTTCTAATATTTTGTTGATAATTTTTGCATCTATATTCATCAGTGATCTTGGTCTATAATTTTCTTTTCTTGTGATATCTAGCCTTTGTATCAAGGATACCTGTGTAAAATGAGTTTAGAAGTGTTCCCTCTTCCTCAATATTTTGGAAGTTTGAGGAGGAATGGTGTTAAATCTTTAAATGTTCAACTGAATTTACTAGTGAAGATATCTGGTCCTGGAGTTTTCTGTGTGGGGAGTTTTTTTTTTTATTACTGATTCAATCTCTTGACTCATTATTGATTTGTTCAGATTTTCTATTCATTCTTCATAGGTTGTGTGTTTCTAGAAATGTAATAATTTCTTCTAGGTTATATAATGTGTTAGCATGTGATTGTTCACACTTTTCTGTATTTTTATAGTATTAGTGGTAATGTCTCCTTTTTCATTTCTAGTTTTATTTAGCTGTATGTTCTTTTTTTTCTTAGTCTAGTTAAAGGTTTATCAATTTTGGTTCTTCTAGAAGAACCAGCTTTTAGCTTTATTGGTCCTTTCTACTGTTTTCCTATTGTCTTTATTTCCATTCTGAATTTTATTATTTCCTTCCTTCTACTAATATTGGGCTTAATATTTTCCTCTTTTTCTAGTTCCTTCAGGTATAAAGTTAGGTTATTGACATCTTCCTTTCTTAATATATGCATTTATTGCTATAAACCTTAATCTCAGAACTGTTTTTGCTGACTCCCATAAAATTTGATAAATTGTATTTAATTTTCATTTGTTCAGGATTATTTTTTATTTCTCTTTTGATTTCTTCTTTGACCCACTGGTTGTTTAGAAGTGTGTTGTTTTGTTTCCACATATTTGAAGATCTACTCATCTTTCATCTTATAGATTTCTAATTTCATGGTGGTTTGAAAAGAGAGTTGGTATGATTTCAATCTTCTTAAATTTGCTAAGATTCATTTTGTGGTCTGTTATATGATCTGTCCTGGAGGATGTTCCATGGTCACTTGAGAACAATGTGTATTCTGCTCCTGTTGGATAGAGTACTCTACATATTTCTGTTCAGTCCATTTTTCTAAAGTATGGTTGAATTCCAACATTTTCTTGTTGAATTTATTTTGTCTGGATGACATATATTTTGCTGATAGTGTGTACTGAATTACCCTACTTCTATTGTATTTTTGTCTGTTTCTCCCTTAAGATCTGTTTGTATTTGCTTAATATATTTCAGTGCACAGGTGTTGGGGCATATGTATTTATGATTGTTATATCCTTTTAATTTATTGACCCCTGTATCATTATATAATGACCTCCTTTGTTGTCTATTGTTGCCATTTTTGTTTGAAGTCTATTTTGTCTGATATAAGTACTGCTACACCCATTTTCTTTTTGTTACCATTTGATTGGAGTATCGTCTTCTATGCCTTCACTTGTATCTTCACTTTGTGTCTTCCGAGCTGAGATGAGTCTCCTGAAGGCAGCGTAAAGTTGGGTCTTGTTTTTTAATCCATCCAGCCACTCTGCACCTTTTGGTTGGTGAATTCAATCTATTTACGTTTAGGGTAATTACTGATATATGAGGACTTACTGTGGCCATTTTATCTTTTGTTTTATGATTGTTTTGGTCCTCCATTGTTTCTTTTTCTTTGTGTTTCTGTTTACTTTTTTAGGTTGCTGGTTTTCTCTGATGATTTCCTCAGTTTCCCCTTTCTTTATGTTTTATGTCTTTCTTCCAAATTTTTGTTTTGTGGTTACCATGAGGTTTGTATAAAAGTATCTCATAAAGACAAATAATGACTGTATAGCATCTTACTGCACTGATAGTGACTGCAATAAAGGGGATGAGGACTTGATAATATAGGTGAATGTTGAAACCACCGTGTTGTTTATGTGAAACCATCATAAAAGTGTATATCAATGACACTTGAATTACAAAAAGTATCTCTTAGATAAAATAGTTCTTTTTCTACTGATAGCAACTTATCTCCATTTGCCTACATAGGTTTCATCATTTTCCTCCTCACTTTTTATATTATCACTGTCACCAATTATCCCTTTATATGCTATGAGTTGGTTACCAGATTGCAGTAGCTATGTTTTTAATGCTTTTCTTCTTTAATCTTTATGCTATAATTAAGTGTACAACACCCTTTTCTAAAATAGAGCTATAGTTTTCTAATTCTTTCTGTCTGTAACCTTACTCAAAGTTTTGTGTATTTTTGTCTTTTCATTTAAGGTAGAAGAGCTCTCAACATATCTTTTAAGGAAGACCTAATGATAGTGAACTTCATCAGCTTTTGATTGTCTGGGAAAGCCTTTATTTTTCCTTCACATCTGAAGGATAACTTTGCTGGGTAGAGTGTAATTAGCTGGCAACTTTTAGGTTTCAATACTTTGAATACATTATTTTATCCTCCTGGTCTGTAGAGTTCTTACTGAGAAATCTGCTATGGTATAATGGGATTTGTTTTGTAAATTGTTTTCTTTTCTCCTGCTGCCTATAAAATTCTTTCTTTATCATTAACATTTTTTTCATGGTTGAGATTTTATTTATTTATATTTTTAATTGAGGTAGAGGTGATATACAATATTATATTAGTTTCAGGTGTATAGCATACTGATTCAACATTTATATATATAATGAAATGTTCACCATGATAAGTGTAGTTGCCAAAGATTTGTTATAATATTACAATATTATGAACTCTGTTCCCTATGCTATACTTTTCATTCCTATGATTTATTAATTTTATAAGTGGAAGTTTGTACCTCTTAATGCCACCGAATTCACCCATGCCACAAACACCTTCCCCTCTGGCAATCACAAGTTTGATCTCTGTATTTATAAGTCTGTTTCTGTTTTGCTTGTTTGTTTGTTAATTTGTTTTGGTTTTTAGATTCCACATATAAGTGAAATCATATACTTATCTTTCTCTCTTATTTCACTTAGTATAATTCCCTCTGGGTCCATCCATTTGTCTCAAATGGCAAAATTTCATTGTTTTTCATGATTGAACAATATTTCATTTTGTGTGTATGTGTATGTGTGTGCCACATCTTTACAAATTCATCTATTGATGGTTACTTCCATTTCTTGGCCACTGTAGATAATGCTGCAATAAAAAAAAAAAGTGTGCATACATCTTTACTAATCAGTGTTTTCATTTTCTTTGGGAAAAAATAACCAGAAGAAGGATTACTGGATTTTATGGCATTTCTATTTTTAATTTTTTGAGGAAACTCCACACAGTTTTCCATAGTAGCTGCAATAATTTGCATTCCCACCAACAGTGCATAAGGGTTTCCTTTTCTCTATATCCTCACCGACATGTGTTATTTCTTATTATTTTGATACTAGCCATTCTAACTGATATGAGGTGATATCTCGCTATTTTGATTTGTATTTCCCTGATGTTTAGTGAGGTTAAGCATCTTTTCATGCAGCTTTTCATTTGTATTTCATCTTTGAAAAATGTCAAAAAATTGCACATTTTTTAAGGGATTGATTGAGGGGCTTTTCTTATTTTTTATTTTTTTGGTGTTGTGTTCAGTGAGTTCTTTTTATATGTTGGCTATTAACCCATTATCAGATAGATCATTTGCTGTATCTTCTCCCATCAGTAGATTGCCTTTTCATTTTATTGATGGTTTCCTTTGCTGTGTAGACACTTTTTAGTGTGATATAGTCCCATTTGTTTATTTTTGCTTTTCTTGCCTGAAGAGACAGATTCAAAAAATTTTTTGTAAGACTCATGTCCAAGACTTTATTGCCTGTTTTCTTTTAAGAGTCTTATGGTTTCAGGTGGTATATTTAGGCCTTTAAGACATTTTGTATATGGTGTGAGAAAATATACTAGTTTCATTCTTTTGCCTGTAGCTGTCCAGATTTAACACCATAATTTATTGAAGAGACTATCTTTTCTCCATTGTATATTCTCGTCTCCTTTGTTTTAGATTAATTGTTGTTATATAATTAATGTAAGCAAGGGTTTATTTCTGGGCTTTCCATTCTGTTTCAATGATCTGTTGGTCTATTTTTGTGCCACTACCATACCATTTTATTACTATTGTTTTGTATTATAGCCTGAAATCAGGGACCCTGATACCTACAGCTTTATTTTTCTTTCTCAAGACTGCTTTTTGCATCCCATACAAATTTTAGGGTGATTGTTCTAATTCTGAGAAAAATATATTGGTATTTTAATAGGGATTACATCAGATCTGTAGGTTGCTTCAGGTAGTATGGATATTTTAACAATATTAATTTTTCCAGTGCATGAGCATGGTCTATCTCTCCATTTATTTGTGTCATCTTCAGTTTCTGTCATTGGCTTTATAGTTTTCAAAATATAGGTTTTTCACCTCCTTAAATTTATTCCTTATTCCTTATTTATTCTGGTATTTTATTCTTTCTGATATAGATGTAAATGAGATTGTTTTCTTAATTTCTCTTTCTAGTAGTTCATATTAGCATATAGAAATTCAACAGATTTCTCTATATTAATTGTATCCTGCAATGTTACTGAATTAATTTATTAATTTTTATAGTGTTTGGTGGAGATTAGGGTTTTTCATATGTAGTATCATCTCATCTGCAAATTGTGACATTTTTACTTCTTCCTTACCAAACTGGATGCCTTTTCTTTTTCTTGTCTGATAGCTGTGGCTAAAAATTCCAGTATTATGTTAAATAAAAGTGATGAGAGTGGACATCTTATCTTATTCCTGATCTTAGAGGAATAGCTTTCAGCTTTTCACCATAGAGTATGATGTTGATTATGGGTTTGTCATATAGCCTTTATTATATTGAGGTACATTCCCACTTTGCCGAGAGTTTTTATCATGAATAGATGTTGAATGAATATTGAGATGATCATAGGATTTTTATCCTTCCTTTGTTAATGTGGTATATCACATTTATTGATTTGCAGATATTGTATTATCCTTGCATCACTGGAATAAATCTCAGTTATGGTAAAGGATCCATTTAATGTATTGCTCAATTTGATTTGTTAATATTTCATTAAGGATTTTTTCATCTATGTTCATCAGGCATTTTGTCCCCTAATTTTCTTTTCTTGGTTATCTTTCTCTAATATTGATATCAAGGGTAATGCTGCCCTTATAGAATGAATTTGGAAGCATTCCTTCCTCTTCAACTGTTTGGAATAGTTTGAGAAGGACAGGTATTAACTCTTTAAATATTTCATTGAATTCAACTAAGGTGCCATCTGGTCCTGGAATTTTGTTTGTTGGAAGTTTTTGGATGACTGACTCAAATTCATTACTGGTAATCGGTTTGTTCAAATTTTCTATTTCTTCTTGATGAAGTCTTAGAAGATAGTATGTTTCTAGAAATTTACTTATTTTAGGTTGTCTCATTTGTTGGCATACAATTTTTTGTATTAGTCTCTTATCCTTTATATTCTGTGCTGTCAATTGTAATTTCTCTTTCTTGCTGCTTTTAAGATTCTCTCTTTATCTTTAATTTTTGCCATTTTAATTATTATGTGTCTTGGTGTGGATTTCTTTGGATTTATCTTGTTTGTGAACACAGCTCTCTGTGTTCCTATAGGAAGAAAACAGGTTAGGGAAGTTTTCAGCTATAACTTCTTCAGATTATTTTTTTGCCCCTTTATCTTTCTCTTGCCCTTCTGGGATCCCTATGATGCTAATGTTAGTATGACCAATGTTGTCTTAAAAGTTTCTTAACCTATCCTCATTTTTTTTTATTCTTTATTCTTTTTGCTGTTCAGCTTGGATGATTTCCAGGACTCTGTCTTCCAGATTGCTGATTCATTCCTCTGTATGTGCTAATCTGCTATTGATTTCCTCTGGTGTACTTCTCATTTCAATTATTGTATTTCTCAGCTCTGATTGGTTCATTTTTTATATTTTCTATCTTTTTGTTGAAGTTTGTTGAAGTTTCACTGAGTTTATCCATTCTTCTCTCAAGTTGTGAGCATCTTTATAACCATTACTTTGGACTCTTTATCAGATAGATTGCTCACTTGTTTTGACTGCATTTTTGTCTTTTTCTTTCATTGGAAACAAATTTCTCTGTCTCACATTTTGCCTGACTCTCTGTGTTTGTTTCTGTGTATTAGGTAGGTCAGATACATCTCACGGTCTTGAACATAGTGACATTGTATAGAAGGCATCCTGTGGGACCCAGTAGCACAATCGCCCCTGATCACCAGCTCCAAGTGCTCCAGGGGTGTCCCCTTTGTGGGTTCTGTTCACCTTCCTGTTGTGCTGGGGCCTGCCGGCAGGAGTCGAACAGTTCCTGAGTGGGGGCGTCGGGCTGTATATACAAGATGACAGGAGGGCAAACTGTCTGGTGCAGAATGCAAAGAAGCTTTATTCTGGCATGGCTTATATAAACATGAATTGCCTACAGATTAGATTCACATGCCCTTTTCAAGGACCTTAATCCAATCACTTAAGTATTGCCTACAGATCAATCCAATCAGACATTAATCCAATCACTTAAGTCACATACGCCTGGGGGCATCTGGTCCAGGTGGCTGGCCTTGAGATAAGACCTCCCTGCATTCCTGAGATACTTGTTCCTGGAATTTAGGAAACTTTCCAAGGTTTCTTTCAGAGTCAGGCCCGGCTCAGGCCTTAGATGGAGACTAGGCACAAAAACAGAATCAGTCCTGTCCTGTACTCTTGCTCCTTCTGTCCCAACTGCTCTCCACATGTCCTGTACTCTTGTTCCTTCTGTCCCAATTGCTCTCCACACTGTTGTGACTAGGCCTGTTGTAGGCTTGTTGGTGGGTGGGCCTGCCCCCTAGCCCACCTGGCTGCAATCACTGGCTATCATTACTGTGGATGCACTGGTGGGTGGATATGGTCCTTGATGTTGCTGTCTGAAAAGTCTGGCTGCAGTTGCTGCAAGAATGCTGGTAAGCAGGACTGGTACCCCCCCCCCCCCACCCCCTTTCCTAGGGCTAGAGTCACTTTGGAAGAGTGCAGGTCTTGATAGGGGCTGAACACTGTGTGTGTGGCAAGGTGACAGTCACTTTGTGAGAGAGAATACCAGACCAAACTGAGGCTACATGCTGGTTGTGGAAGGGCTGGAGCCAGTTTGGAGGGACACCTGCCCAGACAACCTGGTGAAATAGGTCAGGTCTGCAAGGGAACACCAGGGTGAGGTAATTGGTGCTAGTAAAGTTGTTGGAGAGGGTTAGAACTAGCTCCTGCCAGCACTGGGCCAGGTTGACTGAAGAAAGGCCAGTAAAATAGTGCCCACCAGCACTTCTGATCCCAGAGAAAGTTCCTACAGATCCTTGCCCCTCCAGCATATGTCCTAAAATTAATCAATAAATCTCTCTCATGTATAACATAGATACTTTCAAATTGCTGTCTCTGTTCTTGGTCTTAGTGTGAATTATATAGTACACTGGCCCTTTAAGAGCAGAGTGTCTGTTTTGTATGGCCCTCCTGCTCTCCTGGAATCAAGCCCCTCTTATTTGTGTAGGAAGGATTTAAGCCCTTCTGATTTTCAAAGCCAGACATTATGGGGGCTTGTCTTCCCAGTGAAGATCCCTAGGGGATGGAGGGTACCCAATGTGGGGTTTGACTTCCTCATTCCTCAGGGAGAACCTGTAATATCCTTCCCTCTTGAGGGTCACAGCACAGTGGGGGTTTCTTGCCCACCATGCCTCTGCCCCTCCCAACCTCCTCAGTGTGGCTTTTTCTTTATATCTTTAGCTGTGGAAAAGCTGTTGTGCTACTCTTCAGGTCATTTTCAGTGTGTTATACATTATGTAGTTGTAGCCTTGATGTGTCTGTGGGCAGAGGTAAGCTCAGAATCTTCCTATATTGCCATCTTCCCAAGCTCCCCTAGAGTCACAAAATTTGTGGTGTGAACCTCAACCAGGTTCTGGACATGTCCTATGAGTGACTGAAGTAGCTGTACTGTCATTGACTTTTGACAGTTTCGTTATGTGTCTTGGATAGGGTCCTTTTGCATTGAGAAAATAATGTGATATATTAGCTTCATGGATTTGCATGCCTAGTTCTTCCCCCAGGTTTGGGAAGTTCTTAGCTATTACTTCTTTAAATGAGCTCTCTCCCCCTTCTCTTTTTCTTCTTCTTCTGGTATTCCTAGTATTCTTATGTTAGCTCTCCTAATGGTGTCTGATAGCTCTTGGATGGTTTCTTCACTTTTTAAAAATCTTAGTTCTCTCTCTTCACCTAAATAATTTCTATATTCCTATCTTCCAGATCACTTTTTCTCTCTTCCATTGGATCTTCTCTATTTCTAAGGCCTACTAATGCGTTATTCAACTCTTTTATTGAGTTCTTCAGCTCCAGAATTTGTTTGGTTCTTTTTTTAGAATTTCAATCTGTTTGATAAGATACTCATTCTGTTCATTAATATTCTTCAGTTCATTGAATTGCCTTTTTGAGTTTTCTTGTAGCTCATTGAATTTCTTCATAACAGCTATTTTGAATTCTCTATTAGTTAGATCCCAATCTTTTATGATTTTGAGTTTGGTTGCTAGAAAGCAGTCATTTTCTTTTTGTGGTACCATATTACCATGATTTTTCATGGTGTTTGATGAGATGTGCTTCTGCCACATCTCTGAAGTAGTAAACACCTTTCCTATTTAGGAAAAATTTTGTTTCTCTTGATTTTAACCGATCAACAGTTTGAGAATCAGAATCCTCTCTTTTTTTCCCAGTAGCTGGTGCTATAGTACAAGTTTTTTGTTTCTCTTACCTGAGCTTCCTGTGGCTGTGTTTTTGAGGGGGCACTTTCCACCCTCCACCCCTTCTTTCAGAAGAGTGGCCACTGCTCATTGTGTATGCTTGTGTCACCAGGGTCGTGGTTACCACTTCTGCTCCCCAAACCACAGGGGTCATCGGTGCCATCGACACTGCTCCAGATCCCCCACCTCCAGAAAATCCAGTTCATCCACCTTCAGATGTACAGATGGATGGATTTCTCTGGCATCCTGGAATGCTGTGCAGGAGAACCTTTATTGGGTTATGAATATCTTACCAGTTATAAATTGAAGGGGACAGGCAAAGGGAATAACTCACACTGCCATGATGCTGATGTCACTCCTCTGCATATCTTTTTTTTAAGGTATTATTGATATACACTCTTATGAAGGTTTCACATGAAGAAACAATGTGGTTACTACATTTCCCCATATTATCAAGTCCCCACCCATACCCCAACTCTGCATATCTTCTTTAGTGAAGTGTCTTTCAAATGATTTACAGAGTTTATAATCAGGTTATTTTTTTCTTATTATTGAGTTTTAAGTGTTCTTCATGTATTCTGTTCCTTTGTCAGATATATGATGTGCAAAAAATGTCTCCAAGGGTGTGCCTTGGGTTTTCATTTGCAGATAATACCTTTTACAGAGCACAAGTTTTAAATTTTGATGAAGTCTAATTTATATATTTTTTATGAATTGTGCTTTTGATGTCAAAAATTAAGAATTGTTCACTTAACTCAAGGTCCCCCAAATTTTCTCCTATATTTTCTTCTAGAAGTTTTATAATTTTAAGATTTATATTTGGTTCTTTGATCCATTTTGAGTTTATGGTTGTATATGGTATAAAGCATTATCAAATTTCTAGGGTTTTTTGTGTATGAATATTTATATTAAGTCCTTTAATAGGACTTATTTGAGGGTCAGTGCTCCATTGTGTTCTTGCTTCAAGGGTTGCCATTTTAAAAGGTCAATGCCATTCTTAGTCTAAGATGTGTTTATTTTTTTCTTGAAAGAAAACAGGTTCTCTTATCAGCAATATTTTAAAGTTTTATGATGAGATACCCCAGTTTGTTTTAAAATATTATAATAACATACACTAGTTATAGACTTTTTTATTCAACATGCTAAATACTTCTTGGGGACATCAGCAGGTACTTGAACAAAGCAATGTTGGTGGTGGATGAGATGGATTCTGAAAGGCTCTGGGCCATAGGCAAGGTATTGGTAGGAGGGAAAAAAGGAAGAGGAAACAAACAAAAGAGAACATAATAAGATGGATGGAAAACTTGGCACTTGGAGCAGGTGCATTAGACAGTAAGCTGCCCAGAAGAATTTTTCTAGGCTCTTCTCAAAAAAAAATGGAGCCACATTCAGTGGGAGAACTGAAGCTGCTTATCTCCATGTTGGTGGCCTAACGACCATTACTCTTTCTTCTAGCACTCTGTGAAGAGTGGGGAAAGTACTGTGCAGAACCCAATCATATGGTCAGTTCCTGACCATCCTAGGCTTTAGTCATCTGCAGATCTAGGTAAGGTAGGATGATGAGAGAATAATGGACTAGGTAAATGTAGTAGGATAACTGCACAGCATTAAGGACCAATTGTACTTAGTGATCTTCTGTTTAAAGTGAGATAAGGCAGCATGCTTTGTGTGCATAGCTAGCCTCATTCATCTATTCCATGTGCATTGTAGGTGAAAGTGGGAGTTTTGCCCAGTGCCATCACACATATTAACTTCAAAAATCTTATGATCATCCATTGCAGTTATCTACTTGGTCATCATCACAAAACATTCACTCCAGTTGTTACCCAATGTCTGCTTCAAGATTTTCCCAAAGCCAGTGCTTTTCAAGCACAAGAGAATTCTCCACAATTGAGTAGCCATCTCATCTGTCTGTGCCTCTTGTGTTCTTATACCTCATTTATTATCTTTCTATGTCATGGAGCCCTTTCCACAGGAAAAATAAAAGACTAAGGCAATCATCACTGGTTGAGAGGGGAATATACCTACCAGATGTGTTGCTGGACCTGGCCAGTGGGAAACTATCGAAGATAATGTCTCCAGCAGTGATTGTAACACTCCAGTAACGATGCAGAGAGCAAGGTGTTGGAAGGAGCCAACTCAATTCATAATCTGTCAGGGGCACTGAAATTAATAGACTGATTATCTGAGGAGGAGGAGGGGGAACCCTAGTGTGGTCAAATACCTCCCTGAGGCCCTAAGGGTCATTGAAGGAATACTAGAAGCAGAGATAGAACTAGAGACTGAGTGATGTTCCAGAACACGTGGCCTCCTGTGCCTTTTGGTGATGACGTGTTAGACTAAATCCTTGGTGTGTTTATTTTTTTCTTGAAAGAAAACAGGTTCTCTTATCAGCAATATTTTAAAGGTTTATGATGAGATGCCCCATTCTTGATCGGCTTCTCTAAGAAGTCAGCGGACGGCATTTGGTCCACAAAATGTTTGATGCTGGTCTGGGGGGAGATGAGTACTAGAAGAGTGAGCATTAAAAAATATTTATAGGAGTTTGACACTGCTGTATTATCGAAACACATTTTGTGTTTTATAAATGTACCCATTCTAGACAGATTAGGATTTTTTAAAATTAAATTTTGTCTTTCAGAAGCTCTGCTCAATAGAACATTATTGATAACAAAATAGTGCATTTCTAGGGCTATTTTAAATTTTGAAAAGATAGGCTGTTATACTTTCTCAAAGGCCTTTTTTATGTTTAATCTCCATACCCTCACGTCCCTCAAAAAAGAAATAAAAGAGAAAAATATTCGGCTAAAATGATTTAAACTCATAATGACCAGACCCATTCATTTTTTCCTTATTCCAGGGCCAGCCCGGGTCTAACTATCAGTCAGAAATGGGTTTCCTTCTGGTTGGTGTTTTGTTTCACTTCTACCAGGATCATGTCAGGAGTGAAAAGACCATCCAAAGTCCCCCTTTTTCTTCATTGTATTTTTAATTCTCCACTTTCTATTTCTCAGCATTTTCCTATTGCTGATTTACAAGAGGAAGCAAAATGGATATTTTGCAGGACTTAATTTGAATGGAAACAAGCTCTAAAGAATGTTGCTTTTGAAAATTTAAATTCTCTCTTCTTTTGTTACTGCCTTCAGTGATAACTAATTTTTTTTTGCGTGGCCCTCATTGTCGACTGAAACTCCTCAGCAGCTACCACCTCAAAGCTAAATGCATCTTGCTCAAGGACGCTAAGTCGGTGGCTTTCCTTACACTGTGCTGAATGTGTGTCATGTGTAAAACAGGGACACACAGCACTTTCACACCTCTGGGGCTTGACCCTCTTGAGTGGAGCGCTGCGTGGCGAAGCAAAGTCGAAGGTGTTATACTGAGAAATAAAACTTGAAGAGCTGAGCTTTGAAACGTAAAATATTCACACTTCCACCTGAACTCTCTTTTGGCATGCCTGTGCAGCATTGGAACATCTAACACAAGTCCTGTGCTGAAGATTAAATTCTCCGAAGTACTTTTTGTGATCACCTCATTATTCTTAAGTTTGTATGTTATCAACCAGAAAAAAAAAGAAAGAAAAAAAAGGAATTGGATGAAATGTCAGGAGGCTTTATTTTTATTTAATACTTGTGAAGAGCATAAATCTATGCTACTACTGCCAGACTTGACTGGAACCGGTGCCTGAGATTCTAAAACTAGATAGTCAAGGGGATAGAAAAAGCAGTATGTACAGGATGGGATACTCTTTAAAAGCGTAATGCACTTACTTCATTGCTGTTCTAAAGCAGAATAATTTCCATGGGGAAAAATTCCTCTGTTTGTCACTGTACTAATTGAATGGAAATTACCAAATTTTCAATAAACTAGCAACATTTATCTAGCACCTACTTCACAGATTATCACCTAGCACTCAGAAGGAAGCAACTCTATTAAATTTAATTACTCCTTCTTACCAAACCAGTGCTTCAATAGATTTAGCATATATACAATCATGTTGTATATCATATTAGCTGTTCCTATTTCTCATTCTCACGTTAGACTGCAGATGCCTTGAGGGCAAAGATTAAGTCTTGTACTTCTATATAACCCCCTAGCCATTTGTTATAGTGCTTTCTGCATACAAGATGCTCAAAGAATGCTTGCTAAATGAGATATTGGAGGAATAATAGACTTGTCTCTCAGGCTGGATTCAGATGGGGACATTTATCCACCACTGGGAGACAGCTTTACTTATTTGTTAACTCACTTGGTCATACTAAAAATATTTATTTTACACCTATTAGTGCCACTACTCTTTAAGATGCTAGAGATATACTTACAAAAAGACATAGATCATGTAGTTAATGCCCTCATGGAGTTTATACTTGAGTTTGGGCCCAAGACTGATTGCCTTACGCTGGTGAGGTGCCTGATGTGACCATGCCACAGGGATTAATGTTTGTCTCCATCCTGCCCCACATTCCTCACAATTATACACCTGCACCCAGGCTTCCCAAGATTCTTGTTTGTTTGCTGGCAGATGTGAAAGTAAGAGTATCTGATTGCCATTTGTGTTCTCTCTATACCCTAATAAAACAAAGACCCAGAGATTTTCATAACTACTTCATCCTTACCAGTGTCTGCTTCCTTCCAAGGCTTGCTCATTTTGCCTACCCCACTGCCGTACAGACCAAGTCAGAAGCCAGTAGGAAGGCCAGGCCATTCAGGAGAGGCAGTGCAGTGTAGGAGAAAAGACTGGAAGGGCCTAACAGCCTAGGAGTCTGGGTTCAAATGTTGGCCACAATAGGTACTAGATATGTAACCTGATGTAAATTACTTAGCTTTTCTGAGCTTCCTTTGTCTCAATTCTGCCTAAAAAATAGAGGTGTTCACAAAGTAAAATTAATTATGAACATTATAGAATAGAAATATTTAGTTTTGAGCATTGAAAAAATGTTATTCAAATGTTACCCGCTCAAATCAGGCGTAAAGGGAAATCACTCATCTGATTGCTCTGATGCATGGAGCAGTTTCTTGAGCAGCTAGTAGATTAGGTTTGTATAAAAGATTAATTTTTACCTTTTCTTCCACTGACATAGAGGGTGCTCTCCTGATACCTATGGTTGTTGGAATACTACGACTTCACTGGACAGCAAAAAAAATGAATTAGCAATCTGTCTTAGCTTGGGTTCCCCAGTAAGCCAAGACCAACACAAGAACCTCAGGGCAGGTAATTTGGTTGGAGGTTAACACAATGTGCAGGAGTGAATGACTACAGAGATTAAGAAAGAGAAGGGGGAAAGAAAATGTATACAAGTGTTCCTTATCAAGGTGGACAATGAGACCTTATTTCTGCTAAGGCTAAGAAGATGATCCAGAGTAATCCATCTGAAGAACAGAAAGCAGGAGCTCCCATCCCTCACTGACCAAGGGTTGCCTTGGGAAGTTAATGCGGTCTGTATTTCTAAGATGCCTATGAGGGTAGAGTGGAAAAGTTCTCATGAATAGCTGGTAGCTTTGGAGAGCTACTGGGACAACACACAAGGGTGCCCAGTCCATGTTTAATACAAGACGCTGTCAGTGAGAGTTAATCTGATCTACATGGAACTGTATACCTGAGCCGTGGCTGGAATCAAAGTTGTGGCCAAGAAGTTGTAAGTTGGCATACTGGGTGCATCTCCTATACAACAAGAAAAGAACAAGAGGTTTCTGGGCAAAAACATGATTGTAGGAAAACATGATACATAAAAACACATATCTGCCTCCTCTGAGGTTTTAAGTCCTTATATTAAGCATAAAGAATCCCAAATAAACTGGCTGTGTATACTCTCTGTGCTTAAATATTTCTTTTACTTTACATTTATATAGATAAATATATTTCATAGTATAAAATATATTAATAAAAATTAATATAACATGAAAAAATATGGAATATAAACATATAATAAAATAAATGTATTTTTAATTTATATATAAGCCTAGGGTACCTTTCTGGTAAGTTTTACCATACACTTAAAGAAGAAATAATATAAATTCTACACAAAAATTTCAGAATGTTGAAACTCAACTCATTTTATTAAGTGGGCATTACTCTGATATCATAACCAGAAAAGACATTCAAAGAAAAAATTTACAGATTCATTTACCTCATGAGTTCAATGAAAAACTATTAACAAAATTTTACCAAACTGAATCCAGCAATATTGCAAAAGGATCATAAATCTTAAGTGAAGTTTGTCACTAGAAAGCCCAGTTGTTTTAACATTGCAAAATCAATCAGTGTAATTCACCACCAATAAGATTAAGACAAGGAAAAGAAATGTGATCATCTAAGATTCAGATGATCTTAGCAAATAGAACATCTATTACTTACAAAAACTGACTAAGCTAACAATTTAAGGAAACTTCAACCTGCAGAAAGTAATCTATGAAAATATTATATATTTAAAGCATCATAATCAATGATTAAGAAAACGAATATTTCTCTGCTAAGTTCATAAATGCATAAAGGATGTCTGTTCCCACCACTTCTATTCAATATTATACTGGAGTTTTCAGTGAGGGACACAAGGCAATGAAAAGAAATAAAAGACATCAAAATTATGGAACATGAAGTAAAACTATATTTATTCACAGATGACATTACTGTCTATTTCAAAAAATCCTATGGGATGTACAAAAAGCTACTAAAACTTTAATAAGTGAGCTTAGCAAGTTTGCAGGATAGAAGATCAATATACAGATATCAATTGTATTTCTCTATACTTTTAGTGAACAGAAGTTGAAATCAAAAGAATACCATTTTAATATCTTCAGATAAATTTTATAAGGGATTTCAAAATTTGTGTGCTGAAAACTACAAAACGTTGCTGAAAGAAATTAGAGACCTAAGTAAATGGAGAAATATGTGATATGTATTGTCAGGATGCCATTTCTCCCCAGGTTCACCTATAGATCCAAAGGGATCCCAGTTGAAATCCCAACAGCTGTTTTTTGTAGAAATCGACACTTGGGCTCTAAAATTCATATGGAAGTGGGAAAGACCAAGAATAGCAAAATAACTTTTTAAAGAATAAAGTTGAAGGATTTATACTATTGGACTTAAGATTTATTATAAAGCCATGGTAATCAAGACAGTGTGGTACTGACATTGACCCATGATCAATGCAACAGAATACAGAGTCCAGAAATAGACCCATACATATATAGTCAATTCATTTTTTTTAAATTGTAACTTGGTGAAGACAAGATTGATGATCTTTTCAACAAATGGTCCTGAAACAACTGCATATCTATATGCAAAAAATAAACTTTTATTCTCAAAATGGATCATAGACCTAAATACAAAACTCCAAACTATAAGAGTTCTTGAATAAAATGCATTAAAAAACTTTATTAGTTATTGGTGATGTTGGTTTAAGCAAAAATGTTTTAGATCCAACAACTAGTATATGACCCATACATGGAAAAAGATAATAAATTTGATTTCATAGAAATTAAGGACTTTTGCTCTTTGAAAAACATTGTTCAGAGAATGACAAGACAAAGCAGAGTATAGGAGAAAATACTTGCAAGTAACAAATTGTATCAAGGACTACTACCCATAATATATAAAGAACTCTCAAAGTTCAATAATAAAATAACAAGCAACCAATTGAAATAGGCAAAAAAATTAAAGATGCTTTACCAAAGAAGGTAAATGAATGGCGAATAGACACATTAAGACATCATTAATCTGTAGGTAAATGCAAATTAAAGCCATAAAGGAGTACCTCTGCATGTTTTAGAATATCTAAAATTAAAAAGATTGAGCATGCCAACTATTAGTAAGGATGTAGAGGAAACTGCATTTTCGTACACTGATAGTGGGAATGTAAATTGGTCCAAACATGTTGGAAAACAGTTTGGTAGTTTCTTAAAAATTAAACATACATTTACCATAGGTCCAAATGATCACACTCCTGGTTATTTATCCTAGGAAATATGTCTATACAAAGTGTATGTCCATACAAAGACTTGTACATAAATGTTCAAAAAAGTTTATTTTGTAACAGTCATATACTAGAGAAAAATATCCATCAACATGTGAATGGATAAACAAGTTGTTGTATATAAACACAAGAGAAAACTATTAAGGAATAAAAGGAAATGAATTATCATAATCTGTATGCACAACAATACAGGTGACTGTCAGGTAGACTATATTGAGTGAAATAAGCCAGAAGGAAAAAAGTACATACTATATGATTCCATTTTTGCAAAATTTTAGAAAATAATCTATGGTGATGAGAAGCAGAACAGGGTTTACGGAGAAAGAGCGGGTTTGGTAAAATGTGGAAGGGAGATAAGATAGATGGACAGAGGAAAATTTTGGAAGTGCAGCTTATATTCATTATTTTGATTGTGGTGATGGCTTCATGATGGCTTTTACATACATACTACACACACACAAACACACATATCAATTTATCAAATTGAGTCATTTAATGTATAGGAATTATTGTATATTAATTATAGTTCAACAAGGCTCTTTAATAAAATCACATAGTTATCTGCCATCTTAAACATTGTATACAAATAATATTTCCCTATATTCCTAACTCAGGATAATTATTTGGTATATTACACATGTTTTAGGGCCACAGTTTAAGATAACATTAACATCTCTGAAGTTAATTGGGCCATTTAACCACACAGATAGTCCTGGGCTTCAGTGCTTTGTGAAATTTTGTTTTAGCCTTTTATTGTTTGTTTTATGTTATTTCAAATATCAAAATTCCTGTCTTTTGATTTATTGCTTTGAACCTGTCATGGAAATGAACCCTTATCATCTAGTTGTTAAAAGTCACCCAAAGACTGTAAGAGGATGTGTTGTGAAAATACAATCTTTGAGGTCAATAAGCTCAGGTTCCATTTCTGACTCTGCCACTCTGAGGCTTTACCTCAGAAAAGCTGTATAACTCAAGAATTAGTTTTCCTATCATGGAATGGGACTGCTTTGACTAATTCATAGATCTGATTGGAAGAATAAATTAAATACTGCATATGCAAGGTCTTGTATACAGTAGAAAAGCCAAATTGTTTTTTGGCATTTTTTTTGTCACTGTTAAATGAATTAAGACTAGCTCTGTGCTTGATAAACCTCAAAAAGCAATAGAAATGTACTTATTGCTCATAGAATATCAGATTGGTAGCAGGGGGTAGGTTGGGGGGAGTGTTTTGGAGTCTCTGCCATTTTCAATACAAGGCACATTCTATGTGTCAACATCCAGCCAGACATGCAGAAAGGGGTAGTGGAAGGTATCGTATGAAGTTTCTGTAGGCTAGGCTTGGAAGTAGCACACATCATTTCTACCTATGTTCACTTCAATAGAACACAGTCCTAAGGTCATAACTGTAAAATAATCTGGGAAAGGCAGATTAGCTCTATGCCCAGGAAGAAATGGAAGTCAAGTTCTGATGAACAGCTAGTGTGTTTTACCGCATTCCATGCATCAGTCAAAAATGAAGGTCTGAGGAATACTCCAAATGAGCTTTAGGATTTAGCCTTAGAAATGTCCATTTGTTGTGCAGAGCCTATGTTGGACTGTATTTGAGAGTTCAGGCTGCTGGTATGTGAATTCTTATGTGATGTGCTATCAATCTTTGTATACCGAAATAGTATAATACTGTAATAGTGTAAATACTAATGCTGTATAATAATCATTGTGAATATCATCAGCTAACATTTCTTGAATGCCAACTTTCCAACAATCATATTATGAATTTTATCAATATTATTTCATTAATTTCTGCTGTAGAATGGAGAATTCTTAAGCCCAGAGGCATATCTTGTTTTTTTCCTGCAAGTCTCCTGATACTGAGCAGAGTAAAGCAGACTATTATTGATATTTTTTGATAGAATAAATATTAAATACAGAATCTTAACTCCTAGGAAATCTATCTTAGTCATTCTAGCTTCCCAGACATGAAGGGATACCCACTGTATTTTTAAATATGTCTTAAAATGTCTTGGAATGGACATATCAATATTAATAATGTGTGTTTGGGAGCTATGCTTCACAGGATTCAATAAATTATATCATATGAAAAATTTGTATCTAAAGAAACTGATTCTTAAGAGAATATGGCTTATTCACAGAACACTTTGTGTGTAACTTACCCAGCTATCCACACAATCACTGGAAATTCATGGCTGACTTTCCCTAAATTACACATGCTTTCACTTTAAAAGGAAGATGTTTTCCTTTTAAGCCTGCTAAACACAACAGTGAAGACAAAAAAAATTCTACACAAGTGTGCATGCTTCTGCTGGCTTAGTTGCTGGATTATGCTTGTTTCACACCATTCCAGTTTTATAAATTATTCTTTGATCTATATTCTCTTTAACAAAGGTCATGTTTAAAATGGCATTTTTCTCCAGATATACCAAGAACTTATCTATCTTATGAAAAATTTAAATATGAACTGGACTTGAAAGTCAAATTAAGTGTAATGCAAAAAAACTGAGAATAATAATGTAATAATTTATTCTTTCAGTTGGCTGGATATATTGCATGTAAAATTAAAGGTCAAATCCTAATCCCATAATTTGTCTTTAAACAATTTTACTTAATGTAGTCTGTCAAGAACGTTTATGTCTCTGGAGAAATTAGAATACTTCATAACTGTAAACAATTTCTTGAAAGGGTAAAATGTCTTGTTCAATTAAAATACTTAAAGAACTCTTTTTCCCCCCCAATTTTATAAAGGGATAACTAACAAATAAAATCATAAGATATTTAAAGTGTACAATGTGATTTGATATATATATATACATTGTGAAAGGATTTTTGCTGAATTAACACATCCATCACCTCGCATATTTTTCTTTTTTCTTTTCTTTGATGACAATATTTAAATCCTATTCTCTTAGTAAGTTTCAGTTATACAAAACTGCATTATCAGCTATAGTCTTTACACTAGATCCTCAGAATTTTTTATCTTTTGAGTTTGCCACCTCCCCTTATTTCCCTCATTCCCCAACATGTGGCAACTAGTTTGCTTTTTTTTTTCTTATTTAGGTATTACTGATATACACTCTTATGAAGGTTTCGCATGAAAAAACAATGTGGTTACTACATTTACCCATATTATCAAGTCCCCACCCATACCCAGTGCAGTCACTATCCTTCAGTGTAGTAGGATGCTACAGATTCACTATTTGCCCTCTCTGTGCTACACTGTTTTCCCGGTGATCCCTGACACCATGTGTACTAAGCATAATACCCCTCAATCCCCTTCTCCCTCACTCCTCACCAGCCCTCCCACAGCCCTCCCCTTTGGTAACCACTAGTTCCTTCTTGGAGCCTCTGAGTCTGCTGCTTTTTTATTATTTCAGTTTTGCTTTGTTGTTATACTTCACAAATGAGGGAAATCATTTGGCACTTGTCTTTCTCCGCCTGGCATATTTCACTGAGCATAATATCCTCCAGCTCCACCATGTTGTTGCAAATGGTAGGATTTGTTTCTTTCTTAGGGCTGAATACTATTCCAAAGTCTATATGTACCACTTCTTTAGCCATTCATCTACTGATGGACACTTAGGTTGCTTCCATATTCTGACTATTGTAAAAAGTGCTGTGATAAACATAAGGGTGCATATGTCTTTTTGAATCTGAGAAGTTGTATTCTTTGGGTAAATTCCAAGGAGTGGGATTCCTGGGTCAAATGGTATTTGTATTTTTAGTTTTTTGAGGCAACTCCATATGGCTCTCCACAATGGTTAAACTAGCTTACATTCCCACCAGCAGTGTAGTAGGGTTCCCCTATCTCCGCATCCTCGCCAGCATTTGTTGTTCTTAGTCTTTTCAATACTGGTCATCCTTCCTGGTGTGAGGTGATATCTCATTGTGGTTTTAATTTTCATTTCTCCGATGATTAGCGATGTGGAGCATCTTTTCATGTGCCTGTTGGCCATCTGAATTTCTTCTTTGGTGAAGTGTCTGTACAGCTCCTCCGCCCATTTTTTAATTGGCTTATTTGCTTTTTGTTTGTTGAGGTGCATCAGCCTTTATATAATTTGGATGTCAACCCCTTATCGGATATGTCATTTATGAATATATCCTCTCATACTGTAGGATGTCTTTTTGTTCTACTGATGGTGTCCTTTGCTGTACAGAAGCTTTTTAGTTTGATATAGTCCCACTTGTTCATTGTTGCTTTTGTTTCCCTTGCCCGGGGAGACATGTTCATGAAGAAGTTGCTCATGTTTATGTCCAAGAGATTTTTGCCTATGCTTTTTTCTAAGAGTTTTATGGTTTCATGACTTACATTCAGGTCTTTGATCCATTTTGAGTTTACTTTTGTGTATGGGGTTAGACAATAATCCAGTTTTATTCTCTTAACATGTAGCTGTCCAGTTTTTCCAACACCAGCTGTTGAAGAGGCTGTCATTTCCCCATTGTATACCCATGGCTCCTTTATCGTATATTCATTGACCATATATGCTTGGGTTTATATCTGGGCTCTCTAGTCTGTTCCATTGGTCTATAGGTCTGTTCTTGTGCCAGTACCAAATTGTCTTGATTACTGTGGCTTTGCAGTAGAGCTTGAAGTCAGGGAACTTAATTCCAGCTTTATTCCTCCTTCTCAGGATTGCTTTGGCTATTCGAGGTCTTTTGTGGTTCCATATGAATTTTAGAACTATTTGCTCTAGTTCATTGAAGAATGCTGTTGGTATTTTGATGGGATTGCATTGAATCTGTAGATTGCTTTAGGCAGGATGGCCATTTTGACAATATTAATTCTTCCTATCCATGAGCATGGGATGTGTTTCCATTTATTGGTTTCTTCTTTAATTTTCCTCATGAGTGTCTTGTAGTTTTCAGAGTATAAGTCTTTCACCTCTTTGGTTTGGTTTATTCCTAGGTATTTTTTTTTTTTGATGAAATTGTGTATGGAATTGTTCACCTGATTTCTCTTTCTGCTAGTTCATCATTAGTGTATAGGAATGCAACAGATTTCTGTGTATTAATTTTGTATCCTGCAACTATGCTGAATTCAGATATTAGATCTAGTAGTTTTGGAGTGGATTCTTTAGGGCTTTATATGTACAATATCATGTCATCTGCAAACAGGGACAGTTTGACTTCGTCCTTACTAATCTGGATGCCTTTTATTTCTTTGGGTTGTCTGATTGACGTGGCTAGGACCTCCAGTACTATGTTGAATAAAAGTAGGGAGGGTGGGCATCCTTGTCTTGTTCCCGATCTTAAAGGAAAAGCTTTCAGCTTCTTGCTGTTAAGTATGATGTTGGCTGTGAGTTTGTCATATATGGCCTTTATTATGTTGAGGTACTTGCCCTCTATACCCATTTTGTTGAGTGTTTTTATCATGAATAGTTGTTGAATTTTGTCAAATGCTTTTTCAGCATCTATGGAGATGATCATGTGGTTTTTGTTCTTCTTTTTGTTGATGTAGTGGATGATGTTGATGGCTTTTCGAATGTTGTACCATCCTTGCATCCCAGGGTTGAATCCCACTTGATCATGATGGATGATGTTTTTTATCCATTTTTGAATTTGGTTTGCTAATATTTTCTTGAGTATTTTTGCATCTCTGTTCATCAGGGATATTGGTCTGTAATTTTTTTTGTGTGTGGTGTCTTTGCCTGGTTTTGGTATTAGAGTGATTTTGGCCTCGTAGAATGAGTTTGGGAGTATTCCCTCCTCTTCTACTTTTTGGAAAACTTTCAGGAGGATGGGTATTAGGTCTTCACTAAATGTTTGATAAAACTCAGCAGTGAAACTATCTGGTCTAGGCCTTTTGTTCTTAGGTAGTTTTTGATTACCAATTCAATTTCTTTGCTGGTAATTGGTTTGTTCAGATTTTCTGTTTCTTCCTGGGTCAGCCTTGGAAGGTTGTAATTGTCTAGAAAGTTGTCCATTTCTTCTAGGTTATCCAGTTTGTTAGCATGTAATTTTTCATAGTATTCTCTCATAATTCTTTGTATTTCTGTGGTGTCTGCAGTGATTTTTCCTTTTGCATTTCTGATTCTGTTTATGTGTGTAGACTCTCTTTTTTTCTTGATAAGTCTGACTAGGGGTTTTTCTCTTTTGTTTATTTTCTCTAAGAAGCAGCTCCTGCTTTCATTGATTCTTTCTATTGTTTCATTCTTCTCAATGTATTTATTTCTGCTTTAATCTTTATTATGTGTCTCCTTCTACTGACTTTGGGCCTCATTTGTTCTTCCTTTTCTAGTTTCATTAATTGTGAGTTTAGACTGTTCATTTGGGATTGTTCTTCTTTCCTGAGGTAGGCCTGTATTGCAATATATTTCCCTCTTAGTATGGCCTTTGCTGCATCCCACAGATTTTGCGGTGTTGAATTATTGTTGTCATTTGTCTCCATATATTGCTTGATCTCTGTTTTTATTTGGTCATTGATTATTTAGGAGCATGTTATTAAGCCTCCAAGTGTTTTGGGGATTTTTCATTTTCTTTGAGTAATTTATTTCTAGTTTCATACCTTTGTGATCTGAGAAGCCGGGTGGCACAATTTCAATCTTTTTGAATTTACTGAGGCTGTTTTTGTGGCCTAGTATATGATCTATTCTTGAAAATGTTCCATGTGCACTTGAGAAGAATGTGTATCCTGCTGCTTTTGGATGGAGTGTTCTATAGATGTCTGTTAGGTCCATTTGTTCTAATACATTGTTCAGTGCCTCTGTCTATTTATTTTTTGTCTGGTTGATCTGTCCTTTGGAGTGAGTAGTGTGTTGAAGTCTCCCAAAATGAATGCATTGCAGTCTATTTCCCCCTTTAATTCTGTTAGAATCTGTTTCACATATGTAGGTGATCCTGTGTTTGGGTGCATAGATATTTATAATAGTTATATGTTCTTGTTGGACTGACCCCGTTATCATTATGTAATGTCCTTCTTTGTCTCTTGTTACTTTGTTTTGAAGTCTATTTCGTCTGATACAAGTACTGCAACTCCTGCTTTTTTCTCCCTATTAGTTGCATGAAATATCTTTTTCTATCCCTTCACTTTCAGTCTGTATATGTCTTTGGGTTTGACGTGAGTGTCTTGTACGCAGCATATAGATGGGTCTTGTTTTTTTATCCATTCAGTGACTCTGCATCTTTTGAGTGGTGCATTCAGACCATTTACATTTAGGGTGATTATCAATAGGTATGTACTTATTGCCACTGCAGGCTTTAGATTTGTGGTTACCAAAGCTTCAAGGGTAATTTCCTTACTATCTAACAGTCTAATTTATCTCACTTGGTATGCTATTACAAACACAATCTAAAGATTCTTTTCTTTTCTCCTTTTTCTTCCTCTTTCATTCTTTGTTTGTTATGAATCATATTCTGTACTCTTTGTCTATCCCTTGGGTGACATCTATTTAGCCTTAGGAATACTGCCATGTATAGAGTCCCACAAAATTCATAGTAGAGGTGGTTTCTGGGAGGTAAATTCTCTCAGCTTTTGCTTATCTGAAAATTGTTTAATCCCTCCTTCAAGTTTAAATGATACCCTTGACGGGGAGAGAATTCTTGGTTCGAGGCCCTTCTGCTTCATTGCATTAAATATATCATGCCACTTCCTTCTGGTCTGTAAGGTTTATGTTGAGAAATCTGATGATAGTCTGATGCGTTTTCCTTTGTAGGTGATCTTTTTTCTGTCTCTAGCTGCTTTTAAAAGTCTGTCTTATCCTTGATCTTTGCCATTTTAATTATTGTATGTCTTGATGTTGTTTTCCTTGGGTCCCTTGTGTTGGGAGATCTGTGCATCTCAATGGTTTGAGAGACTATGTCCTTCCCCAGATTGGGGAAGTTTTCAGCAATTACCTCCTCAATGACACTTTCTATTCCTTTTTGTCTCTCTTCTTCTTCTGGTAACCCTATTATGCGAATATTGTTGCGTTTGGGTTGTTCACACAGTTCTCTCAATATTCTTTCATTCTTAGATATTCTTTTTTTCTCTCTGTGCCTCAGCTTCTTTGTACTCCTCTTCTCTAATTTGTATTCCATTTATTGGGAAACAAAAGCAAAAATGAACAAGTGGGACTATATCAAACTAAAAAGCTTCTGTACAGCAAAGGACACCATCAGTAGAACAAAAAGACATCCTATAGTATGGGAGAATATATTCATAAATGACTTATCTGATAAGGGGTTGACATCCAAATTATATAAAGAGCTCGTGCACCTCAACAAACAAAAAGCAAATAAGCCAATTAAAAAAATGGGCAGAGGAGCTGAACAGACACTTCTCCAAAGAAGAAATTCATATGGCCAATAGGCACATGAAAAGATGCTCCACATCGCTAATCATCAGAGTAATGTAAATTAAAACTACAGTGAGATATCACCTCACACCATTAAGGATGGCCAGCATCGAAAAGACTAAGAACAACAAATGCTGGTGAGGATGCGGCGAAAGGAGAATCCTCCTACCCTGCTGGTTGGAATGTTACTAGTTAAACCATTGTAGAAGCCATATGGAGTTGCCTCAAAAAACTAAAAATAGAAATACCATTTGACCTGGGAATCCCACTCCTTGGAATTTACCCAAAGAATACAACTTCTCAGATTCAAAAAGACATATGCACCCTTATGTTTATCACAGCTTGGTTATTTACAATAACCAAGAAATGGAAGCAACCTAAGTGTCCATCAGTAGATGAATGAATAAAGAAGTGGTACATATACACAATGGAATACTATTCAGACATAAGAAGAAAACAAATCCTACCATTTACAACAACAGGGATGGAGCTAGAGGTTTTTATGCTCAGTGAAATAAGCCAGGCAGAGAAAGACAAGTATCAAATGATTTCACTCATCTGTGGAGTATAAGAACAAAGAAAAATGAAGGAACAAAACAGCAGCAGACTCACAGAACCGAAGAATGGACTAACAGTTACCAAGGGAAAAGGGACTGGAAAAGATGGGTGGGAAGGGAGGGATAAGAGTAAAAAAGGGTTTTGCGATTAGCACCGATAATGTAGTGGGGTGGGGCGATACAGGGAAGGCATTATAACACAGAGAAGACAAGTAGTGATTCTATAGCATCTTACTACACTGATGGATAGTGATTGTAATGGGGTAGGTGGTGAGGACTTGATAATAGGGGGAGTCCAGTAAGTATAATATTGCTCGTGTAATTGTACATTAATAATATGAAAATGAAAAAAAAGAAAACATTGACTGGTTCCAGGGATTAGGCCTCTCTTTCCAGGGCTGTTATTCAGTTACCACAGTGTCTATGCCTAGAAATGAACACAGCTTCTAGCCCTGGCTCTCAGTAGTCCTTACAGGTACTATGCTTATTTAAGGAAGATAACCGGCCTTACATATGATAACTAAGTAGTATTTCTTAACTAAAACCAAGCATATGTACAATAACTATAAAAAGCGCTATCAGTTTTACTTGTACAATATCACTGTTTATTTCCAAATAATGCTACAAATTGTAATATAAATTTCATAGCCAAATAATATGCGCTCTTTTTTGTTTTATTTTTATACCTGCATTTCAAATTCTCCTTAATAGCTCCCTGAACTTATT
Organism: Smutsia gigantea; assembly: GCA_032199065.1. Classification (NCBI taxonomy): domain Eukaryota; kingdom Metazoa; phylum Chordata; class Mammalia; order Pholidota; family Manidae; genus Smutsia; species Smutsia gigantea. Next base: position 432,185 of record JAVSCE010000180.1, read on the forward strand.
TTGAGGAATTACCTATCTTCACGCATACTTTTGGAAAGATGAGAAATTCAGCTCCCTGACTTCCATTCTGGAAGTCAAAGAACTAAGTTTTTCCTCTCCTTATCTAGCTAGGTACAGCTGGGAGTTAGTGCCTGACTGAAGTCTGACCAGATAAATGTTGGATCCTGGGACTGGACTCGATCCAGTAATGTGGGTTGGCATGTACACATGTTGACTGTGCAGCGCCCACTCAGGTTCCTGGTCTTTCTAGGTTCCTAGCCCTCCGCTGTGGCCTCAAATCTTGCCTATTTCCAAGAGTGCTTTCCAGCCCTTCCTTCAATTTTGGAAACTTTCAATAGCTTTCCAATAAATTACTTTCTGTTAAATTAAGATTTGGTTTCTGCGATGTACAGTCATAAAACCCTAATAATAGTAGTGTTACTTAGATATTATTGTTGCTGGGTTACATCTACCATGAGAATTCTGTAAGAAAATTGATTTTCCACTCCAAGTAATTTTATTCACTAAAGTTGCCTAATTTGAGTTAGGACCTCACAATTATATTGGTCTAATTTATATGCCTTCATTAAAAATTCTGTAGATTATACACATATACAAATCTGGAAAGGTGATTGCTTTTTCCAGATTTTGAAGACGACTTTTCCTGTGTCAGTACATACTTTTCCTTTCACGGCATCTTATTTGGAGCATACGTGCCCCTACACAGTCATTCTTAAATCAGCTTGGGATATCTTTTAGAGCTTTGTTAAAGTGCTGGTTATCATGGTACTATGGTACTATAATGCTGAGGATTTACCTCCATTTCTTTAGAGTGTTGTGTGGTTTAAAGATTTTCTTTTCTCTTTAATGGAAAATTACTCAGTGAAATTGCGGAAAAGCGATTATTTATCTGAGTCATATTTTTATGGAAACTGTTTTTTACTTCTGTGCATTTTTGGAAGTGTTTTATTTAAAAGGTATTCTATTAATATTTATAATTAGATTTCACACAAAACAGATGCTAAATCTTATGCTATAGCTTTATGGGTACAATTACATAAAGAAGATTATATACTCTTAGGCGTAATGTTCTCTGGGAGCTGTAGACAAAGGACATTCTCTTTGAAGATGCCCATTCTTTTGTGAGTAGAGGGAAACAGGAAGAGGGTGATTAACCACGATTATTTTAACTATTATCATCCAGAACATTACTACTTAAATGGGCAGAACAAGAATTCAGTAAATACGAAATAGATTGGCTTTCTTTCTCTCTTTGACCCAGTTCACCTAGTCACACCATTTATCTTTATTCTTATTTTGAAACCTTGTGGATTCTTCATATTTCCAGAGCTCGCTGGGGAGCGGTCCTCAGCCTTTCTGAAAGGGTTTGGCTTCCAGATGCACTTGGAGTGGACAGCGGGCAGTTTCCTGAGGTCGGAGGACAGGAGGAAAAAGGATTCGTTTTTCTCATTACCTTCAGTCCAATACTGAGAGGAGCTGGTGGAATATGTATTGTGTAATCTAAACCACGCAACCTCCTAAAAGCTGACGTTTTATAGATGGGGAAACCGAGGCTCTGGGTTTGAACGTCAGTATTTATGAGTCTAGACTCTTTCCACTACCCCGTCTTCTCCCTGGCGATTACTTCTTCACAGTTTCTACTAGGAACCCTGGAGGGAGAGGATTGCACAACAAATCTGACTTCCAACTTGATTGGTGATAGAAAGTGTTATGAGTTCTCCCGAATTCCTGCCTTTAAAAGACTAGGAAGGAACAACAGCTGGCGAGAGAGGAGGGAAAGGATGAAGTCCCCTGAGACGCTGCGCTAGGGACGGATGGGGCACGCCCACTAACTGGTGGCCTCCTCGCTGTTCCCTCTACCCCCCTAGGGATGCGGGGCTTTCCTCCGCGTCCGGTGTAAGTGCACTCGCCACCCCAAGGCTGAGCGGGCAGACCCCGCAGGCCAGGAGTACGCTCCCAGAGCCGCCGGGCGCCTCCCCGCGGCCTCGGCGCACGTGCCCGGGCTGGGCCCAAGGCTGGTGGCCGCGCCGTAGTAGCGGGGCGGGTGGGGGCGGCTGGCTCCGGGCCGCGGCCGCCGCCCGCCCGCCGGCTCCGGTGGTTGGGCGGAGGAAGCGCGGGACTCCTCCTCCCCACCGTATTAACATGCACCCAGGGGCGGGTGACCAGCCCAGCCTCGCCGCCCCAGCCCGCCGCGTCCTGGCGCTCAGCCTCCGCGCCAGAAGCGAGCGCTGAGCTCCGACCGCCGCAAACCAGAGGACACTGCCTCTCCGATACAGCTGGCCCCGGGGAATCGGCATCCTCAGCGTTGGGGGCTGCCGCAGCCGCCTCGGCTCTTCTCTCCAGCGCTTTCCATCACCTCTCGGAGAGCCTGTCCCGGCCGCGAGGACACCCCTTTCGTCCTCACTCCGAAGCTCGCGGGACCGACGGACGGACGCAGGGATCCAGGGCCGGACTGCAGGCAGCAGAAAGGTAACGCCGGGCTGCGCCGCGGGGCTGGGGCGTGCGCGCGAGGCGGCCGCAAGCCGAGCCCGGCCGCCGCTGCTGCCGCGGTCGCGGTGCCCTGGGTGGCTCTTGCCCGCCGCGCGGTCGTGGCTTCTCGCGGAGGGACTAAGGGTTGGGTTCCCGGCCCCTGGATCCCGCTCGTTGGCTTCTCCTTCGCCTTCTGCCGCCTGGGGCGCACTCCCGGACCCCTGGGGACCACGAGAGCCCGGGCACCGGCGCGCCCCTCTTCCGGGTGTGCGGTCCTCGCAACTCCCAGGGGCCGGGAAGGGGACGGAATTCTAATTGCGACAGGGTCCCGGAAGGGGGAGGGGACACCAGTCCCAGTCATCTCCACCGGCCAGATTAACACCTCCTCGCGTCCGCCAAGTCCTGCTGCACCTTGCTGGGGAGGAGAGGGCTGCTCCTTGCAGGGGATTTCTCCACCGGCTCCCGGGTCGTTCGCAAAGCAAGTTGTTGCACTTGCTTTGTAGGTGACATTTTGGCAGTGGTTGTGGAGAGAGCCCCCACCCGTGTGTGTGTGCGCGCGCGCGCAAGAGAGAGAGCGAGCGAGGAAAAACCAGAGACACAGAGACAAAGAGACAGAGGCAAACGGGGAGAGACCGAGATAAAGAGAGACTCACAGAGAGAACGGGCCCCGAGGGGGTGGTCGTTGGAGTCGCCCCCGCCCGCCGCGGAGGCCAGCTCCTGGCGGCGAATCGCGGGGCGAGCGATGAGACCCTGTATTCAGCCAATTGAATGAACCGGGCAGGAGCCGAGACCGAACAGGGACCTCTCCTCGGGGCTGGGAGAGATAACAAATTGCACTTTCATTGAGGGGCGGCTGCAGCTGCGGGAGGGACCTGCCGGGAGATGAAGACCCTGCTTTCAGTACTCCGGCTGCTGCGCTCCTCGCGAAAGGCGAGCTGTCCCTGCTTGGCCGGGTGGCCCCCGGAGGCCGTGGGAAGGGGCGGCCCGCGGCTCGGATGCCCGCGCAGAGACACTGAGAGCCTGTGCCCGAGCGCGGCCGCCGCCGCCCCCGCCCGCTAGCTCGCCGGCTCGCCCTCCTCCCGGCCGGTTCCGCTGCGGAATTTTCTGAGAAGGGGAGGGGGTTTTTAGGTGGCCAGACTGTGGGACAGGATCGCCGGTGGGTGAGATGGTATTTCTCCGGTGGACTCAGGCGAGTCTGCTCACCCCTGACCCAGTGAGCCTGGCTTTGATTCTGGACAGATCCAGGCCCCCTGCCTCTCCCGGCGTAACACCTGAAGTTATGGAATTACCATGATTAAAGACATAAAGAAAAGTAACAAAGGCAGAGCTTTATCTTTTATAGTCATCAGGAATGGCTTTGTAAAGTGGTGACGGATCAGACTCAGCTGCCGTCACACACTGGGCTGAGGAATGTTTAGAACTAGGAAATCAATTTTAGGACCCAGGGCAAGCATCTTGCAAATTTATTTTTACCAGGAAGAAGCTCACTGCCTTTTGACTGTTATTTATAGCAGAATTTCAGTTTCAGGAAGCAATTTCCTATTGGCCTATGTAATTTTGCATATATAGCAAATCATTCCAGCTTGAACGGAAATGACATGGAGGCAAGAAATGTCACAAGTAACCTAATTTAATCTAATGTCAAAAGGATAAAATTTTCTTTGCCTACATTTTTTCAAAGGAAATTCAAAGCCATTAAAAATTGAATATATCTTTGCAAAACGTATGAAATTTAAATGTTCGACTTATAAAGTCTCTTGGTTCAGAAAATTCATATTCTGGCTTAAATAGGAAGCAGGAAAGTTTATAGAAATCTGATGTCAATAGCTTTGTTAATAGTTTCCTTTGGATTTATTAATTCAGTTTAAAGTTGCAGCAGTGAACTGCAGTCACTGCCTTGAAATATTCCTAGTTTCAGATCTAAAATCCCATAACTGCTTAAAAAAATAAGAAACTGACTCACTTAGAAATTATTTGTTACTTGTATGAGAAAAGATGTGAATGCATTTGCAATATAGGATTAAAAAAAATCACATCTACCTCTCTATTTCTAACAGGTTTTCTATTCTTAGTTTGCCAAATAAAATGTTATATCTCAAATATTATAAGAAATATAAATATTGGCAAAATGAACTGGTGAACAGATTCTTTAAAAAATTAGGAAGTAATTTTCTGATAAAACTCTTCATACCCCACACAAGCAGTTGTGCTTTTGGAAGACAAAAATGCACATGAGCTTTCCCTTCAGGGAATTTTCGTGGTTTAGCTTTGTTAATTTCTCCTTCAATAGAAACTTTGCTCTGCTAAGACTAAAACCTTGATGAAAACAAATCAGTGGTTATTGCTAGCAAGGCATTCCTTTCAAAATATTATGTAGCCCATGTAGAGTAATATCCTAAAGCTAAGTGGTGGTGTACTTTCTAAATTATGCTTAAATGTTCTATTGAATCAAATTTGGAAATACAGAGTGCATGCACTTTGACTTAACTCTTTTTGGTATGTTTGTTCCATCTAGCCATCTAGACAATTTCTAATATAAAATTAGAAATGGGAAGAGAGAAATAGAAGTTATACTATTCATTTAGAGATATGTAGCATAGTAATAGCTTCAGCTACAATTTGAGACAAGTACCATATTCTTTGTATAGTAACTTCTTCCAGAAACAGAATTCAGGGCTCTGATTTGGACTTCAAATATTATTTCAAATTCAGAAAGAATAGTATATAATTGTGTATATATCATTATATACAAAACTGCTATATAATTGTGTATTTTTATAGTGAAGTTTATGTGATAGACTCCAATCTACATTACGGTGTTTTCTTGACCACTCCCACAAATTGTTCCACCCTTTCTCAGAGCAACTTTACTTCCTGAAGAAGGAATCTAATTCCTCTTAGGAGGCATTCAGTTAACAGACTTTATGAAGATTTCATCTCTATAGAAATCACCCTTGCCTCTCTTTGTTTAATTTAAGGAAACAGTGCAGGATGTAGTTGTAAATGATTTTCTTTTCTCCTCTTCCTTCACTAATTATTTTCCCCTGATGAAGGGATACCATTAGAACAGGAATGCTGAAAGGACTTTTGAAAAATTGAAATGCTTTTCCCCAGTCTTCACCTCCCACACTTAAAATCTCTATGCCTTGTATCTATGGTATGTTGTTCTCTTTGTACTTTTTATTTTAAAGAAACATAATCACAAGAAGGCCCTTTCCTAACATTCTAAAACTCTTCATGCTTCTGAGACTCTTGCCGGTTCAGAAACACTCCATGTCTTGCGCTGTCTCTTTTATTTACAGAAAGTCCTAAGGGCTTGAAATTCTCCATATTCAAAGAAAGGAATCATTTCAGCGGGCCCCAAATGACTTTCTTCCTTTTTTAAAAAACAAACACATTTTTTTACCATAGAGGAAGATCTAGAGCTAGTCTTAAGTCATTTGCTTAAATTTACTAAACATCCTCTTATAACTTATTGCTCGATACCAAGTACCAATTCCTTTTCTTCTAACACATACCTATTTGGCTTATGTAAAAAGTTATTATACACACACACACACACACACACACATATATAATATATATGCATATAAGTGTAGAATGCCATTAATGCATATTTACATATATTTATATAAATGTATATGTATTTATTCTATACATCTGCTACTTCTTTTTCTGTAACCCTGCAATGCACAGACCTGCAGAAAAAAGCATGTAGTTGAGAGCAAGTGAAATGGGGTATGGCTGTAAGAAGGTTAAAAAGGTGAATGACTTACTTTGGAGGTCTTCTGTTTCTTACTCTGACTGCATAGACAGAGGCTGGCCTTGCATACGGGATGTGTTGATCCATCAGTTTTACATGTCTCATTCTAGTAAATGGTAGGAACCAGAAAACTGGTGCATGGTTTAGGGGTGTGGGCAGGGCCAGAAAGAAGGAGGGATTGGGGGGGGGGGGCTAGAGATATTCTCTTCCTTTATTGACTTTGGAATTTTCCTGGTTGGTGTTTGTTGTTTTCTCCTTCCTGTAGGAGTTAATGATTACTGGGTAACAAGTGACATCCCACTTAGAAGAACAGCTCACACACATGGGAAGCCCTTTGGCTATATAGCCATAGACCTTTGGCTCCGATTCTTGGACCTTTCTTTGGGTAGATGAGAACTGATCTAACTGCGATATGATTGCCCCATTTGGAGTGGTTGTTAAGAAGACATCAACACCCTGGATCTGCTGTGAAGGTGCAAACACACCCTCCTCCTGGGATTTTCCTGAAACTAAACTGTTCATTTCCTTAGTCAGTTATCATAGTTTGCTCATCTGTTGTCATTTACAATTTCTATATCCTCTTTCAACGTTTTCTTGTCAGATTTGTAAGCACAACACAAAAGCAAGCTGTGGAGTGTGTGATTTGGCAGTGTATTAACTGCCCAATCCTGCCAGGTTTTCTTAGCATTCAGCAGAGTGGCGGGCAGGCTGAAGCCCTGGCTAAGCAATTAGCAGAGGAGGGTCTGTGCTGGGACTTGCTCATCTCCCAGCCTGTGCATCCTAGTCTGCACCGGGAGGGCTCAGAGACATTTAAGTGACTCCCTCAGGCGGCTTGGGGGAGGCCTTTCTCTGGGCGCATGTCCAACTCTGCTGCTTTTACTCCGTGACACGGTTTTGGCTAATTTGAAAACATCTGCTAGAGTAACTTCCTTTTAATTCTACTCCTGGAGCACAATTATGAGTATGTGATGGGAGGACTGGCATTAACCCTCACTATAACCTCATGATTATACCCTGTCCCTGGAGACCCTTTCTTTCTTGGTTTCAATTTCATTGGAACTCAATGTGAAGTCCATTTCTGAACTAGAAATTCCCATGCTAGACGAACTGAGATTTCTCTACAAAAGACATGCTGCAGTTTCAGAGGAACATGGCATTTTGATCTTATCTCTGACTTCGCAAACAACTATTCTTTGATATGATTCATTATGCCACTTTAGCAGAAAGGCTAAGCCCAGTCACTCCCTTCCAAGCTCTTTTCTCAGACATTAACCCAATGGCAAAGTAACCTTGACATTCTTTCAAATGGGGATGCATTTTCCCATTAGAGCTGGGGAGGAGCAGCAGAGAGCTTGAAGCAGGAAGCATATAGAAGTTTATGGTTTGAACCCTTGCCTGGGCAATGCAGGTGAGACTCACTTGATTCTCTAGCTTCTGTGAAGCAGAGTAAGATGTCTTTCCATGCTCTTCCTGGATCACTGTTTCTTACATTATTTCCTCTTTCCTAGACCTTAGCTGAAAAGTCATTTAATCAGTGAAGCTATCCAGATGAATGAAGCTTTAGTGCTTTATGCTTTTTTTCACTGTCCTTTTACAGTAAATAGTGATGTTTTGACTTCTGTGATTTTTCAGTCAACTGTCTTCCCCACTGAACTGTGCATTCCCTGAGATGAAGAATTACATATAGCATACTCACCAAGTATCATCCATGCCTAGGATGGCCCTGGCCCTTAGTATGGTCAGTAAGCATTGGGTGAGTGAATGAATGAATGAACAAATGAGTGAATGTAAATCTGTATTCTGACTGTGTAAGGACCATAATCCTAAGAGTAGCATTATGGGGCTTTTGCATGGCCCTCCTTGCAGTCCCAAAGTCTGCACTGTTTGGTCCTAGGCTTACTCTGATAATACCTGGGAAAGGCAGGGCTGATCTCAGGATGGCCAACATGTTTTGGGGCCGGTTGTGCTACATTTCCTAACTAGAGAATTTGCAGTCTGTGGGTAGAGGGCAGTTCTGAAATAAGAAAAGGATTTAAAATTAAACAAAACAAAACCTCCTGCTTTCCTCTTTCTCCTCCTTCTTACTCAAAATAAATGATGAATAGCTTAACCTCCCAACTTGCCTGAGTGTTGAATTCACCCTCCCACCCCAGCCAAGCTTAACACCAGCTCTTTTGTTAAACTCTACCATAGAGGACTGAGCTCTCCTCTTGTTCTTCCACTGAATCCGATACATGTTTATATCTAAGTTGTGTATTTAATTTTCTGTTTATGTGCCTATCTACCTCTATCAGACCATGAGCCTAAGGGATAACAGAGATAGTGGCCAGTGTAGGGGTCGCATGTAGAGGGGATACAAATGTTCATAGAGGATTGAAAGACTGGATTAGATCATCAGGATGAGAGATGAATATAATGGGAGGGAGAGAGGTGGCTACCACTGACTTTCTTGTTTGGGGCTGGTTAGTTAAAACCAAGGAGGGGTGGCTCTCACTTATGGGAGCTGTTGGAATCCACCATTTCAAGTTACATGGAATCACAGCCTTCTAGGTATTTCCATGATTTTATGTACTAGTTTCTGGCCAGGTATAGAGCATAGCCTGTCCTACTCTATGCTTCTGAGATCCTGGAATGGTGTGGTGAGATAGGCCAGCATATTCCCAGGATATGCTTCCTGCCACTGGGCACCTGCAGGAGATGCTAGGTTCATTGTTCAGCCTTAAAGGATCTGTGAGGAACAGTTAAAACTCAAAATAGACATAGTTCATGGCTTTATAAGCTATGGTGCATAATAATTTCTATAGATTTACCTTCTTTTACTGATAATTTAAGATATTCTGCTTTGATTAGAATCCTAAGGGCTCTAGATGACAGATGTCAGATATAGCCTTTCCAAGTATGGGCAAACGAACACAATTACAACAGCTCACGTGTACTCATTAGTGGGGGGAATACAGAAATACAAAACACAGTTCAAATCCTTAGGCAGCTTAAAAACTAATCCAAAGGATAAGATTCAGATGTAGGAAATGATTAGTAAAAATGTGTTCAGAATAAAATTAAGTGCTCATGTATTTGGGACTAATCATACTTATCTTGGGCTTTTATGGAGGGACAGAATTCAACAAGAATGAGACCCTATAGAATGCTTCCTAAAGAGGAAGATCTTACTTAAGCTGTACTTTCATTGCATTAAGTGGCATTAAGTGGAAGTGTTAAATGGAAGAAGGGATGCCTTTTCAGATAAGGGAAGACATTTACGAAGACATGGAGATGCAAAGCATATTGGCACATGCTTGGTTCAGGGAGATGGTCTTCTGCTCCAGCCCTTCTAGTGCATTTTAATTAGGTCTGGAGATGACTTTGATTGACAGGGATGGAGACACACTGCGGAGGGTTTCAATGACTATCCAAGAATGGTTAGAGTTGATAGGAGCATTGAAGGAATATGAATGGATATAATATGAAGAAGTGGCCTCTTGGACTGATGCAGGTATCAGTCGACTACCAGATTGGAACGGAGAAGCATTAGGAGGCTGTTGTACTAATGGAGGCATTAATGAATGAGAAACCAGGTTTAGGGAAGAAGGAATGCAAGAAGAGAAGACATACAAAAATATTTCGAAAAAATTTAATATTTGACTCTTTTGACTTTTCCTTTACCCTATACTTGTGTCACAAAGTGTTTTTCAATTCTCTATTATTAATTAAAAATTATTGTGAAATATTTCAGTAACATCAAAAGTTAAATGTTATAATAAACACCTATGTACCCATCCCTCAAATTATGAAATAAGTCATTGCACATACTATTAGTACTTTCAGAGTACTTGCTCTACAAGCGCATCTCCCCTCAGTGGTACCCTGTATTCAGGCATACCTTGGCAGACCACAGCAAAACAGCCAGTCAAATGAAGTTTTTGGTTTCCCAGTACATACAAAAGTTATGTTTATACTATACTGTAGTCTATTACTGTGCAATAGCATTATGTCTAAAAAAAAGTACATACTTTAATTAAAAAATACATTATTGCTAAAAAATGCTAGCCACCATCTGAACTTTCATCAAGTTGTAGTCTTTTGCTGGTGGAGGGTCTTATCTCACTGCTGAGACTGCTGACTGATCAGGGTGGTGGTTCCTGAAGGCTGGGGTGGCTGGGGCAATTTGTCAATTTAAATAAGACAAAAATGAAATTTGCTACACAATTAACTTTCTTTTCATGGACAGTTTCTCCTTAGCAATGCTGTTTGGTAGCATTTCACTCACAATAGAATTTCTTTCTAAATTGGGGTCCATCCTCTCAAATCCTGCTGCTGTTTTTTCAACTAGTTTATGCCATATTCTAAATCCTTAGTTGTCATTTCAGCAGTCTTCACAGCATTGTCACCAGGAGTAGATTCCATTGCAACACACCACTTTCTTTGCTCATGCGTAAGAGGCAACTGCTCATCCGTTTAAATTTTATCATGAGAATGAAGCAATGCAGTCACATCTTCAGGCTCCACTTGTAGTTCCTGTTCTCTTGCTATTTCAGCCACATGTGCAGCGACTTCTTCCACTGAAGTCTTGAACCCCTCAGAATCATTGATGACAATTGGAATCAACTTCTAAACTATTCACGTTGATATTTTGACCTCATGTCACGAGTCACAAATGCGCTTCTTGGCATCTAGGATGGTGAATCTTTTCCAGAAGGTTTTCAGTTTACTGTGCCCAGATCCATCAGAGGACTCACTATCTATGGCAGCTAAAGCCTTACAACATGTATTTCTTAAATGAAAAGATTTGAAAGTCAAAATTACTCTCTGATCCATGAGATGCAGAATGAATGTTGTATTGGCAGGCATGACAACCACATTAATTTTGTTGTCCATGTCCATTAGACCTTCTGAGTGACTAGATGCATTTGTTGAGACACAGTAATATTTTGAAAGGAATCTTTTTTTCTGAGCAGCAGGTCTCCACAGTGGGCTGAAAATATTCAGTAAACCATGTTGTAAACAGGTGCACTGTCATTCAGGCTTTGTTGTTCTATTTATAGAGCACAGGCAGAATAGATTTAGCCTAAGTTTTAAGGGCCCTAGGGTTTTCAGAATGTTAAATGAGCATTGGCTTCAACTTAACTTAAAATCACCATCTGCATTAGCCCCTAACAAGAGAATAGCCTGTCCTTTGAAGCTTTGAAGCAAGGTATTGACTTCTCCTCTCTAGCTATGAAAGTCCTTAGATCACACCTTCTTCCATTATAAGGCTGTTTAATCTACACTGAAAATGTTTTATTGTAGCCACCTTCATTAATGATCTTAGCTAGATCTTCAGGATAATTTCTTCAGCTTCTAAATCAGCATTTGCTGCTTCCCCTTGCACTTTTATGTTTATGGCTTCTTTCTTTAAACCTCATGAACCAACCTCTGCTAGCTTCCAACTTTTCTTCTGCAGCTTCCTCATCTCTTTCAGCCTGCATAGAATTGAGGAGAGTGAGGGTCTTGCTCTGGATTCGATGTTGTTTTCAGGGAGCATTGTGGCTGGTTAGATTTTCTACCCAGACCACTGAAACTTTCTCCGTATCAGCAATAAGGCTGTTTCACTTTCTTATCATTCATGTATTCACTGGAATACTATTTTAAATTTCTTAAGAACTTTTCCTTTGCATTCATAACTTGGCTGTTTGCACAAGAGACCCAGCTTTCAGCCTGTCAGCTTTCAGAATGCCTTCCTCACTAAGCTTAATCATTTCTAGCTTTTGATTTAAAGTGAGAGACAGGAGGCTTTTCCTTTCACTGGAAAACTTAGAGGCCATTGTAGGGTTATTAATTGGCCTAATTTCCATATTGTGTCTCAGGGAATAGGAGATCACAGGAAAGGGAGAAAGATGGAGAATGGCTGGTTAATGGAGTAGTCAGAACATACCCATTTGTTGATTAAGTTTGTCATTTTATATGTGTGCTATTTGTGGCACCCCAAAACAATTACAATATTAACATCAAAGATCACCAATCACAGGTCACTATAAAAAGTATAATAATAATGAAAAGTGAAATATTGAGAGAATTACCTAAGTGTGACACAGAGACATTGATGTGAGCAAATGCTGTTAGAAAAATGGCTCCAATAGGCTTGCTTAATGCAGGGCTGATGCAAGCCTTCGATTTGTAAAAAACACAGTTCTCTGCGAAGTACAATAAATTGAAGCACAATAAAACGAAGTTGCCGGTACTGAATTTTCTGCTTCTTATTTCCATGCATTTCCTTTACTTTGCTATGTATGTATGTGTACTTAGGCAGTAGCTTCTCGTTTAGCAGTTTTTGAACATTATATAAATAGTGACATGGTTTTCATAGTCTTTTCCACCTTACTTAATTGACTGTCATTTTGTGGATATATTCATTCATTTTTTACTGCACTCTGGTATTTTGTTGTGTAATATATCATTAGTAATGTACCAGTCTGCTGTTGATGGACATTTAGGGTATTTTCCAATAAGTCTCCTATGAACATTCATATGCACACATCTCCTTGTGTTAACAAAGGTGGCTTTTTTTTGGGTTGGAATTGTAGGAGGGTGGGAATTGGCAGGTAATGCCAAATTACCAAAAAGAATTGTATCTATTTATATTCTCATCATCAATTTGTAGGAGCTTCTTTTGTTTGGCATCCTTGCCATCACTTTGGTGATACATTTTCTTTTTTGCCAATCTTTTGAAGGTGAAATGAAATCTCCTTGTAGTTTCAATGTGTTGTTCCCTGACTGGCTGCTAGTAATGTTGACCATTTTTTTCCTCTCTTGGTTAACATTCAGTTTTCTTTGGAATGTTTATTCATATGTGTTGTCCACTCTCCCACTGCTTAAAGAAAACCTCAAAACACAACTTTTTGATTTGTGAGAGCTATTTACATGTACTGGGTACCAGAGTTTTTTCTGTAATGTGCATTTCAATGCTCTTCTTAAAACTGGTGGCTTGTCTTTTCATTTTTAATTGTCTTTGGGTGAAAATATTATTTTTAAAATTTAAAATAGGTTCCTTTTTGATTCTTCTCTTTATGGTAGAGATATCTTATTCAATTCTGAAGATGAAAGTGTCGTCCTTTCACATCTCATCAACTATTTTCACGTTTAGTTCTTTAAGACTTTCCTTTCAGTGGTTATTTTATAAAGTCTCAGATTACATCCCAAATTTAGCAAATGCATGACTTCTCTTGGTCTTAATTTCTTCTCCATTAAGTCAGAGTTTGAATTAGTTGGACTGTGTGACTTCTTTTTCTGGAATACATGGAAATCTCTTCATGAACTTCTTGCCCCAGGGTCTGCTTCTGATTAAATGTGCACCTGGGCTTACTTTTCAAGGAGCTGTCAAAGCCTTTATGAGATCCCTCAAACTTTGTCTTTGAGACCATGAGGGCATCAATCACATCCCTTTTTATTCCTGCATCCCCCGGAGCTGAGCACATACCTGGGCCAGGCTGGCCTTCAGACGTGTGAGGGGGACCAATGCACAGTGTGAGAGGGCACGGCTGGCTCCCTTCATTACTTAGCTCCATCTCTTAGTTAGACCCTTACATCCAAGTGCTCCACCATGACTGCCTCTGCATGTCAGGACTGTGCTATTTTGGTCATTCTCTCCTCTTCCTTTGTTTCTTTTCTCTTCATGTATTTAAATTCTGCCAATTTGACACTTTGTAACAGCAGATTCCCCTAGGGCTAGGACAAGGGAAGTCAGGGCTTTTCTTTTCCCTTTATGTCCTTCTATATAGTTTGAGTGTTTTACCACGAGCAAGGATTTCTTTTAAAATAATTGTTTCAATGCCCTCTCCTTGAAGGCCAAGTCAAATCTCAACTGTCATATGAAACATTTTATGACTACTCTAGCCCAGGGTAACATTTTCCCCTAAATTCCAGTTGCACTTTTTGGATCATTTACTTTATAATTTACATTTTAAACATTTAATGTGAATACTTCTAGATTTTAAGCTCCTTTAAGAGATGAACTGGCTGATATATTTTTGCATCTCTCCTAGGCCTAAGCCTAGTAGCCAGCAGAGTGAATTTTCAGTGGGTCACAGATGCTTTCTCGATGATTGGTCATTGGTTATTGGAGATGGCATAGGCTAAGTGGACATTTGGAGTGTGAGGACATGGGGAATAGTGACATTACTGAAATATATGAGGATTTGGGATAGGGACCTAATTTGTAGTGAGAAAAATTGAGCTCTGTTTTGGTTATGTTGATTTTTGAGACAACATTGGCCATGTCCCATCAGCAACTTGGGAAACATTAAACCTGAGTTTTATAAAATGATAAAATTTGAGATGTTGGTTAAGGATTTATCTGCTGAAAGATAATCAGTAGATTCATGAAGCTAGTTGCTGTTTTTGTGTTCCAGATCAGAATATTACCCCCTGCCCCCCAGTCCTGACTGTACTCTCCTGAGTTAATTATAGTAGCTAGATGACTTTGACCACATTAGTTAAGTTTTCTGAGGCCAATTTTCTCACCTGTAAAATGAAGATAATTAAACTTATATATCAGAATTTTTGAAAGGATTAAATGAGCCAACCTATGTAAAGTAGATAGTTCAGTGGTGGGCTCTTCTTGGTGGGCATATAATAAATGTTGTTACTAACAACATATTTTATCTGTAAGTACTAATTTGCCAACCATCTTATTGACATCAGTGTGGCACCAAGAATTTCAAGAATACTTGCCTACTTATGATGTATTTTTTCTTATCCTAGTGAAGATTCCTAGGTCTTATTTCATGGTCCTTTATTATCTGAAGTCAGTGACAGCAGTTCTCTGCAATAGCTGGTATTTTTTGAGCACCGTGGTCTTTGTGGTCTTGCATAATACAACTTAGAGTAGCACCTGTAGGCATCCTGCCTCCCTCTATAGGGAAGGAGGCCCACAGCCCGGACCGCCAAGGGTACCATATGCGGTGAGGAGATTACAAAAGAAATCAAAGTCATGTCTTTCTCCCCAAGGACGATTTAAATGTGAAACAGTCCAGTGCATCTAAAGCAACATTCCAAATGTGAATTTTAATTTCCTCTGACCAGAAGGCATATTTACCAAGGCAAAATGGGATAGGGAAAAAACGGAGGCTCACCAGGAACGATGAGTGATGCTTGGTCCTTAAGGAGGAGCATTTCCAAAAGGTCGTGATGAGCCTTGAGTTAGTGGTATGTTGGCAGGTGGAGTGCATATCTTCTGATTGCATCCACTTCCTCGGCCCCATGGGGTTTATCTTCTGCCTCATGTCAGGTATCTTCAGCTCTTGGGTTCTCCCTTAAAAGGGCTTAGCAGATGAAAACCAATAAAAATCAAAATGAGAATTTTACTTATTGACTAGGTGGAAAAATTCCATTTTTTTTCCCATTAAGAGAAAGACTTCTGGGTAGTTACATCTAGATTATTTGCATTTTATAGTTTGTTAATCTGTTATGCTAACACAATATTCCATATACTTATGATGTAAGTTTAAAACCCCATAGAACGAAATACAAGATACTCTTTCGCAAGTCATTTTTCAGGGATCCCTTTTGGGTAGAAATGTTGGCACACATAAAGTGGCTTGACATGCTCCAAAGAGAGATGATAAACTCACATTAAATGCAATTTAAACATTGGCAGTATTAATTTACAGACAGGTTGTGTTCCAAAGATATGCTTATAAGCTGAATATTTTTAGACATCAAACAGAATTATCCCATAGAAATTCTGTTATCTGTTGGTGGCTAGCTTCCAAAGTTAAATTTCTAGAGTCTTTTTGACCCATTCCCTGCAAACAAAATAGTACTACTCTAATGAAAACCAGATATACCTAAAATTCAGGATCCTGTGTCTATGGAAAAAAAGGAATTCTAAATTGTGTCCAGGAACACACACCACACCTTCTGCCACAGCATTAAGAACTCCCTGGTTCAGCCATGGGGGGAGTGCTGGACCATAGATACTCGGGCAATAACAGCCACTATCGCAGAGGTGTAGTTCCCCTTGATCCAGAGCCAGAGCCCTGTGAGGAGGTGAGGGAGCCAGAAGATCTTACTCATGGGCAGTAGTAACTGGACAGTCTACATTGATGTGAACTATTTTATTTGAATTTGAATATAGGAAGAAAAGCTCGGTATAGCTCAATTGTCCATGTTATGTCCTGCGTGAAGAACCAAGATATGTAGGTTATCTATAAATCAGATATCAGTATGTTAGGAGAGAGAGGTGTAACTGTATTCCTTTGTACTTGGGCCCTTTTTACCAGATTTTTTTCTATGCACTTCAGATCTTGAAGATGCCCACTATCGGATGATGGGAATTACCAATTCATTCATTCACTTAAACAACAATTCACTGAATAATTAGTTCATGCCAGGCACTCTTCTAGGTGCTTTGAATTCAGACCTGAACAAGGACAAAAGACAAGAGGCATGTCCTTGTGGAGTTTGTGTTCAAGTGGGAGGAAACAACAATAAACATAATAAATACTATCTTTAGGATGTTAGGAGGAATACAGCTATGAAAAAAATAGGACAAGATGAGTAGGATTATTGAAATACTCTTTTTTGATAGATTTATTTAATTCAGAGCTTTTTAAAATTCAGACCTTTACTCCCCTGTGGTGTCATCTGTTTATCCTTTCTGTTTGAACAGCAGTCCATATACTCCTTGGATATAGTAGCTACCATATTGCATTGTAACTACTTGTGTTTTTAATCTACCAGATTACAAACTGTAGTGTAGGGCAAGTTTCTTACAAATTTATATCCCTGTAATAATACTGCTACTACTACTACTACTAATTATGTTCCTTATCGAATGCCTACTGTGCGCTAAGCACATTATGTCAGCACTGTGTGGAAAGTGATATCATGCTCTACATAATATA
The DNA here is from genome assembly GCA_032199065.1 of Smutsia gigantea. Lineage (NCBI taxonomy): Eukaryota > Metazoa > Chordata > Mammalia > Pholidota > Manidae > Smutsia > Smutsia gigantea. The sequence goes on from JAVSCE010000180.1 coordinate 449,297, forward strand.
TTCTCAGACCACAGAACTGCCCTGGGTAGAGCTGAAAATTGAACCAAGGTCTGTTAGCACTAGGCTCTATGCTCTTGTGTTGCCTAACCTAGTTCTTCTGATTTGTTTGGTATTTGAGTGAAATGGAAATAATAAACTGCAGTATTGCAGAACTGGTTAACTCTCAAAGATGTGTCTCCAGTTGCCTGCAAGGTATATCCTCCACTTGTTTTAAATAGTTTCACTTTACAGCTTAGCTGGTCCAGGAGGTGGTTATCTGGAAATTCTCAAAGTGACACTCCTCTTATTTTTTTGTAATTGCCTTCCTCCTGTTTCCATACATCTCATATGCGGAGAACACAATAGAATTAGAATTACTTGTGCTAAAAATTTACAACCCTCTAGTTTGAAGATGAAGCTTCTGTGTTTTACAGTGTCTGTTGTGTTAAGGAATCCCTATGGATCCTTTCTTTGAGTTGTACCTTGATTCTTTTACTGGTGCCTGCTTCAGTGGGTTCTTCTGGGGTGAAAGCATTTTGATAGCATCAAAAACCAAGTATGACAGTATTTTTTTAACTTTAGTTTTTTAATAAAAAGGCAAGTTGATTATGTAAGCATCCTTGCCTCAGATAAATAAATATTAGTACAGGATGTTTGGCTCATGTAAATTAACAGAGGCCAAAATGCAGGTGGACACATATAAAACTGAAAGCCCTTTACAAAGTCTTTGTTGTCATTGAGATGTCACAGACAACAAATGCATTTTATAAGGGAAATGTCTTAAATCTTTCTTCCCTTGTTTCTGTACAGATTATTTCTAATGCTTTTGTTTTAACAAATTATATTCCTAACTCAAAATAAGTTTGAATGTTTAATTATCATAGGATATAAATTTAATGAGAGTTCTAGTTGGGTACTAGTAAAAGTGATGAATTAGTAGTAATGCATTAATTTGTTGAAGATAGGAAATATATGGCCAAAGGCTTGGCCATTTTTCAATCTATAAGTGCCGTACATTGAAATACAAATTCAATTTGTATATATTAGACATGAACTTAAAATTGATTTGTATACACATGTATGGAGTATATGTGGGTCAAATGTTTTATTAGAAATTCTGTAATTGAAATTGAGTTCACATCACACAGTCATAAATATTCCAGTATAGGATGTAAGGATAATTAATACTAAGATATTTTGTTTCATCTGCCTGGAAATTTGTCCCCTCCCTATTCTCAAATCTTTTCACATGATTGCTTTTTTTCTCATTCATGCCACTCTTGACCACCATTTGCAAAATAGTTCAACCTGTCCCCATTATTCTCTTTCTCATCATTCTAGCACAGAGCTTCTTAATAAATATTCACCCAGTATTGGTTCTTAAATATTTTTCCAGAGAATGAATGTGAGGTAACAAAGTTCTCAATAATTTAAATTTATGGTTTATAACAACAAGGCATGTTTGAACATAAACTTAAATAATTGTTAGTTGAAATTGAGTTTAGAGCTTTCGTTTTGAGTCTTGAGTCCTACCAATATGTCAGCTCCTAATAAGTGCTTGGAAATCATCATTAGAAATGGCATCACCTCCATTTCAGTGAACTCACTGACTAAAGGGAAAGAAGGAAAGAATTGGTCCACTGGAGGTATCAGGAAGCTGAGGGCAAAGGATGCTGTGGTGTACTCAGTGGGGGTCACTCAGTTCACCAGGTGGGTAGCAGGGAGGGTTTTTCAGAAGTGGGGATTGGTAATGTCAAAGGAGTGTCAGGGTGGGAAGGAAGCATGCACTAGTTCTTTCCTGAGCCTTTTAAGTCAATTCATATGACTGTCCTCCTTTCTTAATATCACTGTTGCCAACAGCAGTGCTCTGTGGCAGGTAATGTGCTAGGTAAAATGTCTACCAAAAAATCTACCTTGTTCTTCAAAATTTCTGGAGCCAACTTTTTTTAAATCCGTCAGCAGACGGACTCAGGCTTCCAGTCATTTCAACTACATAAATACTAAGAAGAATGAATAAATAAAGGTTATGAATGCTTTAAGGATCAGGGGCTGAAATGTGATAAGCAAAATAATTTTCTAAGTAATTAAAATAATGCAGGGCCTATTGGATGATATCATCAGTCATTTCAGAAACATTTATTGAGCCTTTCTTTGCCATATACTATGTTTGGTTCTCGGTACAATGGAGGGACCAGCATATAAGCAAAATTTGCCATATGTTGTAGTAAGTACACATGAGATACTGCTGGAACCCTGAGGAGGGTGTATGTGTAAATCTTCCAAAAGAAGCTGTAGAAGCAGCTCTTGTGTTGTTTCCTAAAGGGGGCAGACCATTATTTTGATGACAAAAATTTGCCCCATAAAAAGAAATAAATATACTTTCTTTAGTACTTCCTGTTTCTCCATCCTAAAGTATCTTCCATTAAGTGTGTAATTCAAAGATTCCAAGAAACAAGTAGAAATGCCATTTCAGTATATAATCATTTTAAAACCATATTTAGTACACAAGGAAGAGGAACTGGTAAAGAAAACCAAGATCATACCAGCATAATACTAGTAATTGTTAACTGATCGATTGTTTAGTAATTCTGAAAAATGCACAGAGGTTGAAAACATTATCCCTGCATTCAAGTATCTCACTTGGCTACAGTATGTTGCAAAGGACTTGCTTATTTTCTCTGTATCTAAAGTTGCATTAAAAATCTTTGTCGATGTTTTGGTCAATCGATATTCTTTATAAAATTTCAGAAATGAACCAGCCTGTCTGTTCCTAGAGCACTGTCATTCCTCCTCAACTTTATTGGATTTCCCTCTTGGCTGCTTTATTGTTGTTTTAGAAAAAATTGTTTTTCCTCTAAGTGTTGGCAGCATGGATGAAGAAAACCAAAGTTTTCCTTCCGTTGTTAAGAATTACTCTGTTCCTAAAGATAAATTGAATAGTCTATGATGGTTTATATAAATTATTGATGATGTTACCTAAATACTGAACTGACATAAATTGAACTTTGAGCAGCAGCTTTAAGTAAAGTGCTTTAGTTAAACATAACCACTATTAGATCTCATGAAGAGTTTGAACTCATAGGTCTAAAGAAAGAAGCTCACGCCCCTTCAGAAAAATGACATGCTGAATCCAAAAAAAAAGAGCTAACTTGTCATTGTTTAACTTTACATGTACAGTATCATTAATCCTCAACCTTGTCTGGACATTGGAATCATCTAGACAACTTAAAATAAATACTGATCTCACACTCCATACTAGATCTCCTCAATCTTCATCTGTGGTGTGGTTCATGCTGAGCATTTACAAAGCTTGTCACATGATTCTGGGGGACATCTAGGGATAAAAACACATGACAGCAGTGGTTCCCAAAGTATGGTCTCCAAGTATTGGTCTCCAGACCAGCATCATCAGGTCATTGGGGAACGGGTCAGAAATATGCACGCCATGAGCCCAACTCAGACCTCCTAAATCAGAAACTATGGGGGCAGGGTCCAGAAATCCCTGATTTAACAAGCTTTCCAGGTGTTTATGATGCATGCTAAAGTTTCAGAACCATTGGCCTTTAGGTGCCTGCATCCAGCCAGTTACTTGTGTTCGTATATCTCTGCCTGCAGGTCCCAGGCAATCAGGCTTGGGAATTAACTCTTTCCATAAGAGGAAAAGACATAAAAGATCACACTGCTTAAAACATGAGGTCATTACCAGAGTCTTCCTAACATGACCAGGTTTGTCTGCTTTCCAGACCACTTCCCTGGGAACTTTCTACTTCGCCCATTTCCAGAAATGTTTCTTTGAGCTCCTGACCTTCCCCTGGCTACCAAAATCATCTTGCATATTTTGAGCTTCTTTGCTGAGTATTCTGGCCACCTTTCCTGGAGTCTGCTCATTTCTAACCAGCTGATTTATGATACCTGCATGCATGCCTCCCTGGCTCTGAGCCCCTGAGCCCTCTCAGCTCTTCATGCATCATAGCCCATCCTCAACTTTCCTGGTCCCACGACCTGTACCTGTGAGCTGCTGCTGCCCAGCCTTGGGGTGCTATGCAGTTGAATCTTTCCCTTGCTGGGAGAGGGAAGTAAAACAAAGAATTCAGAAATCAGGCATATTTTATTGCTCCAGAATCACATTTTTTGTAGCGTGATTTTATTACTGTGGTTAAAGAATTATGAGTTTGTAGAACATCTGGAGCAATTGCATTTTAAATATACCAAAACTCTTTACAGAGTTAAATGATAGATGCAGCTAAGTCATGGTAATCTCACATCTGTGCCCTCCCTCCGTTGGTGTGGGGATTGAGAGATGATTCAAAGCTGCTGCCTCTTTTGTGACCACAGCTTAGCCACTTCAACCTCCCCTCTCTTCTACCTTGTACACTGTTTTTCTGGGACTCTAGGACTTATCACTCCTGACTCCTATTCCTTCTTTCTTCATTTTGCCGTAACACATTTCCATTATTCAGAATCTGATACTACTATTTTTTTATATGACTGTATTTTCCATTTCATGTTACGCTAGCCTCCTCCTTGCTCAAGCCAGAAACCCGAGGCAGTTTCGGAGGCAGACTTCAAGTAGGTCAAAGTGAGCAGCCTCCACTTTTGCTTCCTCACATCCTCTCATCAGATTTTAATGACTGCCTACCTACCTTTCTCTCAAGAACACTTTCCTTCTACAACCCAGGAACCTCAGCTGCCTGGGACTTCACCATCTCTTTGCTCTGCTAGTCCAAGAGCCTCCTTCCTACTCATTCTATGTTCCCTTTCACTCTCTTCCAAACTATCTTCTGAAGTTACATTCGATAAATCATTTTGAAGTGTTTTTATTTAGTGAAACTCCCAAATTGAATCATTTGATGTTTAGCCCTCAGGGACCTATAAAATAACATTTCATTTCAGTGTGGCGTGTCAGGTCTCTTATGACCTGGTCAAGTAACATTTTCCAGCCTTAACTCTTAACATCCCCCCACATGTGTAGTTTTATGCCTCCAGTCACCGTACTTGTCATTTCCTAATAACGCCAGATTTTGTCATGTTTGTCTTTTATGTCTTGCTTCTGTTGCATTCCTCTTCCTTTCCTGCACAGTGGACCTCTAAACACTGTTCAGGACAGTTGGAGGCTAGCCCTGCTTCCCTTGGGAGATTTATGCACCACTTCCTCTGGTTTCCAGCAACATCTCATGTGTACTTATTACAACATAATACAGAAGGCTGCCGCCATGCCTATCTCTCCATGATCTGGTTGAGAAGAACTAGCTTCTTGCAGAACCATCAGAAGAAGCCTTCTTCCTCCAGAGAAGTCTAGAGTTTGGAATACCAGAGGGTAATTCTGGAGCAAACAGGAAGTATGTGGGATCCAAGGTTGGGTGAACTGGGTGGTGGAGGCCCAGAGAAGGAAAGAGAATGATGTGCAAACTATTTCTGTAATTTAGACAGATTGAAGAAGAAAGAAAGTTTAGGGAAAAAAAGTTCAGAAAACAGAAGATAGCTCAGCAAACACAGTGAGAGAAAGGAAAAGTTAGTGGTTATCTTTTGTTGTTTAACCAATCACTACAAAGCTTAGTGATATAAAATGAGTGTTTCATTATGCTTGCAAATTTTGTGGGTCAAGAATCTGAACAAGTCATGACATTCTTGGAGATACCTATGAAGATGAGCATCTGTGTTATAAAGCAACAGAGGAGAATGCTCTTGTACAGGGTCATAATGCTCTGGGGGAAAGGAGCAGGTTTTAATTCATAAAGTAAAAAAATAGGATGAAGAAGAATCTATGAACTATTTTTGGGGGTTGGGCTTTGAAGGAGAAGTTTCATAGCCAGGCTCAAGCTCAAGGGCTGAGTGAGTAAACGAAAGGGCTAAACATGTTTAGATAGAAGTGAGAAATTTGTGATGGCTGGGACATACGGTGTGTGGCAAGGTATAGGTCATAGAGAGGTTTAGGGACATAAATTAAGAAATTTGATTTTATTAATCATGCAGCAAAGAATCTTTGGTTTTTTTTTTTTTTAGCAGAACCATTTTTCTAGAGCCCATCCAGATTTTGATACTAGTATATTCTTGGAGTGGCTGGAGAAGGAATAGATGAGAGCCAAGTAGATGTGTTATAGGGATTTATGTTCCTAAATCTCTGACATGGAAGACACTTTAAGGTTCTGGTGATGAGATTATGGAATGAATGGCCAAAGTTGAAAGGTATCCTTGCTCTCTACCCTTCAGTAGCCTTTCAGAGTAGTTACTGACCTGGTTGTGCAAAGAATCTTAGCTCCGTGGGGGCTGCTTTATTTATGGTGGCTAGGGCAGTGGTTAGCACCTTTGTAAAGATTGTATTAACAAAGGAATTAGGTAATTTTTTTGTGTCTCTGTCAGTGTATGTACTCATTTCCTTTTAATCTCTTCTAAGACAAGTTATTCCTGGTGGAACTAAGTGGTTTTAGAAGTTTGGTTTTGGTAAATGATTTTTACAAGCCCTTAGAATGCTTTTTTTTAACAGTTGATTATTAGGTCAAAAAATAGTTCCCAAGAGCAAACTTAAATATGTAGAATTACACTATGTTGGAAAGGAAAATGTTCCCAGAGAGCTTTAGTCCTTTTCTGGTACCTTATTACAAATGAGTAAATTGAGGCCTTAGAGAAGTTCAATGACTTCGCCACAGTTATCCAGCTAGTAAATGTTAAAGCCAAGATTAGGAGTTGGCTTCTAATATGCAGTCCAGTGTCCCTTCAATTGTATAATGCTGCATGCCACTTTAATTGTAAAGTCAAATCATAGGTTGAACTGTATTACAAAAAAAAAAATTCCCATCTGGCTCTGCTAAATCCCTAGAGAGAGAAGCCACTTTGTGTGGCTGCTGAAAAATTCAAATCCTAGGGTGGCAGACCTTAGGGAAAGAGAGGAAATTCACCATGTGGTATATATAATTAAATAACCTACTGTTTAAAAAGGCACATGTTCACACTTGAACATTTGATTAACTTCTTTGGGCTTGTTTTTGAGGGGTGAGTTCAGGCTGGACTTTGTCTAAGGTAGAAGCCTCAGAGATTTATAGAAAGAGAATATTTTCTAGAAAAGACCTAAGGGATTCTTACCTAAGACCTGCATTTTCAGGTTGGAAAGAGAAGATCCCCAGATAGATTAAGTCACATGTCCACGGTCATAAAACTATTAAGGACAGTATCAGAAATGGAAACCAAATTCTTAATTTGGGAGAAGTGAGCACTGCTTCTCAGGTATAAAATGCACACCCTTAAAAAATATTTGGATTTGAAGTGATGCATTTATAAAATATTTTAACCTTTGATGTACATTTATGATATGAAACATAACAATTTAACAAATGTCACAAATGTGCTGTCTGACTTCTTCAGATAGAACTTGTCACCAGCCACAAAATGCTCCGTGTACTCTCAGCTTCACAACTTTAGTGCCCTTTCCTCCTCCACAATGAACTGCTCTATGGAAATTTACTTTGTCACTCACTGTTCTATATTCTTTACTATGATACGCCTTATTATTTTTAAACAATCTAGTTTTGAAAATTTTGCTTCCTTTTGAACTTTATCAAAATGACAGTAAAATATTTGTGTTCTTTGCAACTTGCTTTTTTTGTTTAACAATGTACTTTGAAGGTGCATCCATGCTAATGTATACAGTTACTATATTTTCAGTGTTGTACTAATTCTGGTTTATGATTATTCCACAACTTGTTCATTCGTTTTTCTCATTTATGTATATTTGGTTTGTTAGACCATTGGATTTGTCTGTCTGTCTGTTTTGCTATTACCAAGCAGGCTACCACATACATTCTTATGCATGTCTCATGATAACTCTGTGCAAGAGGCTGGGCTCTGCAATATGCCAGCTTTTCAAGATAAGGTCCCACTGTTCGGCAAAGTGGCTTGCTCATTTGGACTCCCACAGGTGGTGTGTAAGGGTCCCTAATGTTCTAAATCCTTGCTAACAGTTGATATCACCAGCCTTAATTTTTGCCAGTCTGGTGGGTGGATGTTAGCATTCCAAGGTTATTTTTATTGTGATTTGGGGACTAATGTTTTTCTGTAAGAAATACATGTGCAATGAACACTATAAGGGGATACAAAAATAAGACATTTCATAGATATTTACTTTAGACAAAATAATTAAGAAAAGCACCACACATTTACATGAAGAAAATCTATAATGTTTTTGTCAGAGGACAGATTTTCACACATTCAGAGTGATGGTTGTTAATAAATTCAGCATTGACACTTCATATTCATTAATATTTGATGATAATCTTGAATACATTGAATGAAGTTTCATTTATTTATAGTTATTTTATCCTGCTGTTTTAATTCATCCTGGAAGAGAATATAGTTAGATGAGATTTTTTTATGTATATGCAAAATATATATATATATATGCATTAAATACCATATTTTATATACAAATGAATATAACAAGATGGGAATTATCTATCTATATATGTCTTATATAATTATATCTATATCATATATTATATGTATGTACATATATATATATATATATATGAAAATGACAGGATGAAATCATATTTTGACCTAAGTAAATTATATTGCAAAGTTTATGGAAGTCATAACACTGTAACTTGAAGGACTGTTTTGAGGTTTTCACAATTTAATCTTTTTAAAACCCTCTTAGGCCCTGGTTGTAGGGTACCCTTATTATATGTGTATTATATGATGCTTAATGGTTCTAGTGATGTGGCCCAAGTTCTCCTGGCTCTGGTTACAAGCAGTTTTCTGTCCCAGTGGGATCCGATGTGGTAACGCCAACTTCCTATTTTAATGTGGTGATACCATTCAACTGAATTCCTAGTGCCCATTTCCACCCTCCACTGAGTCAAATAAGAGCAGCTTTGCTCTAATAACTTGTTACTAAAAATAGGTGAATACCCTCAGAAACGTCGAACATCTTTCTGTAAAGACTCAATAAGTGCCCAAAGTTAGAGGAGATTTACTAAATACTCCCTCTGTAATCACAGATCTACACAGTTAACCTTCAGGTTTGATGGCAAATCTCATCTTTGTATTATGAAGTTATTTTGTAATGAAATGCTGAACATTGGCACAACGGGGTCACTTCACACACTATACTTGTCATAAGGACTTGGGATGGTCACATATCAATAATAAGCAAGGATTGAGTTAGGATCTACTTGGAGCTTAGCATTTCCTCCATAACTTAAAATTCAGACCTGTGACCATCCCAGTGTAGCTCAAGCGATGGATGATATCAGCAAGTGGTTTTTATATCTGAAGTTGAACTGAACTGGACTAGGCACTCTGGATTCCCATCCACCCCTCCTACTCTTTTTAGGTGGGTTCCAGTCTTTGGTGGCAGCAAGAGGCAATCTAAATTTCAAGCTGTGAAAATTGCCATAAGCCAAGCCAATTTACAAAAGCTCTCCAGAGAACGGGCTTTACTAATATAATCTTCAGTCATTGCTGTATGAGGCCCAACAGACAGGCTGAGGGGATGTGGAATCCCAAGCACATCCCTTATTTACACTGGTTGGTTTGCAGGAGTTAAGATCTGGAGCTGACAAGGTCAGTGTCACCAGGTGTCCCTCCAGGTCCCATCCTTTATTACATAACTTCCTTCCCAACTCTACCGCTAACCTTCACCCGAGGTGGACCTAGCCCATCTGTTTGTTGCTCTGTCCCCATTTATTCTTCACTCCCTCTGCATGCGGCTTTGCTCAATATGATATCTATCATGGGAAAGCAGTTTCTCTGCTCCATTTGGTTAATTAATCTCTGACTGTGTGGCTCACCTTGTTCTTGGGTTTAGATGATTATAAAAACTCTTAAACTTTCCCTTCCTAGTTAGCTTTATATGTTGCATCAAACTATAATTTCCAAAAGCTACTACATTAAGGCATTCTGTTCCTTCTAACTCAAAATCTATCCTTCAAACATTAATAATCTCATAATCATATCTTAACAGGGGATCTTATTAACCAAATGCATCTTATACTTCCTTTGTTTTTGAGATAATAGCAATGGACTACTTTTATTAAATAACCAGACTCTGTCCTCAACATTTAACATTAGTTGAATAAATTACAATGGGATACAGGTATGGAAACCGAGTCAGAGAAGTGGAGTGACCTCTCGTGTGGGACAACTTTTAAGAATTATGGTGGCAAAGGAAGAGAGAAAATGGAAGGAGCAGGTATGGAGAAGGCAGATTTGATTTGCCATTCAGCTGAATTCCTATGTGAACCCTGCCCTCTTCCCTGGGACAGATACAGGCTGTGTGCCTGGCCTAGTGTTGGGGTAACCTGAAGGTAAGAGATGAAAATGGCAGGGTCCCTAACTAGGAGGGGCTTATGGGCTGTTTGATGAAGCAAGACAAACATACAGAAAAGTGGAGAATAGGTGGTGTTTAAAGCTGGGTTGTAAAGGCAGTTGGAACTTGGAGTGCACTTCATATCAGGAACTTGCTAACAATGGGTACTTTAATGTGCATCCATAAATCACGTTTGCCCCATACCATAGCTGAAATGTTGTCTATTTGTTATTGGAAGTTAGTATGAGAAATAATGTTGTTGGTCCTAATTACTAAATCAAATGAACTATAAAGTTGAATAACGTGTGGGTTTTAATGCAGGTACTTGAAGAGATGTTGGTTTAATTAGGAGTGGGATAACAGACACCTTTATGAAGGCTTTTGTGGGGATTTCTGAGTAGGGCTTCTGCACTTTTCAAGGCCTTTAGAAGATGCTGCACAGGTCCTTTATCATGTTGAATTTCACGTTAAAGCGTAGGGCTTATCACTTAATATGATTGCATCAGCACTGCTTTTCAACCCTACTTAGAGCTTTTGGTTGAATCACCAGGGGAACAAAGAAGAAAATGTTAAGGCTGTAATAAATTCTTGGCTATGTTGGAGTGGTAACCTTTCACCTCCTAAATACTTGGCTCTTAGTTTCCATCCAGCCTGTTCTCTCAATACGAAGACCTGGTCACATTCTTCCCCAGTTTCTGCCTTGGATTTTTTTTTTTCCCTCCCGCAGGCTGTGTGATCCCTTCCTTTCATTTTGAACTCCTGGGATGACTTCTACCCGTTTTGTACGTAGCCTCTGCCCTCTCCTGTGAAATTCCCAAGAGCTGCCCAGCTGACCACCAGGTCCTGGCTGCTCCTGCTTTCCTTGGCAGAGCGACACTGCCCTGGTCTCCTCCTAGCCTTACCATAGTTGAAAAATTGAGGCACAATTGACATGTAACATGAATTTCAGGTGTGCAACATAGTGATTGGATATTTGTATATATTACAAAACGATCACCTCAGTAAGTCTGGTTAGCATCTGTCACCTCACAAAGTTATACATTTTTTTCCTTATGCTAAGAACTTTTAAGATCTAATTTCTCAGTAACTTTCAAATATACAATACAGCATTATTAACTGTAGTCACCATGCTGTACATTACATCCCCAGGACTTATTTTCTAACTGGAAGTTTGTACCATTTGACTCCCTTCACCCACCCCCCAACCATTTCCTTTTGCAACTTCCTATCAGCTCTCTGTATCTATAAGCTTGTTTTTTTTTAATTCTATATATAAGTGAAATCATATATTTGTCTTTCTCTGATTTATTTCGCTAGCATAATGCCCTCTAGCTCCATCTACGTTGTCACAAATGGCAAAATTTCTTTTTATGGCTGAACACTTCTTGACTGTACATATCTTTGTCCATTCATCCATTGATGTACCCTTAGGCTGCCCAATGTCTTGGTTATTTTCGGTAATGTTGTAATGAACCTTATTTTATGCGGAGTGGATATCCTTTTTCATTTCCTTTGGATAAATTCCCAGAAGTGGAATTACTGGATCATATGGTATTTCTATTTTTAATTTTTTGAGGAACCTCCATACTGCTTCCAGAGTGGCCACACCAATTTACATTCCCCCCAATAGTGCACATTTTTCCCTTTTCTCCACATCCTTGTCAATACTTGTTATTTCTTGTCTTTTTTTATAATAGTCATTTAAAAGGCTGAGGTGCTATCTCATTGTGGTTTTGATTTACATTACATGATTAGTAATATTGAGTACCTTTTCATGTACCAATTGAATATACTTCTAACTTAACCTAATATATTTCCTCTTTCATTACAATGTGTTTCTCTTCTCATCAGTGCTGCCCAGTGTTCTTGAAGGCTCCCAATTATGTTCTATTGGTTTTACATGAGTTTAGGTATAATTGAGTATATAATACATACATAAGTAGAAAACATAACAATTTGATAATATCTAGAATTTACTGTCATCTTATTTTATCCTGGGAAGATAGTACTTTGCTATGTGTTATGTATATTATTCTTTAATTCTTACAATAGCCCTATGATGATAATGATAAATTTTAACATCTCCATTTTATAAATGTGGAAACTGAGGTGTAGAATCATCTATGGCCACACAGAAAGTAGAAACCAGTGGAGCAGGAGGGAGACAATGCAAACATGAGAATTTGGGGGATCAACATTCTTCATCACTGATCTCTGCTTCCTTATCAATATGATACAGATGCCGTTCTCTTTAAATCCTTTCTGGACAAGATAGGTCTTTTATAAATAACTCTCTTCCTTGGTACAAGAGAATAGGCAGAAAGTAGTACAAGAATTCAAGAGCAGAAGCAATCACAGCCAGTGTTTTTATTTTCAAAAGAGGTTTTCTGGACTTTAACTCAAAAGCATGAGTAGGGCCGGACTTTCAAATGCCTTTTTGAGACCCCTTGGTGGGGATTTTTAAGTTGAGGACATCTACTTCTACAGTGGCCTCAAATCAGGCCATCTTGATTTCCTATGTGCATTAGAGGTGTGGAGTTGGGAGTTATGGTAGTGGGAGTCCCCCCCAGAACACAGGCAGCTGATGAGTGTATGGAATGTCAACTGCTTTGTTACATGAGTAACACAACTGCCACACAGCACCTGCTCTACTAAGAACTTTTATCTAGGCTTCATGATGTTCTGGGAACTCTAACTTACCTTGGCTATTTCTTTTATGTAGAAGTGAATATGATCTTTTCCATTTTGCAGGAAAAATGCTGGGTCTATGTGAACCTCCTCTAGGCAATTGGATGGTAGAGGAGGTCATAAAAATTTCAATGATGAAGGATTTCTGCCCTCAAGGAGTTTACTGTCTTGCTAGAGAGAAGGCCTATGTAACCAAATACACTAGGGGGAAAAAAAAGACAATGCAAGACTTTGTGGAAGTAACTATCAAACCATTGCATATGGTGATGTTTGCTGGGGTGGCAGTTGGAGAGAGGTCAGGAGTAGGTTTGTCCACTTTCCTTTCAACCTCTCCCGAGTGTGTCCTACTGTTTAGGTTCCATGAAGTAGTGGTCATGTTATCCTGGCCTCTGCAGTGTTCTCAGCACCTGACATAATGCTTAGCCTATAGCAGATGTTCAATAAATGTTTGAATACATTAATGAAGAAACACTGGGGGATGAAAAATCATTTTCTGTATGCCTGAAAACAATGTCCAGAGAACTGACAAAACTTTGTGTGTCTTTAAGTTGGTAGCTGAGCATTTTTGGTACAGGTTCAATTCTATTTGCAGGGTTATGTTAAGTGTGCCTTGTCATAGTGGCTGTGCCACCAAGTCAGTCCTTGAGAAGTAGGGACTGACACCATCTTTCCCCTTAATTCAGTAATGGGACAGTAGGAGCCCGAGTTCAAGTCTGGCTCAATTTAAGGGCATTAGCATGGTTAGTCACTGGGGTCCACCTTCAGTACTGGTAGCCAAATAATAGTTTTACATTTGGATAAACATGTATTATGTATTATTTTGCTCAAATATGGGTTAACTCTCTTGTTAATTCTCTTGTAATGATGATTTGTGGAACTATTTATATTTCAAACTTAATATTTTTGCTAGTTTTGAAAAATTTTCCTAGATTTTCAGCTTGAAGAAATAACAACAAAAAAAGAAATAAAATACAAATCAAATTTTAGCTTACTGAAGAATACGTACTTGCCCTTCATTTCCCTGGACACTTACACAGAGTTTGGTATTTATTAGGCATTACATATATGTTCAAGTGAATGGGTAGATGGACACAACTATATTTTAAATTTAAAAGAAGTTTATCCAATAGAATAAATAATAAGGGTCAATGTTATATTCATGCTGCTAGGGAAATCTACCAATAAATTGGTTTGGGGAGATGAAGAATAAGGTGCAAATTTAGTAATCAACTTTACCATCTCTTGTATTTGCACTTTCCTTCTTAAAAAATGGAGAAATAAAAAAGAAATAAATACTTAGCAAGGCTGCTGCTTTCTTTTTCTTTTTTCCAACTGGTGATTAATAACTGTGCACTTTCAGATATCCAGTGAATTAAATCAGAATCTTATGGAGAACATTATGCTCAATATTTGGTCACAGTCTGAAGGCATTCCCAGATGGTTTTAAAGAAAAGCTAATTTTAAGAGAATGCAGTATAAATGACTAATTTTATCCTTGAAAATATATCCCTCTATCTCAATGAGTATGATTGACTTGTATTATTTTTATATCAAGTGTGTGTGCATTTAAATTTATATTAAAGAATTTGGACAATGGTGAAACTGGGAAGGTGGTGTAACAAACAAACAGAGGAGATGAATTTTGGCAAATGTTTGATAATGTTTTAAGCTTTCTCTGAACTGGAATTTTAGAGAAGAATTTGGGGTTCTGGGTATGGGACCTCTGTGTGTTGTCAGCTCAGTTGCTTATTTGGAGTCAAGTAAAAGCAGGAAGGAGAAGTGTGCTTAGGTCCCCTTCTGATTTGCATTTTTTAAGGACTGCAGCTACCTCTACTAAGTGCATAGTAAATTCAAGGGGTTCCAAATTCTCTGCCTCCTTCTTCCCCAAGAGCTGGTGAGATTTCCGCTGGCCACCTCTCACTGTCTATTGTCTCACACCCTTAGGGTCCTGGAGTTACATCACCCATCCCAGGATGTCTATAAATGTTGTTCAAGGGTGAGGAACATTTTAAGAACCCTGTGACCTGACAGAATTGAAACAGCTTTTCCATGATTAGCTTCTTCATTAGCAGAGGCACATTTAAGGAGCACTGAGTTCTCTCAGTGACAGATGTGAATGAGCATATCTGCCATAGTTTTCTATCAGGCATTAGAATAGTCTAGCAAATTCTGTTGATGAAAGACAAATTGGGAAAAATTTCTCTTAGATTATTTATGATGTGGACAAAATTGAATCATTTATTATACTTTGCTGTAAAAGGTTAAGAATTCCACTTTATAATAACAATTTAGTGAAACCATCTTGTAAATTGATGTAAAATGTCTTGTACTTAGTAGGCAAGCAGATGGTCATAGAGTGATTAAAAAAAAATTAACAACCCAGTCACTTTCATAGTTGTTAAGTGAATTACACACTACTTAATATTTATGCAAATGTTCTGCCAGTGAGCACTGGACAATTTCCATTATTCATTTTATGAAGAGCTACATGAAGTTCTCTATAAAGCTCTGAGAGGACATTTTTTTTGATTAATCCATATTCCAGATGAGGAATCAAATACCAATGGAAGTGAATATTTATTGGATTTGGAAGAATTGGTGGATCACATTTAATGAGACCAAAAGAGCAATTTCATGTTTTTTTTAGGTTTGAGCTATGAATATACTCTGTACGAGTACATAAAAGATAATTTTATAAGTTAAGCATAAATCAAAATAAATCTTGAAAGATGGATTTTGTGGACAATGTCACTAATCATGATGTTTAATAAGACTAGACCCTCTTCCAGAAACAATTAAGTTTCATAATTTATGAGTATAATTTGAGTTTGTAGCTGTAATTCACTCACAGTCTTATTTATCAGGCACATACACATAATTGGCTTTTAAATGGCCTATAGAGCATATTTACGACTACAGGCTAGCTTTTTAAAAAATAATGAATGTTTATTACATTCAGGAATAAAGTAGTATGATCATATTTTAATAAAAAGTTACATCTAACAGTACCTGCATGAGTTGGTCATACAAATATTAATATTACTAGTATCAATGGAAATTTGTTAATTCATTTTTATCTATAATTTTGAATTTCTCTTTAGTGAGCTTACTGTTAGTATTTTTAAATAACTGAGGATGATTTCTAAGGCACAGATTATCTTTTCTTCAAAATATATTTATATCCCTTGTTAAAAGTTCAGGCATTTCAATGTAATTTAGCCATAAATTATCTTCTTATACATAAGAAAGAACATTTTATAGAAATATATACAAATGAATTTGGGGAAAAAATCTATTTTCTAAATATTACAAAGTCCAAATGTCAGAACAATTTGAACCACCTAAGTAAAAATATTAATACTAGTATTATCTATTTGTAACAACTGAGAGTGCAATCTTATTTCTTGTTGGGATGTAACTTTTTTACTAAAATATGATCATACTATAACATACTATTTTGTAATCTTTTTATTTGATATTGTGAGTCTTTTTATATGTCATAAACAGGGAACTATATTACCAATTTTAATGGGTCCACATGATATCATTGTGTGAATCCAATACATATACGTGTATGTTATATACACATACACATATGCATTTTAAACCCCATCTTAGCCTTTATTGTTGGGCATTTTTGGCTAGATCTTATACTAAAATGACTGTGGTGAACATACTTGCACATTCATATAGGAGCCAAATATCTTCTTGGGATAGACTTTTAAAGTTGTAATGTCTGTATTAAAGGTAATATGAACATTTTTAAAGCTTTTACTTTGCTGAATCGTCCTCAAAGAGATGCCTCTTTAAATTTTGTCAAAAATGTATGAACACCCTTTCCCCCATTGCTTTCCAACAGTGAGTCTTATTATTAAAATTTTTTGACAAAGGGCTTGTAGGTCTGAATGTTGCTCCTGAAAGGATATATCCATGCCCTAATTCCAGAACCTGCCAGTATCACCTAATATGGCACAGTGCGAATGTGACCCTAGAATGTAAAGATGTGATTAAGTTAATGATCTTGAGAGGAGGAGTTCACTCTAGATTATGTGAACCCTGAATGCAATCACATACGTCCTTATAGAAGAGAGGGAGTTTGGGGATGGATACTTAGAAGGAGAAAGTGATGTGAAGACAGAGCAGAGAGATATGCAATCATAAGCCAATGTGTATTGACCACCACCAGAAACTGGAAGAGCAAGGAATGGATTCTCCCCTAGAGCTTCCAGAGAGAATGTGGCATTTTCAAGACCTTGATATCAGACTTCTGCCACCCAGAACTGTGAGAGAATACATTTTTGTTATTTTTAGCTATTAAGTTTATGGTAATTTACTATAGCAACCCAGGAAATTAATACAGTGCTATACAAAATTCACTGTTATGAAGAGATATTATTATAGTTGAAGGGGAAATTTCTGTACCAGAATTCTCAAGCATCATCAATCCCTAGTCAGGTTCCCACTTTATCTTTAACATCTGTTTATAATTCTCTCTTCAGCTGTCTTCAACAGGTCCCAGAGCTTTGCACCAATCCACTGGCTCTGTCCTCCCTAAGCTACCCTACTTGGGAGGGCTCTTCTGTGCCCAAGACTTCAGTTACTATTATGCACTGTTAAGTCTTGAAGTCTTAATTCTGCATAATATCTCACTGCTGAGCTGTCAACACTAGACAGCTGCATTTTGGATAGCTTATTAGCATCTCAAACCAAACAAATCTATTGCTGCACTTATTGCTCCTTCCCCTCTATTATCTACCAAGGTGATTCATACCTCCATCCGCCCAGATGTTCAAGCCAGAATCATGCATCTTCTCATGGATTACTTCCATATGAAGTCATTCACGGAGCAGTCTGAGGAATGACAACTGAGGCCTTTGGATCCTTTATTCCTGCCTATGTACCCACCTGCCATTTCTGTCTTTGGAAAACTGTGCTCCAGTAATTTGAACCAGCTGCAGCCTCCCATTTTGAACGTCTCTCACAACTCACCACTTTGTTCAAACCATCTGTCCCTGGAATGTCTCCTTTAACTTAGATTACTACTAAGTCTTTAAACCTTAATGAAAAGTCTACTATATCTGGGAAACTTTCTCAATTCTCCCAGTTTGGTACAAGAAACATTTCTCTGTGGTCCCAATTTTACAGCGAGTAGTAATTTTTATAAATGTTTGTCTGTGAGGTTCTTGAGTGTAAGGACTGTTTGTCATCCTTACATCCAGTTCTTACCAAAATGTCTACTAATTGTTGGGGATTAATAAAAAATACTACCTATGTTTATTAAACACATAATATATGTCAGAAATTGTGCTAAGAGTTCTATATAATTCTAATCTAATCCTACATCTAACTCTTATAATGCACATAGGAATTAAGAATTATTGTTATCTTCATTTTAAAGGCAAGGAATTTGATCCCCTGAGATATTAAGCAAATTGACTAAGGACACACATTGAGTACAAAGTGGTCTCATATTTGCATACTGGCAATCTGATTTCAAAATCATTTCTCTAATATAATCATTTTAATACTATACATTTTCTTCACAGCCCACATATTTTTGTATGTTGCATTTTCATTTTATTTCAGTTAAAAAAATATATTTAGGTGAGATGATGATGGTTTATTGTTGTTTAAATTTGCATTTCTCTGGTTACAGAGTGGTCTGACCCCTCTTTATTTGAGTCTGACCTATTAGCTCCTACCATTTGCAACAATATGGATGGAGCTAGAGGGTATTATACTCAGTGAAATAAGCCAAGCCGAAAAAGACAAGTATCAAATGATTTCACTCATATGTGGAGTATAAGAACAAAGAAAAAATACTGAAGGAACAAAACAGCAGCAGACTCACAGAACCCAAGAACGGACTAATAGTTACCAAAGGGAAAGGGACTGGGGAAAATGGGCGGGAAGGGAGAGATAAGAGGGAAAAAGGGGCATTACGATTAGCAGATGTAATGTTGGGGGGGCACGGGGAGGGCAGTACAACTCAGAGAAGACAAGTAGTGATTCTATAGCATCTCACTATGCTGATGGATAGTGACTGTAATGGAGTTGGTGGGGGGGACCTGATGAAGGGGTAGTTTAATAACCATAATATTGCACATGTAATTGTATATTAATGATACCAAAATAAATTGTATTAAAAAAAAGATGAAAAGGAAGGGCAAAAATAATGGTATTAAACAACTTTATAAATAAGAAAAAAATATATATATTTAGGTGAGATGATGATGGTTTATTGTTGTTTAAATTTGCATTTCTCTGGTTACAGGGTGGTCTGACAGCTCTTTATTTGAGTCTGACCTATTAGCTCCTCTCCTGTGATTTGCTGGTTTCCTTCTTTGCCCATTTATAGAAGTTCTTAATGTATTCTGGCTACAAATCTTTTCCTAGTTTTATATGTTGCAAATATCAGTTAAAATATTTTTAATATTCCCTAAGATTTCTTTTTTGGCTCATAGGTTACTTAGGGAATATACTTTATATTATTTTTATTAGCTTTAAAGTTTTAAGGGTTTTTATGAACCAGAATACAGCTTATGTTGTGAATATTTTATGTATAATGGAGAAGTTTGTGTATTCTGCTCTTGGAAAGAGTGGTCTATAAATGTAAGTTATGTCAAGTTGGTTGATAGTGTTGTTTAGGTCTTCTATATACTTATTGATTTGCTGTGTCCCTGTTTGGTCAGTTGCTTGAACAGTGTTAAATCTGCAGCTGTAGTTGTCGGTTTGTCTATTTTTTCTTTTCAGTCTTTGATTTTTGCTTCATGTATTTTGAAGCTCTGTGTAAGGTGCATATACATTTATAAATAGTAGGTCTTTTTGGAGAGTTGACTTTTTATCATGACATGCTGTCCCTCTATCACTAATAATATTCCTTTTACTAAAGTCAACTTTATCTGCTGTAAAGTAGATGTATAGCGACTTCACCTTTCTTTGGTTACTCTTTACCTTACTTACTTTTAATGTTAACTTATCTGTATCTTTATATTTAAAGCCTGTTTCTTAATGACAGTGTATATTTGAGTCTTGATTTTTTCTTACCATCTACATTATCTGTTTTCTATTTGTTTCATAAGTTTATTTTTTCTTTTCTCTAAATTTCTTGTTACATAAACTGAGTATTTTTTATAATCCCATCTTTCTTATATTAACTTATTATTTATTCATTTGTATTTTTTTATTATGGTATCATTGATATACACTGTTATGAAGGTTTCACATGAAAAACATTATGGTTACTACATTCACCCATATTATCAAGTCTCCCCCAAACCCCATTGCAGTCACTGTCCATCAGCGTAGTAAGATGCCACAGAGTCACTATTTGTGTTCTCTGTGCTACACTGTCTTCCCTGTGACCCCTCACACCCCCTGTTTGCTAATCATAATGCCCCTAAATCCCCTACCCCACCACTCCCCTTTGGTAACCTCTAGTCCCCTCTTGGAGTCTGTGAGTCTGCTACTGTTTTGTCCCTTCAGTTTTGCTTTGTTCTTATACTCCACAAGGAGGGAAATCATTTGGGACTTGTCTTTCTCTGCCTGGCTTTTTCACTGAGCATAATACCATCTAGCTCCATCCATTTTTTTGCAAATGGTAGGATTTGTTTTCTTCTTATGGCTGAATAATATTCTATTGTGTATATATACCACGTCTTCTTTATCCATTCATCTACTGATGGACACTTAGGTTGCTTCCATATCTTGGCTATTGTAAATAGTGGTGCTGTAAACATAGTGGCACTTATGTCTTTTTGAAACTGGGATCTTGTTTTCTTTGTGTAAATTCCTAGGAGTTGAATTCCTGGGTCAAATGGTATTTGTGATTTTTAGTTTTTAGAGGAACTCCATATTTCTTTCCACAATGGTTGAACTAGTTTACATTGCCACCAGCAGTGTAGGAGGGTTCCCCTTTCTCCACATCCTCACCAGTATTTGTTGTTCCTAGTCTTTTCGATGTTGGCCATCCTAACTGGTGTGAGGTGATATCTCACTGTGGTTTTAATTTGCATTTCCCTGATAATTAGCAATGTGGAGCATCTTTTCATGTGACTGTTGGCCATCTGAATTTTATCTTTGGAGAAGTGTCTGTTCACTCCCTCTGCCCATTTTTTAATTGGGTTATTTGCTTTTTGGGTCTTGAGGTGTGTGAGTTCTTTATATATTTTGGATGTTCACCCCTTGTCAGATATGTCATTTATGAGTATTTTCTCCCATACTGTAGGATGCCTTTTTGTTCTGTTTATGGTATCTTTTACTGTACAGAAGTTTTTAGTTTGATATAGTCCCATTTGTTCCTTTTTGCTTTTGTTTCCCTTGCCTGAGATGTGTTCAGAAAAAAGTTGTTCATGTTTATAGTCAAGAGATTTTTGCCTATGTTTTTTTCTAAGAGTTTTATGGTTTCATGACTTACAGTCAGGTCTTTGATCTATGTTGAGTTTACTTTTGTGTATGGAGTTAGACAATAATCCCATTTAATTCCCTTACATGTAGCTATCCAGTTTTGCCAACACCAGTTGTTGAAAAGGCTATCGTTTCCCATTGTATATCCATGGCTCCTTTATTGGATATTTATTGACCATATATGTGTGGGTGTATATCTGGGCTCTTTATTCTGTTCCATTGATCTATGGGTCTGTTCTTGTGCTGGTACCTAATTGTCTTGATTACTGTGGCTTTGTAGTAGAGCTTGAAGTTGGGGAGCATAATCCTCCCAGATTTATTCTTCCTACTCAGGATTCCTTTGGCTCTTCAGGTTCTTTTATGGTTCCATATGAATTTTAGAACTATTTGTTCTAGTTCGATGAAGAATGTTGTTATTTTGATAGAGATTGCATTGAATCTCTATATTGCTTTAGGTAGGATGGCCATTTTGACAATATTAATTCTTCCTATCCATGAGCATGGGATGTATTTCCATTTATTGGTGTTTTTAATTTCTCTCATGAGTATCTTGTTGTTTTCAGGGTATAGGTCTTTCACCTTCTTGGTTAGGTTTATTCCTAGGTATTTTATTCTTTTTGATGCAGTTGTGAATGAAATTGTTTTCCTGATTTCTCTTTCTTGTAGTTCATTGTTAGTATATAGGAATGCAACAGATTTCTGTGTATTAATATTGTATCCTGCAACTTTGCTGAATTCATTTATTAGTTCTAGTAGTTTTGGCGTGGATTTTTTAGGGATTTTTATGTACGATATCATGTCATCTGCAAACAGTGACAGTTTAACTTCTTCCTTACTGATCTGGATGCCTTTTATTTGTTTGTGTTGTCTGATTGCTGTGGCTAGGACCTCCAGTACTATGTTGAATAAAAGAGGGGAGAGTGGGAATCCTTGTCTTGTTCCTGATCTTAGGGGAAAAGCTTTCAGCTTTTCACTGTTAACAATGATGTTGGCTGTGGGTTTTGTCATATATGACCTTTTTTATGTAGAGCTACTTGCCTTCTATATCCATTTTGTTGAGAGTTTTTATCATGAATGGATGTTGAATTTTGTCGAATGCTTTTTCAGCATCTATGAAGATGATCATATGATTTTTGTCCTTTTTGTTGATATGGTATATGATGTTGATGGATTTTCAAATTTTGTACCATCCTTGCATCCATGGAATAAATGCTACTTGATCATGATGGATGGTCTTTTTTGACATATTTTTGATTTCAGTTTGCTAATATTTTGTTAAGGATTTTGCATGTATGTTCATCAGGGATATTGGTCTGTAATTTTCTTTTTTTGTGGTGTCTTTGCCCGGTTTTGGTATTAGAGTAATGCTTGCCTCACAGAATGTGTTTGGAAGTATTCCCTCCTCTTCTACTTTGGAAAACTTTAAGGAGGATGGGTATTAGGTCTTCACTAAATGTTTGGTAAAGTTCTGCCATGAAGCCCTCTGGTCCAGGGATTTTGTTCTTAGTTTTTTGATTACCAATTCAATTTCTTTGCTGTTAATTGGTCTGTTCAGATTTTCTGTTTCTTCCTGTGTCAGTCTTAGAAGGTTGTATTTTTCTAGAAAGATGTCCATTTCTTCTAGGTTATCCAATTTGTTAGCATAAAATTTTTCATAGTATTCTCTCATAATTCTTTGTATTTCTGTGCTGTCCGTAGTGATTTTTCCTTTCTCATTTCTGATTCTGTTTATGTTTGTAGACTCTCCTTTTTTCTTGATAAGTCTGGCTAGGCGTTGACCTATTTTGTTTATTTTCTTGAATAACCAGCTCCTTGCTTCACTGATTCTTTCTATTGTTTTGTTCTTCTTGATTTTATTTATTTGATCTTTATTATGTACCTCATCTACTGAGTTTGGACATCATTTATTCTTCTTTTTCTAGTTTCATTCATTGTGAGTTTAGACAGTTCATATGGAATTGTTCTTTCCTTACATAAGCCTGTATTGCAATATACCCCCTGAACAAGATGAGAATTGCACTATCCTAGTGGGTATAGAACTACTGAAATAAGGAAGTAATGATACTATACCCTTGACTTATAACCCTCACAGTAATGAACATACAGCAAGTCCCTGTATTAGAAAATTTAGTTTTCTTTATAACATATTACACTTTAAAGGGTTTAAGAAACAGAAACATAGGCATATGTAGATCTAGTAAGTGAGTGAATTCATATTTGAATCCAAGTCTATCTGTCTGTATTGCCTGTGTTCTGTCTCCCATGCCATTTTGTCTCTGATGGTCAATAAATGCAGCATAACTCAAACCAAAATGCACTGTACAATTGGTGTACATTTCCCATCATATCTTGTATTGGTCATCCAAAAACTGATAACAGCAGCTCTTATGCTTTTTAGCTGAAAAAAAATGTCTAGAATATTATTGGGACTATAGAAAGTTAAGTAATGAGCATTACTTTTGGACATTTAGAATTACATAGGTCTGGATGTATGCAGTCAATTCACAGACTTCTACTGTTTCAGATATTAACCACCCATGTTTAATATTTTTAAAACTTCACATTGTATATGTGGTAAAATTCTTGCTTGAACTAGAAAATGGTTGCTATCAATATGTAATTCTTTTATTTTTCATGAATGAAAGTGTAGAATTTGTTATTAATGAAATGTGCCTATTTTGATATTCCTCTCTAATGCAGCATAATGCAAATTAGCAGCCTATTAGCAGTCTAACCTTAGTATTGGCTCATTTATGGAATTTGAAATTATTAAAATCTATCAATGAAGGACACAGTTGCCAGGATATCTGACAAAAATAATGACAGCATAGATAATAGTACATGATGAATTGTGAAC